>JASEVX010000002.1:26854704-27197619 GCA_031761405.1 Serripes groenlandicus
AACAATTCAATTCAATTCAATATATTTTATTGGCATATAACAAATACATGTTGTCGCCAAAATTTACAATACCTTTGGCGGTTTATATTACAATACATATTTATTACAATTTTACATAAGAGAAAAGCATGATAAAATTAAGTTTCACCATCTCTTTTAATATTTGCTAAGTAAATATATTTGGACAATTTGCATAACATAGATCTTTGCTCTGATTTCATTAACTTTTGAAATTTATATATATTTGGCCAGTTGTAATAATACCTAGGAAGACACTCTATTCTTAGATCCCTGTACATAGGGCATACCAACAAGAAATGATATTCATCTGCTATCATATTAAAATTGCACATGTTACATTTTCTATTTTCTCTTTCAATATTTCTAAATCGTCCTTTTAGTGGTGTGAATCGGAACAAGTTTTTAATGAATCGCAATTTGGTTTTCGAGATAATCATAGTACGACTGATTGTGTATATCTACTACATGCCATAATTCAAAATATTCTGAAAAAGAAATCTAAGCTATATTGTGCGTTTATTGATTATCAGATGGCTTTCGATACGGTGATTAGAGATGCCTTATGGATTAAACTCATAAAACAGGGATTTAGTTGCAAAGTAATTAATATGTTGAAATCTATTTATAGCAATGTCAAATCATGTGTGAAATTGGCGTCTAGTGTTGATATATCCGAGTTGTGTGATGTAACACTTGGATTAAAACAAGGTGAGCCCCTCTCACCAATTTTGTTCATCCTTTTTGTTAATGACATAAGCAATACAATAGATTTTAACAATTTGACAGAAAATGACTTAAACTATTTATCTATGTACATGTTGTTATTTGCAGATGATATAGCTCTCTTTACAACAAGTCCTATAAGTCTACAAGCTCAATTGGACTCGATAGCCAACTATTCTTCAAAATGGGGGTTGAAAATAAATGTTAAGAAAACTAAGATCTGTATTTTTGAAAATAGGAAAAGTAACAATAATTTTCAATGGTCTGTTAATGATGAAACCATTGAGGTAGTTGACAATTTCAAGTATCTAGGGGTAACTTTCTACCATACAGGATCAATGAAACATTCTGCCAAAGTTTTATCGGATCAGGCACTTAGAGCCTATAATTGTCTATTATCGTTATTCTATCGAATAAATTTGGATGTTAAAACTAAATTGTCATTGTTTGACTCAATGGTAGCTCCTATTATCCTGTACTGCTCTGAGGTTTGGGGTATTTATGACTTTAAAGAAGTCGATAAACTACATAACAGGTTCTGTAAGTCTATTCTTGGTGTTCGTCAACAAACACCTAATATGGCCGTATATGGAGAACTGGGGCGATACCCATTATCTGTTATATGTAAGGAAAGAGTTCTAAAATTTTGGTTAAAGGTTATGAACAGTGACAACTCTATTATGTATAACATATTCAATGAACAATGCAATAGTAACAATGAAAAATCCTGGGCTATGAGAGTAAAATCCTTTTTAGATGATCTTGGTTTTGGTTATGTTTGGAATCAATTTGACAAAAATATGAATTATCTACCTTTATTTAAACAGCGATTGAGAGACCAATTTCTTCAAAGTTGGAATACTTCCCTGCATACTTCCTTGAAATTGGATTATTATAGAAAATTTAAAACAATATTTGGTTTCGAAAAATACATCGATGTTATTCAAAATGACACTCTAAGAAAACAATTAAGTTGTTTTAGATTATGTTCGCATACACTAAATATTGAAATGGGGAGATATTCTAGTATTGAGAGATGTAACCGTATTTGTAGCGTATGTAATAGTAATCAAGTGGAATCAGAATATCATTTTTTACTCTGCTGTCCCTTTTATTCTTCTATACGAACTAATTATTTTGGAAAATTACCATGGCCGAATGTGCAACTTTTTGTCAATATACTGTCTTCTAATCAGAATAAAATTATATTTAGAACTGCCAAGTATTTACGAGATGCATTTAAGCTTCGTAAAGAAAAAACACAGAATGCTATAACAACATGATATACCAGTCAGTTAGGATTATACCACAGAACTACCATATGATCATAAAATGAAATATCAGTATTATCAAATTGTCTGTATGTAAATATTGTTTGTATGTTTTGTATGTTTTCCTGTTTCTTTTGCCATATTTGTTCACTGTTAAATATTATTATTGGCCAAAGGCGTGTAAATGCTGAATTTGCCGAATAAAATTGAATTGAATTGAATTCTAATACAGTGAACTCGACTGTTCCGGGTCATCGACAATTCCGGGTCACATTTGGAAAATAATGTTTAGTAATCGAGAATGATACAGTATTTTGAAAATGTCATTATCAAGTCATATTTCCTATTAGCTTGTCTAGTTTCACTTCGATTTCGGACGTTGTCATTTCAAGAGCGGATGTTGTTATCACGAAACGCTTGACTGCATCGATTCCCGCGAAAGCAAAATCTCAATAGTTTTGTTTTCCTGTCACAGCGAATATTGCTGATTGTAGCCATACTTTAAGAAATATATGTATGTATTGCACATCAATTTGTAGGTTATTTACCACTGAACAAGATTTAAAATATTGATTGACTTGTCGAAGTTGTTTATGCCAACCTAGCCGATAATTTGACCTAGTTCACATACGACACTTTCAGGTCAGCCAAAGGGAATATTTCTCAAAATTATTAATTTATTAGTAAGACTATTTTGGTGACTTTTTATGAATTATTTTATGCTTATGATGATAAATCAATGTAAAAAATTGGTTTTTGAATCAATTTCACCCCCATAAAATTACTCTTTTTTATATCAAATATGATTTATTGGAAGTCGCCAGTAGGCATGCTTTGAAATTTAGCAGATGGAGATTTTTAGACCTGCCAGGGTGACCTCATGTCGGGATTTCTCTTTGTCCTTACTAAGTATATTAATTTAAGGTAAATGACTTTTAAAACATCTCTTTTACACTCTATATACATGTGTGTGTTTTACAAATAAAAAAAAAAGACAAAGGCCGGTATATTAATTTAATGTTTGTACATGTTTAGTTAAGCGAAATTCATACTGTATCTAGTCTAAACAGTAAAATAGAGAACTATTTAAATCTACTAAATTGATTACCTGCCTCCTACGCCTTATTATTTCAATAGTTCTTAAACCGGGAACCAAAAAAAGGCGCGCTAAATGTAGTCTGGTACATTTACCTTTCATTGACGCCGCGTTGAAGCGCGGCGTCAGTATGGGATAGGTTTTAATCAACGTACCATGGGGTGACGTAATCGAAAAGGGAGCAACCAACAATATTATTGTTAAGAAAAACTCTGTTGTAAGTTTGAAAAACAAAACAACCTTTACGAATAAATAAATTGTATAAAATGATTTAAGAAACAGCAAGATACAAAATACGTATGTCTTTAGACACATTTAATGAGTATTTAATAACTTTTTGCCTATTTACAATATTGAGATCTTTAAATAAATGGGTAATCTTTAAAAAAATCAATGATGATTCATTTTAATTACTACATATTACAGTATAATTCTAGAAACTGTACAAAAAACAACGTTAACCCAACTATGCAATAGGCACGGCCGTAACGTGACCCGTTCTATTATTTGTAAATGCAGTATGTCATCGCTTGGCGATTTTGGTCATTCTCATTCTTATTTAATAGACGACAATGTGTCATCGGTTCCCTTAGAGTAATTGTGTTGTCTCTGCTTCCTTCCGTTATGAATACTTCGCTGTTATCACGATTTCATCCGATTCCAAATTCATTGGATTCGTACCCGGTTTTTCATGTTTCGTTCGAGATGAACGATTCGTACCAACTGATGTTCGCTCTTTGTTCTTGGGGAACTGACTTGACCATTTTATTTTGTTTACTTTTCAGTTTTCTACTGGCATGTTCAAAGCGATTAAAGTGACATTACAAACAAACAAAACAGACTTAATAATTCTTGCTAATTGTTGACTATACATGTGAACTTTCATAATGCTCAATCTTGATCATACATACCTTTCTTTTCTTTTTTAATTATTTTTTGTTTATATACTCCCGTTTTTGCTCTCATTCTTCTGCTAAACTGGAAGGAAAATAGACTTCCACCTCTCCTTCCTAAGCTTTTGTCACACTTAACTTATAAACTTTCTTCTTTTTTTTAATTACTTCGTATTTTGAGTGTGTATACTCTCGTTTTTACTATCATGCTTCTGCTAAACTGGGAGGAGAATAGACTTCCCCCTCTCCTCCCATCTCCTTCCAAAGTTTGTGTCACACTTAATTTATAACTAGAGGCAATAAACCTTAATATATGTTAATATTTAAGAACCTATGTTTTTGTTTTATCTAATGGATATAGCTAGAGGATTTAAAACTTCAGCTTGTATGACCCATTATAGTTGCAGTAAATGTTAAGCAAACCGTAAACCAAATGGTTTCAGGACTAAACTTGTCATTTCACGACTAAACTTCACATGCTGAATATCACGTAGATCGTAGCATATAAAACGTTACTCCCTACGTCAATATTGACCCTTTCTTCTTGTCCTATATATTACGCAATGATAAGAGGAAGGAACTCCAGCAGTTATTACGTCACTGTGTTGTATACATCCGTTGTATTCAAACAAGCATTACATATTTCTATGTGATGTAATTGCTTGAACCGGAACGAAAAAAGGACGTTTGCTCGTTCGACATTTGAAACACTATAAGAAAGTGGTGTTTTTGCAGTATACTCGTGTTGTAAATTTCTAACACCTTCACCTTTCATATGTTTATACCCATTCAATGTTTTGGGTCTTAATATCGATGAAACAATATAAGAAAGTGGTGTTTTTGTAGTTAACTCATATTGTAAATTTCTAACACCTTTACCTTTCATATTGTTATACCCATTCAATGTTTTGTGTCTTATATCTCCACAGGAAATTCTTTCCAATAACAATTTAAATTAACACTGAATCAGGTTATGACCAAATATGTATTGCCTTAATTTTCTCCATTTACGGTTTTAACCCTTTCCCACAAATATACCATTACTGTGCCTCTGCAACAGACGACTTTTGAAATCATTGTGACAAAAGGTGAAATTGCCCACAATGAGATTTATTTTCTCCATTTACGGTTTTAACCATTTCCCACATACGAGTATATACCATTTCTGAGCCTCTACAGCAGACAACAACCTGTATGTTTTCTTTGATATTTAGGTAGCTCTTATACTGAACATTATTTTGAGACAGATTTCTGTGTTGTTTCATTTGTTGGGAACGAATCATAACCCATAATGCTACAAGAGAAAGATGATGTAACGCACCAATGTCACCGGAAATCCATACTGCAGTTATGCATAACACTTACAATATAGTAGTTGGAAAAACCAGTTATCAACTAAAGGGCATATTGGAACATCAGGGGTGGGGGTCAAGTGAAAATGTATCGTAACTTGCATTTTTTTTTTGTCAACGAAGTGAATGTCCTTCATTGAAATATAATTAAAGCCTTTCATTGCTTATGATCAATCTCCATTCTAAGGTAGGTTGACCATATACACAGCCAACTAATTATTGATCATAAACAGGAAATGAGTAATCTTGCCCAATCATTAGTCTACTCATGTTTTAAAATTATATAATGATGTGTCAATGATGCATAACAATATGCAGATCGCAAGCATAATGCGTGTAGGGAATCTAATAACACGTTTAAAATTGTCAAGGACGAAATAAATTGACCCAATTCGTTTCTTCTTCGCATAGTTGTCGTTCTTTATAGGCAGAGGGTGTGTTTCAAAATGATGTAATGATGAGCGCCCTTGTGTTAATGATGCATAACAATATGCAAATCGCAAGCAAAATGCCTGTACGGAATCTAATGACAAATTTAAAATTGTCAAGGACGAAATAATTTTGTACGAAAGACCCGATTCGTGTCTTCTTCGCATAATTGTCGTTTGTTACACTCTCTTGATAGGCAGAGAGTGTTCATTTAAAATATTTTTTATATTAAAACCAAGGATGGGAACGAGTACCGAAATTAGTACTCGGGTACTCTTGAACTCTTCCGATCGAGTACTCGGGTACTCGCAAGAAATTACATTGTGTAAATTCGTTCATCAAACGTCTTGTCTCTCAGAATAGTATTGTCTTCGTGCACTAAATTTGAATTGATTTTATAAGAACAAACATGTGTTTGTTTTCGCCTCTACGTTTAATATTTAATATTTGAAAAAATATAGTTCAACAAATACATCAAGAATTTGCATTGGCGTAAACATCCAAACGTTTGGGTGCAGACTGTATATCTCTTTAAAGTTGCGGGGGAAAAAGCAAGTCAAATGGTGGACGGAAAACAATACCAAGAATGATAAACAATACATTTAATAAAAGAATATCTTAATCATCTATGAAAATAAGGAACATAAATCAACAATCAGAATGGTTTTTGGGATAGGGGCGTTTCGCCACTATACCATACTCAGGCTGCTTTGGAAAAGTCGGATTACGGCTGCAACCACAGTCCACTCAAATTGAGTTCCTACGCCCCAAAGAACATTTGTGCAAAATAATTTCAAAATCCTTCTAGTATTTTTGGACAAGAAGATTTCCAAGGTTTTCCTATGTAAAATAGTTTTGACAATTTCCGCCCTTTCTGATGCAACAGCAACCAAAGTCCTACTCGGAATTAAGTTTTTTGAACGTCTTTAAAAAAGGACCACCTAAGGAACATTCCTGTGCAGTTATTTTAAAATTGGTTTAGTAGGAGAAGTCATTTGTAGGAAATTGCAACGACAGACGGTGAGTGATCTCAAAAGCTCTACTCGCACTTCGTGCTTAGGTGAGCTCAAAATTGTTGGAAAAGTAGAAATAATCTTATAATTATATATTTAACTGATTTTACGGGCAATGCATTTTTTTTTTATAGCTCTTTTATATTTTCATATAGAAAAAAAACATAGAGAAAGATAATGATTTCATGTAACTCATGTTAACAATGTAATCTCATAATGGAAACAGCCATCTCACTTTTTTAAGTACCCTTTTCTTTATAACAAAACTGGATTCCTTAATATTGTCATTTCAGAATTTTTAAAATCTCCTTAGGTTTTGGAACAGCCTTTACAATAAAGTTTTATACTTGATGCCACAAAACAACATATGATAACATTGTATCTGGTCTATTAGGAAGATATAAATAAGATGTTTCAAACACTGACGGTACAACATAAACACAAGTGTTCAAAGGATCATAATGCAAAGGTCTAGGTAAGGGGCATTTTGCATGGTCTAAAATCCTTATTTGACCTTATAACCCTATGTAGGGTTTAGTTGAGTAAAAAGAGAGATATTGTGTAAAAAAGAGTGACCGGTTTACTCCCCAGTATCTAGTCATGTCATAATGTTTAGCCTTCCAGTCAGTCACTCTGTGAAGGACGGACAGATGAGGAAGTGGTCATTGTCCCAATGAAGGAGACACAAAATTGGAAACCTGCAAAGCCAGGAAGGGTTCAATGGTGGTGACCAAATATGATAGACCCTTGATTAGAGACAGTGACCTTACCATGGTGACCTACACATTGGGGATCTATGATTAGAACCATTGACCTTGAGCTGAATGACACCAAATAAAATCCCAGACTTCCTTTCCAAAGAAACGGCCCTATATAATTTAGTTAGAGCTTATATATAAGACATTTAATGAATCAAAACAAACAATGGTCGCCAAAACAAACAAGAGGGCCATGATGGCCCTGGATCGCTCACCTTAATTATACAATGTACTATAATGCAAAATACATCAGGACAATTATTCTGAATGCAACCTCCACAGTGTTAACAAGATTTTCCTTCATTTGGCCTAGTGATCTATATTTTTTTACCTGATATGACCCATATTCCAACATGGACTAGATATTATCAAGACAACATTCTGACAAATTTTCAACTTGCTCAAAGTAAAAATGCGGCCTCCGGAGTTTGAACAATATTTTCCTTTATTGACCTTGTTTCTGACCCTACATGATCCATATTCAATCTTGGCTTAGATATCATTTAGATAAACATTCTCATAAAATGTCAAGCTGCTGTAGCAAAAAATGTGTCTTCTACAGAGTTAACAAGATGTTCCTTCAATTTGGCCTAGTGACCTAGTTTCTGACCTAATATGACCCATATTCGAACTTGACCTAGATATAATTCAGACAAACATTCTGACCAAATTTCAAGCTGCTGAAGCAAAAAATGTGGCATCCAAAGTGTTAACAAGATTTTCCTTCAATTTGGCCTAGTGACCTAGTTTTTGACCCTACATGATCCATATTCGAACTTGGCTTAGATATCATTTAGATAAACATTCTCATAAAATGTCAAGCTGCTGTAGCAAAAAATGCGTCTTCTACAGAGTTAACAAGATGTTCCTTCAATTTAGCCTAGTGACCTAGTTTCTGACCCAATATGACCCATATTCGAACTACCTAGATATCTTTAAGACAAACATTCTGACAAAATTTCAAACTGCTGAAGCAAAAATTGCGGCCTCTAGAGTGTTAACAAGATTTTCCTTCAATTTGACCTAGTGACCTATTTTTTAACCCAACATGACCCTTGATCGAACTTGACATACATATCATCAAGAAAAACATTCTGATAAAGTTTCATTATGCTCAAATTAAAAATGCGGCATCCAAACTGTTAACAAGATGTTCCTTTAATTTGGCCTAGTGACCTAGTTTTTGACCCCACATGACCCATATTCGAACTTGGCCTAGATATCATTTAGCTCAACATTCTGACAAAATTTCAAGCTGCTGAAGCAAAACATGCAGCTTCTACAGAGTTAAGATTTTCCCTCAATTTGGCCTAGTGACCTAGTTTCTGACCCATATTTAAACTTGACCTAGATATCTTTAAGACAAACATTCTGACAAAATTTCAAAATTGCGGCCTCTCGAGTGTTAACAAGATTTTCCTTCAATTTGACCTAGTGACCTATTTTTTGACCCGACATGACCCATGTTCGAACTTGACCTACATATCATCAAGACAAACATTCTGATAAAGTTTCAACATGCTCAAGTTGAAAATGTGGCCTCCAGAGTGTTAACAAGATTTCGCTTCAATTTGACCTAGTGACCTCGTTTTTGACCTCATATGGCCCAGTTTCGAACTTGTCCAAGATTTGATGGAGATGAATGTTCTGATACACTTTCATGAAGATTGGATGCAAAATGTAGCCTGTAGAGTGTTAACAAGCTGAAATGTTGACGACGGACGACGCACGACGGACGGACGCCGGACAAAATGTGATCACAATAGCTCACCTTGCACTTCGTGCATAGGTGAGCTAAAAATTGAGGCCCACTTGGTGTTAATGACATTGCCATGGTTATAACTGTGTTGAAAACATTATTCATTAGTTAAAGTTAGAAGCAAACATATAATGTACCAGCACCAATTATATATATAAACATGTATGTACATAACATTGTAAGTAGACAATCAATTCAATGCAGACAATGTTGGCAACAATTTAAAAAGTATAACTATGAAATATTGACCTGGCACTGACCTATGCACAAAGGTATATATACACGTTTTTACCTACATCTGTTTTCACATGTAGCAAATCACAAATTTGATTATTAAACCTTACCAACATGTATACAGACTCTTTCTGATGACCCTGCAGCAGATGACTTTTGAAAACATTGTTGCAAAAGGAGAAATTGCTCAAGATGAGCAAGTTCTCTGTTGGCTACAATGTTTTCAACTCTATTCTAAATAAAACCTGTCATCTGTTGTGGTTATCTTTAATTTTCCTAAAATGTTTTCAAAGTCATCCACTTTAGATTTGATGCATGATGGAAAGTGTTATTTCAGAGCTCTAAATTAGAAAAATATTTGACATCCCCATATCCTTATATGTCCCTCAAAGCCTATGTTTTGGGTACTCAAAAGAATTGGGTTAAGTGGAGTGATAAGAGAGATATTGTTGGGAAAGACCTGCTTACTCCTTATCTAGTCCTCTGTAAATTATTTTATTTCATTAGTGTGTACAATAAATAAATATGTATATGGAATAATTATTCATAATGTGTACAATACATAAATATGTATATGGAATAATTATTCATATCTGTTCACAAAGGACTGGATCCCGTCGACAATTATTAGAACATGTTCCGAAAACGTTTTGTTCACAGTGTATGGTTATTCCTTTCTTTGTTATAGGTAACATTAAGTGCCTCTACAGCAGATGAATATTGGAAAAGGAGATACTGCTTGCAACTAGTACTTTCTACTTTTCCCATATTTTTTTTTCAATCTGAATAAAAAAGAATCAATTTCTATATTTTGAACTCTGATATTTCCAGAATTGAAAACTCACATCAAATAGTAGGGTTTAAACATCATAACATTTGCAAAGAAATCTTGATAAACCACGTATAGACCATTCTCACTATTTAACAAGATCATTCAAAGGACCATGTGTGTCGCCTGTCAAGAAGTTACAAAATGAAAGCATGACAGACAAATGATCCCTTTGTGTTGCCCTGCCAAGAAAGGCATATATACAAACGTTGTCTGTGATAGGTTTAATAACAGACTAGAATAAACTATGAAATATCTTTTATGAAACCAGTAACTTGATTTTATATTGTGCAACTTTACCATTAACCATTTTTTTACTTTTGAACCTATTTTGCAGACAAATGTTTCTAAAAAAAGTATTTTTAATATCCAAAATTGAACTATAGGACAGAAATGAAGAGAGAGTTAAAACCTGTATATCAAAGAGAAATACTTTGAAAACACGTTGGCAAAAACCTAGAACATTTCTATAAATGAAGGTATAATTACAGAAAAAAGTTGAAAACATTGTGACAAATAGAGAAATTGCTTGTAATTAAATAATAGTCCAAATTATTGGCATTTATCTAAATTGAGTTATGCAATTTTGGGGGGTGGGGGGTAAATTGTTGATTCAGAAAAATAAGTAAAATTTATATGGCTGTCCATTTCTGGTGCTTATAGTTATGTGTATCAATCTTCAATAACTAATAAATGAGTGTATTAGGACTGAAGACTGATTTCACTTGTAAAAAAAACACACCAAAAATAGTCTGAATTATGGCATTTCTCTAAATTGAGTTATCCAATCTCTGATAAAAAACAAACAAACTCAAAGGCTATGTCTCAACATTCTAATTTCATTTGCCTCTGTTTTGTTTGTTTCATTTGTTCCTTTGAAGTTGTAAAGAGTAAAGACCACCATAATTCTTATAAACAAAATCTAAATCACCAATCAAATCTGTTCTTCCTTCAAAGCGACCAATCAGTACAACAATATAAATTAACTAATCAAATAACTACTTTATTCGAATTGACCAATCACAACCATCATATAAACACCAACAAGTAGAGCTAGTATTTCCTTCACCGATTGCCACAATTTGGTATCTACTAGAAGTTCTGGAATGACAGACACCGTAGCAATATAGATAAAACCTCCGGCTGTAAATGGCAAGATCCAGGTTGTGGCTGCCTCCCCGACACCCTCAGCAAATAAACTACACACTGTCCCTAACATGGCACCAATCGCTGTACTGAACTGTAACATCATCGCCTGAAAAACATGGTAAACACATTTTACCTGAAATATTTATGAAATGTCTGCATTGCAAACATTTGAGAAAAATAAGAACATCTACAAATCTTGAAGTTATACTTTCATTTGGTCTTGAAAACTTTTGAGCATTTCGAGGGCTTTGCGTGAAATGGTTGTAACTAAAATTTGTATTTTTCTACCAAGGTTAATCACCTTGCCATAAAGTCTTTATAAGCATTAAAATCCTTTTCTTAGTAAACAATGATTTTTTTTTTACAAAGGGGTCAAAATTGCCCCTAAACCAGGGTTTTCAAAATAGGTTTTTAGTTACAACCGTTTCACGCCAAGACCTCGATTTGCTCCTTTTTCACAATGTTTACAAAAGTCATCAGCAGCTCAGGACAACATTTTAAATATCACATTAGGAAACGAAGAAAAAGGTAGAAAATAAGGTTTTCATGTACATGACTATATGCTAAGTTAATAAAATATCAATAAAGGATTATAGACTGTAACAGCTGGAAGACAACCAAGGCTTGACTGAAGTTGACAGGCAAAACTGAGTCTCTAACCTTGTCATGCTAAAACCCATGGTAACTTTTTAATAAATGCCATGATCAGATATTTGAAGTCCTATGTTCGCTTCCATGATGCACTTATCTGAATATTTGCTTGTCTACAAGTGTATAGCAGCTCATTGCTGATAATACAGAATGCTAATCAATTAGTAATACAACATGATATACTGCCAGTTAGCATTATACCAGGTTGTAAATATATGACCATGAATTTTCAATTAAATTGCATTGCATTGCTAATATTCCTGAAAAGGTGAATTACTTTTTCCCATGTACTGTTTCAATATTTATTATTTAAATTAAACTATCATCTGTCCATCTATACATCATGCTTTCAATTCCTGACTAATCGGCAGATGCAGGATGTGTTTCTTCGAACACTTGTCTTTTTGTCTTATCCTTTCAATTATAATTGGTTTAAATATTACACAGTTAGTATGTTGTAGATACTCATCCAAAAAATCATGATTCACTTGAAATTAGATAAATTTATACCTTTCTCTTACTGCAACCAGATTGCACCAGAATAGCAAAGTCTCCAATCTCATGGGGAATTTCATGTAAAAATATGGTTATCGTTGTGATAATCCCTATTTTTTGTCCCATCAAAAATGAGGCCCCAATAGCTAAACCATCTGTAAAATTGTGTGCAAAATCAGCAGCCAAATTCAGGTAACCAGCTACTTTTATATCTTCTACTTGCTCCCCTGTAAAAAACAAAAAAAATGAAGAGAACAAGAAACGAAAAGCAAAAATAAATGTGGCTGAA
Source organism: Serripes groenlandicus (assembly GCA_031761405.1). Classification (NCBI taxonomy): domain Eukaryota; kingdom Metazoa; phylum Mollusca; class Bivalvia; order Cardiida; family Cardiidae; genus Serripes; species Serripes groenlandicus. The sequence goes on from JASEVX010000002.1 coordinate 26,867,667, forward strand.
TGTCTAACATCAGTACAAACAAATTGATATCAAAAATAAATTTAAGAAAGAGTAAGATTACTAAAACCAATATATACAGTTACTGAAGTCTCAATAGGATTAGGAGGATATATACATTATATAAAGTGGATTTTCCCTATAATTATAATAACACTCACTTCCTATAAAACCTATGTTATGATTTCTAAAAGGATTGTCTCACTCTTTTCCTTCATAACAATTCTACAACAGATCATGAATTTGATAATGACAAAAAGTTAAAAATATATCTAAATGCATTGATATTTATTAAATCAAGTTAAAAAACATTGTGACAAATGGAGAAATTGTTCTAGTTCAACAATTTCTCATTTTGGCATGAGATTTATGTGGGAAAGTATAAGGGTTTATGGTTTAGATACATATGTTATGTGAACTGGTCCTTCACAATGGCGGGTTTTGATATACTTTACTTTACATTCCTTCAAAAATGACTTTCAATACTTTAGAGCTGTGTTTCTAGCCAAACATACAACAGACATCAGACATATATGTACATATTTTAACACCGATCACTAAGCGAATTTGTGAATACAAAAAAAAGAAGTTAAAATCAACAACCCAAACATAATCAAGCATTCTATATACCATTGAGGATTTAAATAGGCCTTTTGCCTGTTGCACCATACCCCATTCCCACTACACAGATTTAAGGGCATTGAATTTTCAGAAATATTACCTTTATCAAATAGCAATGGCCTTTTAATAAGTTATTACCTTTTATTTTCTTTACTTCATCAGTCTTTTTGTCAGTTTTATTTTTATTCTCTTTCTTGTCCTTATCATCAGTTGTTGTTTTCTTCTTGTCTGCTGGCGCAGGACTATGTGAATGTCCATGTCCTCCTTTAACAATTCTTACAAATTTTTCGACCATCAAAAAAGCAATGATACCAGCAAGTACCCATAACCCTACAGACATGTCATGGGAATGTCCTCCTTCACCATGAGAGTGTCCGTGTTCCTCCCCGCCATGTGAATGGGGTGATACAGCATGGGGAATCAAGTGTAGGAATGCATCACCAAGTAAACCTCCAGAAGCAAAGCTAAGCAAGACTTTGAGAAGTGGTTGATGTTGTTTCGTATTTTCGAGAGGAATAAACAGTAGGATGAATACTGGCGACACACTGATTATCGCAGTGGCAGTAATGGCTTGTAGCCACAGAGCGCTGCCTGTTGACTTAACAGTCTTGGATCCTGCTTTTTGGCCATGAGAATGTCCATGACCATCGTCGTGTGCATGTGCATGATCTTGCGTGTGTCCATGATCGTGCGCGTGTCCATGATCGTGCGCGTGTCCATTATCGTGTGCGTGTCCATGTCCGTGATCCTGTACTGACGGCTGTTCATTCGCTTGTTGTGAGTATTTAAAGGAAGCTTCCTCGCCGTGGCTATGTCCATGTTCGTGACCATGGCTGTCAACTACAAGCAATATACATGTAGAGACTAGAAATGCAATAATACATGTCTTTTTTAGCTCAAACATATTGAAAGTTGCAATGTTCTAGGTAGACGTGTACAATATCGATGAGACGCTTGCGCCGGCAACGCAAAGTTCACGTATCAAGCATCCAGCTGAGGTGACTTTGGAACGGTGCATTTGATATACATACCTGTAAAATACACAAAGAATGATCAGTGTCAATCCCGGCTGTTTTGAAGACCGTGTTTTCAATTATGATTCCCTATTCTTGTGTTTAATCAGGATTATAGAGTATACTGTTCTAGATCCCTGGTTTAATTAACTCGATATTGTTTTGATATGTATAGGGATTAATGTGGAAAGAATGATAGCCGATCAGAGACCAATGCATACGGTCAAAGGGAAACAATTCGGATTGGAGCGCCGGGCAGACAATTTTGTTTCAGATGAATGTAGATGGTCAAAGGGAAGTAATTCAATTTCCATCGACCATTATTAGCCGGGCAGAACGCCGTGCAGAAGCCCGCGACTTCTATTTTTAACAGACGGTTATGTGTCAATATCGAGATACAAATCACGTCGAATTCTCCTTTAAGTAGCAATTTTAACTTACTGAATATTATTTTCATGTTCAAAGAGATGTCTTGATTTATGTAGAATTCATTTAATAATGTTAATCCATGAATATCTAAAATAGGAGCTGTTTCTAAGCTAAATATGTTGATCAAGTGACTACCGAATACCGACTGCGTAGATAAATATCCTTTGCAGAGAGCCGTTCTTTACAATCATTTACAAATAGTTAATTATAGGTGATTTAAAATGTTTATTTGGTTCGAAACAATTGACGAAAAGAACAAACTGAGATAAAACTGGTTTTAATTAGGGATGGGACAGCTACGCGAGTACCCCAGTAATCGGTTGGACGTCCGATTACCGGTTATCAAAATAGGTATTCGACTACTCGATTATTTATTTTCCATTTTTTCTATCTTTCATCTGAATCAAAGTACAGAAAGTACTGGTAACGAATTATTTTGAACATGTATTGTAAAATCTAATTTATGAATGCAATTGATCATGCTATTGCACAATTTAGTCTATTTTATTATTATTAATATTTTTGTCCAGAGAATTTTTTTATCAGTTGACAGTTTTAGTAAATGTAGCATTTCAACGGCGATGCGAGCGTTTAACATGCACACTAACTCTTTCACTGAGCTCTGCGTAAAGTCTGTCAAAACACCCATGGCATATTTGTGAGATTTACATTGTTAGTTCGATTTGTTTTCGTCACCAGGGGCGGATCCAGGATGTTTCATGTGAGTGAATTAATTATTATAAATCTATAATGTTTAACAAATCGCATAAAATAAGAATTAAAAAAAAAAAAAAAGAACAGTTCCTATTGGATATCGAACTCGCATCCATAAATAGTCCATGATTAGTAGTTCTACACGCTATCCATTACACCACGGTACTTTGATACAACGTAGGAGCGTTACTTTCGTATATATATTAAGCTAACTGAATGCGCGCGTATGTAAACCATGATCTATAATTAGAAAGCCCCTTTGATCATCGTTATCATGTTGGAAAAGGGAGAAACAACGGCGATGCGAGCGTTTAAAATGCACACTGACTATTTCACTGAGCTCTGCGTAGTGGCATATTTGTGAGATTAATATTGTTCTATACAGCGTGGGGTCGACTTCTAGTGAATGGGCATACGACTAAAATTCATACTCGTGCCTTATACGTACCTGCCGACAAATGAAATATATATGCGCGTACTGTTAATTTGATATTTTCTAGAAAATTGATTATCTATGATGATTTGATAGTATAATTATGACTTCACTGTATTGAAATAACACGTAGAAGTCATTTTAATATCGAAAAAATACTAGGACTATTTAGGTGCAGTAATGTGTATTCTAAGCGGAAGTGTAGTTTAACCGTGACTTCCGGAAACAAATACGATCGCGTTAACTGTATTATTTTTTGAGAAAAAATAATTCGTTAAAAAAGTATGTTAAAATAAATCAAAACTTAAAATGTATTGAATCTGTTTTTGTTATTGAGTTACTAGATATAGAAATGATCCATGTAAAATTCTTGCGTTATGTACTTGGAGTAAAAAAAACAACTAATCTCACTGCCTTATATGGTGAACTTGGAAGAGTACCGATGTTGATTAAAAGAAAAATTAATCTAATAAAATACTGGAAAAAGATAATCACTTTAGATGACAATAATTTAGTCAAAGCTGCATATCAAATGCTGCGCATAGACGACTCAAATAATAAGACATATAAAAATAAAAATTGGGCTACTCAAGTTAAGAATATCCTGAATGATCATGGATTCTCTTACATTTGGCTGACTGAAAACATAGATAAGTGTACTTTCGAGATAATAAAGAATAGAATAATAAATACGTATTGTCAAAACTGGTACACAAATATCAATAATTCAGCTAAGTTGAGAACTTATACATTATTTAAACATTCCTTTAACAGTGAAAAATACTTAGATATTATTCATGAAAATAAATTCCGCTTCGCCCTTACAAGATTTAGACTTTCTGCACATAAGCTAGCAATTGAGACAGGCAGGTACACAAATACTGCAATAAATGAAAGAATATGTGTCTCATGCAATATGAATCAAGTTGAGTCGGAATATCATTTTCTCCTTGTATGCCCAAAATATAGAGAATTAAGATGCAAATACTTTAAACCATATTTTTGCCGCTGGCCTACAGTGAATAAATTCGAATATCTATTATCATGTAACGCAAACCATACACTTTATAGTTTGGCAAAATTTATATACTTTGCAAATAAAATAAGAGATGCTAGCATGTTGCAATAAAAAAACCAAAAACAACAACAACAACAATCTAAAAAAAAAAAAAAAACCAACCCCACAAACAAAACAAAAAACAACAATAATTTTATTTACTAAGAATTGGAAGTTTAATTATGTACATGTTTTGTATATTTAAAATAGGACGCTACAACAATCTATATGTATTTGCTCCACAGAAAACTTTATTATTTCTCCATTCATTGTATTCATTGTATATGTATAGTTCTATGCTATGAACATTGTATAATGTTTAATGCAATAAACTTGTATTGTATTGTATTGTATTGTACTAAAGAAGTCGGTAAATAAGCGGTGAAGGTAAATTAAACAAACAGCTAACACCTTTTTGTCCGAAGATGGTACTTAATCCATTTTAATTGGCGATTTGATTGCAATCGCGAGTCCTTTACAAACAAAGTGACAAACAGGTAGTCAGCGATATCAATATAATCTCCAGTGAATTAGCAACCATATGTCAAACAACATATCAAACACGGTCCTAAGGGCCGTTGGTTTTTCACACCTTCGTCGTAATAGTGTTTTCAATTGTCGACACGTTTTAATTGTAAGAAATATACATCAATATGATTCGATACGAACTGGTGCAATTGTTTGAGTAATTGTTCGTCAAATCATTAGAACCATCTTCTATCATTCTTATATATTTGAACGAAAGAAAAACAACAAAATTACAACCATGCCTCTTGCTAAATCCGCCGTCTGGAAACTTTTCAAGCGCACAGCAGACGACAAGTCAGTTAAATGCATGTAGTGCACAAGCGCTAATGGTATAGGGGCATATGTAAGTTGAAAATATATGGCATAGATAATATGGACAAACATTGTTGAAACAATAAACAATGACCTTTAAAACAAACCAAACCAAAAATGTGTGAAGCAACACATACTGCCTGCCAATAACATATACCTTATTTATCAAAGTTTGACCTTTTTCTTGTATAAAGAAAATAAATCAGGAAGGACAAAAGATTGACAAAAAAACGAGCAGCGACCCTTAATTAAAATATTTCCAGTTCAGAAATCACTAAAGATCCACAATGTATATTGTAATCATGCTGATAAATGAAAGACAATCGAAAGCATGCTAGAGTTATGTTTCTGTTTGCACTGCACATCTGTATCTCAGAGTTCCATATACACTAAGTCTTAAATTGATACATTGGACATCTATTGAGACAATAACCGAAGAAATGAAAAAAAATGAGTTTACACCTAAAAACCCAGATCAGATTTGTTCAAAATATTCTATCGATCTCCTAATCCCAATGTATACGTGTGACGACTTTGAAATGGATCCGCGAAACAGAAACAAAGTTTTGACCCATTAATGCAAACCGTAACGGACAGACGGACGGATGGATGAACACAAAGACGGACAGACAGTCAGTCGCTCCGGACAAAGTACACAGCGTGGGGAAGCACTCATTAACGAACAAGGGCATTTCACGGAACGCATGTGTTGCATGCGAAAGTCATATAATAAGTGAGAACATGGAAAGACAAAAATATACACACTCCAAACGCAGCATGTTAAAGTTATGGTAATGGTGCACTGCAAATCTGTAGGTCATATGTTACCTACAAACCAAGTTTGAAATGGATACAATGGAAATTAATTGAGAAAATCGCTGAACTAAATAAGGAAAAATGGAGATAACTAAAATAAACAGACCAGCGTTATGTACCTAGTACTTTGACGTTCTCCTGACCACACGGTATAAGTGTAACGACATTGAAATACAGTAACAACTAGTTGACCAATACATGCAATCCATGAAGTATTGATTATAGAAGTCGTACAAGGTTAATTTACAAAAACCTATTTAGACTACATTTCTAGTTTATTTGTCAATAGATACATCAAGGACCAGGTTACACGTTGACGGACGTTGAGTCTTCAATTAACGCAAATGCATTTACATTATAAATCCTGTCCCAAAATCGCTAGAAGTGCCTCAATTATAAAATAAACAAGGGCACCGCAGAGCGGATGCATCCCCTCGGTATTCAAGAAGATAGTCAAAGTCCAATTTTGACCTTGACCTTTAACCTTGAAAATAAATACTCTTCTAGACCTAAATGCCATATACTAACTGTATACCAAGTTTGGTTAAGATCGGTCAAAGGATGTTCAGTGTAGAGTGGTCACAAGGTTGTTGATATGGGAAAAGTATGAGTCAAAGTCCAATTTTGACCTTGACCTTTAACCTATGACCTTGAAAATAAATAGGCTTCTAGACCTTGTCATATATTAACTGTATACCAAGATTGTTGATATGGGAAAATAGTCAAAGTCCAATTTTGACCTTGACCTTTAATCTATGAACTTAATAATAATAATTAGGTTTCTAGACCTTGCCATATACTAACTGTAAACCAAGTTTGGTTAAGATCGGTCAAAGGATGTTCAGTGTAGAGTGGTCACAAGGTTGTTATATGGGAAAATAGTCAAAGTCCAATTTTGACATTGACATTGACCCTATGACCTTGAAAATAACTAGGCTTCTAGACCTTGCCATATACTAACTGTATACCAAGATTGGTAAATATCAGTCAAAATATGTTTAGTGTAGAGTGGTCACAAGGTTGTTATATGGGAAAATAGTCAAAGTCTAATTTTGACTTTGACCTAGACCCTATGACCTTGACAATAAATAGAAGTCTAGACCTTGCCATATACTAACTGTATACCAAGTTTGGTTAAGATCAGTCAAAGGATGTTCAGTGTAGCGTGGTCATAAGGTTGTTATATGGGAAAATAGTCAAAGTCCAATTTTGACCTTGACCTTGATCGTATGACCTTGAAAAAAATAGGCTTCTAGACCTTGCCATATACTAACTGTATACCAAGTTTGGTTAAGATCAGTCAAATGATGTTCAGTGTAGAGTGGTCACAAGGTTGTTATATGGGAAAATAGTCAAAGTCCAATTTTGACCTTGACCTTTAACCTATGACCTTAATAATAATAATTAGGTTTCTAGACCTTGCCATATACTAACTTTATACCAGGTTTGGTTAAGATCGGTAGAAGGATGTTCAGTGTAGAGTGGTCACAAGGTTGTTGATATTGGAAAATTATGAGTGAAAGTCCAATTTTGACCTTAACCTTTCACCTATGACCTAAGAAATAAATAAGGTTCTAGACCTTGCCATATACTAACTGTATACCAAGTTTGGTTAAGATCGGTCAAAGGATGTTCAGTGTAGAGTGGTCACAAGGTTGTTATATGGGAAAATAGTCAAAGTCCAATTTTGACATTGACCTTGACCCTATGACCTTGAAAATAACTAGGCTTCTAGACCTTGCCATATACTAACTGTATACCAAGATTGGTAAAGATCAGTCAAAGTATGTTCAGTGTAGAGTGGTCACAAGGTTGTTATATGGGAAAATAGTCAAAGTCCAATTTTGACTTTGACCTAGACCCTATGACCTTGAAAATAAATAGGCTTCTAGACCTTGCCATATACTACTGTATACCAAGTTTGGTTAAGATCAGTCGAAGGATGTTCAGTGTAGCGTGGTCACAAGATTGTTATATGGGAAAATAGTCAAAGTCCAATTTTGACCTTGACCTTGATCGTATGACCTTGAAAAAAATAGGCTTCTAGACCTTGCCATATACTAACTGTATACCAAGTTTGGTTAAGATCAGTCAAATGATGTTCAGTGTAGAGTGGTCACAAGGTTGTTATATATGGGAAAATAGTCAAAGTCCAATTTTGATCTTGACCTTGATCGTATGACTAAATATGATAAATAAGGTTCTAGACTTTGCCATATACTACTGTATACCAAGTTTGGTTAAGATCAGTCAAAGGATGTTCAGTGTAGCGTGGTCACAAGGTTGTTATATGGGAAAATAGTCAAAGTCCAATTTTGACCTTGACCTTGATCGTATGACCTTGAAAAAAATAGGCTTCTAGACCTTGCCATATACTAACTGTATACCAAGTTTGGTTAAGATCAGTCAAATGATGTTCAGTGTAGAGTGGTCACAAGGTTGTTATATGGGAAAATAGTCAAAGTCCAATTTTGATCTTGACCTTGATCGTATGACTAAATATGATAAATATACTTCTAGACCTTGCTGTAAACCAAGTTTGGTTAAGATCGGTCAAAGGATGTTCAGTGTAGAGTGGTCACAAAGTTGTTATATGGGAAAATAGTCAAAGTCCAATTTTGACATTGACCTTGACCCTATGACCTTGAAAATAACTAGGCTTCTAGACCTTGCCATATACTAACTGTATACCAAGATTGGTAAAGATCAGTCAAAGTATGTTCAGTGTAGAGTGGTCACAATGTTGTTATATGGGAAAATAGTCAAAGTCCAATTTTGACTTTGACCTAGACCCTATGACCTTGAAAATAAATAGGCTTCTAGACATAGCCATATACTAACTGTATACCAAGTTTGGTTAAGATCAGTCGAAGGATGTTCAGTGTAGCGTGGTCACAAGGTTGTTATATGGGAAAATAGTCAAAGTCCAATTTTGACCTTGACCTTGATCGTATGACCTTAAAAAAAATAGGCTTCTAGACCTTGCCATATACTAACTGTATACCAAGTTTGGTTAAGATCAGTCAAATGATGTTCAGTGTAGAGTGGTCACAAGGTTGTTATATGGGAAAATAGTCAAAGTCCAATTTTGATCTTGACCTTGATCGTATGACTAAATATGATAAATAGGCTTCTAGACCTTGCGATATACTAACTGTATACCAAGTTTGGTTAAGATCGGTCAAAGGATGTTCAGTGTAGAGTGGTCACAAGGTTGTAACGGACGGACGCACAAACGAACAAACGGACAGCCCCGTTACTATATCCCCTCTCAAACTCTGTCCTTGCGGTTATAACTCGTGTGTATGTTGACATTTTCGACCAAATTTCTTTCCGACGTTTGACAAAAGTCAATGCGACATGTGTCATTCGTCTTTCACCAATGGGCTAAGTCTATGTGGAAAAGCAGCCAGTTGCTTGGGAAGATTGTCGTGTGGAGTACTGACTGGTGTGAGAAAACCAGGAAATACATTTGTAGGTCAACTGGCCGCCGTGGTATTACTGAGGAAATGTTAAAAAAGGCGTTAACCCAATCAATCAATGTTGAAATTAACTTATCTTTAATTTGTAGATTTAATTTCTATTTCCTATTTTGAAAAGTGATGAAAACATTGTGGAAAAAGACAAACTTGCTGATTATCATTCATCTGTTAAGGTGAGTCAAATGTGTCTAAAAGGGGCAACGGTTAAAATAATAACTGAAGACAAATGTTTTCGTTATCTAGGTTATAGAAACAAATTGATTCATGTTTCAACAATTGCTCCGTTTGCAAATACACTTTCAACATTCGTATGTAACTAAGTAGCTATAACGGAAACGGTTCAACCCTTTCCCGCGTACAGTCGCTTGTTTACGCATGTGCAGCAGATGGCTGCAAAATTGTTTATCGTGACTCATTTCCTTTTTTTCCACAAAGGTTTCAACTATATATTTGTCCCCTTGATGTACGGCAACATTGCTCGTTATCATTCATCTCTAGCGTGTTATTCAAAATGTGTCGAGTAAAAGAATGTCAATAGTAAAACGTTCAAATATGAAAGGAATTCATTTGATAGATGTTTGAAAGCATTGTGTGAAAAGGAGAAATTGCTCATTGTCAGCAATGGCTCCATTTTCAACAACATTTTCAATATTCGAACTTTTATAGTATCACGTAAAGGATTCCGTTTCCATGGGGAGGATGTAACCATTTTCCGCTAACAGATGTGCAGCAGACGATAATCGAAAACATTGTGGCAAAAGGAGAAATTTCTTATCGTAAGCAATTTCTACTTTTGCCACAATGGTTTCAACTCCTTTCAATAATTTTATTTACAGTGATTTGCACATTTCTCTATATAAGTCGACTGTTGTAAACTAATGGGGTCACAGCACGATCGACGTTACCTAACACTACTGACATTGAGGTCAATCATAGTTCAGAGTGTGTGTCACGCGTGGAAACTATTTTGTCTCATTAATTAATGCAAGCGGAGGGTTTTTCGTGATTCGGTCGGTTGGGCACCCTCTACCAAAAGATTGTTCAAATATTTCCGATCCGTTGAAAAACATGGCCGGCAGGGGGGGGGGGGGGGGGGGGGGGGGGGGGGGAAGCTTGTTTTCCTTATTATTTTATATGTGTATTGGTAAAACTTTAAAAATGTTCTTGTGCAAAAGAACTGATTTAAAAATAATCCCTAACCCGGAATCAACTGTATTACATGTACATAGAGATATATAGGGAAACACGTTGAAAATCTTCTTGTCTGAAACAGAAAAGCCTAGAGCTTAGGTATTTGGTGTGAAGAATTATCTAGTTGTCCTCTACCTAGATAATTCAAATTATGCCTCGTGGGTCAAAACTGGCCCCATCCCAGGGTTCACCAGATTTATAAAGAGATATATAGGGAAAAACTTAGAAAATCTTCTTGTCTGAAATGAAAAGGCCTAAAGCTCAGATATATGGCGAGTGCAATAGTCTAGTGGTCTTCTACCAAGATTGTTCAAATTATACAAATGTACTGTTGGGGTCAACATTGGCCCCACCCTAGGGGTCACCTATTTTACATAGAAAAACCTTGGAAATATTCTTGGGCCTCTTGTCTTGGCTTACCTGGCTGCAATATGAGTTTTTGTGGTTGGCATGACAAATCACATTTCATGACTCAGGTGAGCGCTCAAGGCCCATTCAAAAGTTGTCTGCTACAAAGGAGACAGAAAGCTTCTGTACGTAGGAAAGGGTAAATGCTTCCTGTTTGTGTTTTGCTATTTAGATATGTATACGATTTGTTTTAAGAACAGTGCTCATGATAATATGTATTTTTAAAATGTGAAGACCCTCGAAGATTAAAAAATGAATAAAATTCAGACACTTTTACTTTCTTTTGACTTTTTAGTGTAAAAAACCAAACTGTTTTAAGCTCACCTGAGCACAAAGTTTTTCTACAATATTCTCCTCCTAAACCAAAGGACCATTTTCAAATTATTTCACAGGAATGTTTCATATAAGGTCCACTTTCAAACTTGTTTCAAAGAATTTGAATCCATGTAAAACTCTGGTTAAAATGGCATCATTATATAGAAGATATTCTCATCCTTAAGTACTGGCTTAGTTTGAAAATAAATTGTACAAATTGTCCTTGGGTGGCCATTCATTCTTTCCAATGATTGGCACAAGTTGTTGTGACTGACCTCAATGTTAAGAGAGCTGGTCGCAGTTGACTGAAATAATATTAAGAGAGCTGGTTGCTGTTAACTTAAATACTGTTAGGAGACTGGGTCGCAGTTAACTGAAATAATATTAAGAGAGCTGGTTGATGTTAACTTAAATAATGTTAGGAGACCGGGTCGCAGTTAACTGAAACAATATTAAGAGAGCTGGTTGCTGTTAACTTAAATAATGTTAGGAGACTGGGTCGCAGTTAACTGAAATAATATTTACAGAGCTGGTTGCTGTTAACTGAAATAATGTAAGAAGAGCTGGTTGATGTTAACTGAAATAATGTTTAGAGAGCTGGTTGCTATTAACTGAAATAATGTAAGAAGAGCTGGTTGCTGTTAACTGAAATAATGTAAGAAGAGCTGGTTGCTGTTAACTGAAATAATGTAAGGAGAGCTGGTCGCAGTTAACTGAAATAATATTTAGAGAGCTGGTTGATGTTAACTGAAATAATGTTAGGAGACCGGGTCGCAGTTAACTGAAATAATATTAACAGAGCTGGTTGCTGTTAATTGAAATAATATTAACAGAGCTAGTTGCTGTTAACTGAAATAATATTTAGAGAGCTGGTCGCAGTTAACTGAAATAATGTTAGGAGCTCTGGTTGCTGTTAACTGAAATAATGTTAGGATAGCTGGTTTCTGTTATCTGAAATAGTTTAAGGAGAGCTGGTCACCTTGAAATTAAATTATGTTAGGAGAGCTGGTCACCATTAACTGAAATAATGTAAAGAGCTGGTCCCCGTTAACCGAAAAAATATTCGGAGAACTGGTCGCCATTAACTGAAATAATGTTAGGAGAGCTGGTCACCTTGAAATTAAATTATGTAAGAAAGAGCCAGCCACCGTCAAATAAAATCATGTTAGCAGAGCCTCCTTGAAATGAAATAATGTAAGAAGAGCTGGCCTCCTTGAAATGAAATAATATAAGAAGAGCTGGCCTTCTTGAAATGAAATAATGAAAGGAGAGCTGGCCTTCTTGAAATGAAATAATATAAGGAGAGCTGGCCTCCTTGAAATGAAATAATGTTAGGAGAGCTGGCCGCCGTGAACTGAAATAATATAAGGAAAGTTGGCCTTCTTGAAATGAAATAATGTTAGGAGAGCTGGCCGCCGTGAAATGAAATAATGTTAGGAGAGCTGGCCGCCGTGAACTGAAATAATATAAGGAGAGCTGGCCTCCTTGAAATGAAATAATATAAGGAGAGCTGGCCTTCTTGAAATGAAATAATGTAAGGAGAGCTGGCCGCCGTGAACTGAAATAATGTTAGCAGAGCCTCCTTGAAATGAAATAATGTAAGGAGAGCTGGTCTTCTTGAAATGAAATAATGTAAGGAGAGCTGGCCTCCTTGAAATGAAATAATGTAAGGAGAGCTGGCCTTCATGAAATGAAATAATGTAAGGAGAGCTGGCCTCCTTGAAATGAAATAATGTAAGGAGAGCTGGCCTTCATGAAATGAAATAATGTAAGGAGAGCTGGCCTCCTTGAAATAATGTAAGGAGAGCTGGTCTTCTTAAAATGAAATAATGTAAGGAGAGCTGGCCTCCTTGAAATGAAATAATGTAAGGAGAGCTGGTCTTCTTGAAATGAAATAATGTAAGGAGAGCTGGCCTCCTTGAAATAAAATAATGTAAGGAGAGCTGGCCTCCTTGAAATGAAATAAAGTAAGGAGAGCTGATCTTCTTGAATTGAAATAATGTAAGGAGAGCTGGTCTTCTTGAAATGAAATAATGTAAGGAGAGCTTGCCTTCTTGAAATGAAATAATGTAAGGAGAGCTGGTCTTCTTGAAATGAAATAATGTATGAAGAGCTGGCCTTCTTGAAATGAAATAATGTAAGGAGAGCTGGTCTTCTTGAAATGAAATAATGTAAGGAGAGCTGGCCTCCTTGAAATGTAATAATGTAAGGAGAGCTGGCCTCCTTGAAATGAAATAATGTAAAGAGAGCTGATCTTCTTGAAATGAAATAATGTAAGGAGAGCTGGTCTTCTTGAAATGAAATAATGTTAGGAGAGCTGGTCTTCTTGAAATGAAATAATGTATGAAGAGCTGGCCTTCTTGAAATGAAATAATGTAAGGAGAGCTGGTTTTCTTGAAATGAAATAATGTAAGAAGAGCTGCCCTTCTTGAAATGAAATAATGTAAGGGGTGAAAAACATGAATTTAATGTATTTTGGTTGATTTTGAAAATTGGCGGTATTGGTTCACATAGTATGATAAAGATGCTGAACGGGCCTGTTTTGTGGGGTAAGAAATATCAATTTAGATGTATTTTAAGAATTGGACATAGTTTCTTCCTTTTTTAGCTCCACTGGCTGAAAGTCGGTCGAGCTTTTGTCACATCCAGATGTGGCGAAATGTCCTTCGTTCTTGCATCGGTGCTTCAACTTTGATCTGCATCAAACCACCTTTCCTCCCAAACCACTTGTCAAATTGGGATGAAACTTCATAGGAAGCATCCACTCAATGATCTCTCCAATGATACAACTACCATTCAAATAAAACAAATGTCAGCACATGTAGTAACCGGTAAGAAATCAATTACAAAATATGTACAGTGTACATTGAAAAGTCTGACTTTAAAAAACACACACCAAGTAATCGTTCAATGATAAAGCCAAGCCACACTATAACAATCTACATGTACTTGTTCGATCCTCATACAATAAAACATGGTAACATGCTACAAAATACCACATGCGTGCAGAAAGTATGGATTATTCAGGGGTACGTGAAATTCCTGATAGAACAATATACTATATTGTTTTGATCGACTTATGAAATCCAATGGTCTTGAAATCCATCGAGAATGCTATCGTTGTGGTAGGAAAACCAAAACCTGGTAAACTAAGAGTCTGTTTAGACCCAAAAAGCTTGAATGAGGCAATACGCAGACCTCGTAACGTCTACACTTTCCGGTACTGCATTCTAGACAGTACACACGCATGCTGGAGCCTAATTTTACCTACGATTGCCATTTGGAATCAAGTCATCTGGCGATATTGTTTCATTCGCAAGGTCAACGAAATATTTGAGGGACTTTCAGGCATAAAAGCATTAGTCGACGATATTCTTATCTTCGGACGCATATCCCAGCAAATCGCTTGGCCCCGAGACCGATTCAAGCAAAAACTGGTTAGGTTGTTGTCTCATGCAAGATGGACAGCCAATCGCGTACGCTTCCAATAGTTTGTCGAAAAGCGAGATATTCTAGATCTCCTAGTGCATGCTGTCAAAAGGCAACTGTTTGTTACAGATAGTGGAACAGAGATCATTAAAGCCGAAATTAAAAACGATCCGCAAATGCAACAGTTAAGGAAACCTATTGCTGATGGTTGGCCAGATTCAAGATCTAAATGCGATCCATCGGTAATAGAATATTGGAACTATCGTTATGACCTTGCATTCGAAAACACTGCAAAAGATAGTATCTTTTGGCCAGGCATGCAAAAACATATTACTGATCATATGTTGAAATGCCAAATATGTCTTACTCATAGAGATAGACTCATACGCAAAAGAGCCTATGCTATCGACAGACTTTCCCGATAGGCCATATGTGACAATGGTCCTCAATTCGCAAGTCATCAATCTTTATTTCCTCTTATACAGAGCAGCGAGGGGGGGGAGAGAGAGAGAGAGAGAGAGAGAGAGAGAGAGAGAGAGAGAGAGAGAGAGAGAGAGAGAGAGAGAGAGAGAGAGAGAGAGAGAGAGAGAGAGAGAGAGAGAGAGGAGAGGAGAGGAGAGGAGAGGCGAGAGACAGACAGACAGACAGACAGACAGACAGACAGACAGAGTTAGAGAGAGAAAGAGTTACATGTGCAGACTAAAATATACCTCATGCGCACAGACCTGTCATGTGTATAATGAACAGGAAAGGCAGCTATATTTAAGTTTAAGAGACGAATTGGTAAGTGCTCGATGAGGACGGATAAAATGCATGCGCACATCGAAACATATACTCATGCACTTATATAAACATAAACATTATTATGATATAAGAATACAAAAATAAACACAAACACATATGTAAGTACGGGTGTAAAGCCATACACGAAATATTGTATAAGAGTTTTTATAACATGTCCATATAGAATGCAAATATAAGGCGACATGCTTGTAAAATGTATCATAAAACAGAACAAAAGTTTATTGATTTGATCTTAAATCCAGATCATCATCGTACAAACATATTAACATAACATAACATACGTGAATGTGTAAAAAAATACAATATTACAGAACACAAAAAGTAAATATTAATCTCTCGAATTATCCTCCCTAAGATCTTAAATGGAGGTTGAACGCACATGCAGTACATTGTTATCTATACATCTAATTTTAACAATTGCTATTACTTAAAAAAAATCCGAACGGTGTTTTATGACAGTTTAACAAGGTAAATTTTACTAATTATTAAGTGAACTAAGCAAGTGCTTCGTAAACATATTTTCCTAGGTTTTTGATAATATATTTGTTTGAAGATTGCATCAGTTCTATAAATGTATGCACACTTGGTCGTTTGTAGAAATATGGCTTAATGTGACGCTTTCTAAAATGTAAGTAAATTGGACAAACTAGAACAAGATGAAACTCATCTTCAATATCAGTTGTGTTACATAGTAAACATAATCGTCGGTGCCTATCAACTCTGTTGCTACCGTGGCGACCAACCTCAATATTCAACGGATGAGAAGAAAGCCGTAGACGTAATGAAGAAATTCTGAACTTATAAGGTAGAGCATCTAAATATATTTCGAAGTCAATCGAGCTTTTAAAATCCTTGTATAGGACCATAGAATTTTGTAATGCAATTCTGTTACACCAAGATTGTTTGAAAACATCAAGAACTCTTTCTTTAAATAACAAATGGAAACTTTTCAAATTCACACTAAATGGAGCATTGAACACATGTGAAAAGCCATGATTATCTAAAAGTGTTTTAATGTTTACAAGCCAGTTAATTAGTCCTTCGACTATTTAGTTGGTCTAACATATCGCTGTAAACATATTGCACTACAATACTGTCACTATGCACAATGTTACACCAATATTTGATTATACAACAATACCGATTCACATACAATGGATATCGTCCGAGTTCACCAGAATATGTCTTAAGAACAGATTTTGTAGATTTTGTAGTTTCAATTTTTACTTTCCCAAAATGTTTCACAAAATATTGGAAACTTAAAAGTTTCAATGATAAAAGGCTGATCATTAATGTCAACTTTGGCTGTGGTATTCCTTTGTTCGTATAAGTAGTATATGGGTCTCTTTATGTGTAAACAAAGATGATGTAATCGGCGGCCATTTTGTTGACCTAGTTAATATTTATAGTATCTCATTTGCATATAAAGATTGACACAAGAGAGGACGCCATTTTGTTGACCTAGTCATTTATATACAATGACTGTGCATGTGTGGCGGCCATTTTGAATGATATCATATGTCTATATTTAGAATGACATCATATATATATGTTAAGAAAGCTTTAACAATGGAGCAAGTGTTTCAGCAGCACCCTTAGGGCGAGACCACCAACGATTTGTCTCTAGACTTCTACCAATAGATTCTAGCGGGTATGTTGTTGGAACCCTCGAAAATAATGGCGGAGAAATTCGACCTAACCTTTGCTACATTATTTCGGGAAACTGAAACATCCATACGACACGATATATCCCTTTTCGTATAGTCGAGCCGAAGCACGCAGTCAAACATGTATGGCAATAAATTTAACGTCTTACCTCTAGAACGTCCAGATCTCAAATGACAGAGCTCCCGATCTATTTTTAGACTCGTTATTTCGCAATCGCTATCGGATATTTCATCAGAAACTCACCAGGTGTGCGAACAATAGAGCATTTAAATGTCAAAGTTAATCTCCTTTAAAGGCGACATAGTGTCCATTTAAGGCCGGAAAACGTGGACAATGGATGAATAGACTGCTTTAAACCAAATGGCGCCACAGTGTCTGGGGAACACCTGCAACGAACACGTTAACACTTGCCTGAGAATAACCCTTTACACTGCTGTTCAAAAGTTTACCCTACATGATGAAAGTTATTATTATGTCTAAACAAGCACTTGGAAAGTGTCAGTGAAGTTATACACGAATTTACCAATTGATCAGATTTCAAATATAGAGGTAAAAGGAGCCCATTAAAAGCGTCAAATCAGTTTTTGCTAATTTGTGACACTATTTACGCTTTAACTTTTTCTCTTTATGCTACAATGATAGAAGACCCAAAAAGCTTTCATTTAAACCAACGTTTGTCGCTATAATTGTTTACCGTTTTTGTGTTATGTAATATGAGAGATTTTTAAACCCTAAAAATGAACTTGCTCCGAACCTCAGGTTTGATATATCGTTGGAAAGATCTCGTTGAACTCTTTTCATATATGAAAAAAATATGATCCTAGGACTATTAGTTCTCTAGTTATTGAGATTGAGGTCAATCATAGTTCAGAGTGTGTGTCACGCGTTGGAACTATGTTGTCTCATTAATTAATGCAAGCGGAGGATTTTTCGTGATTCGGTCGAACCAATGAAATCGTTGAAAAGGCATTATATAACCAATCAAAATGTCGATTTTGGCGTAGGTATATAATTGTGGACTGTGGTTGCAGCCGTAATCCGACTTTTCGAAAGCAGCCTGAGTATGGGATAGTGGCGAAACGCCCCCGTCCCAAAAACCGGGTAATACCTCTAAAGCATTAACCTATAAGCATTTTAAATCGGCTCTAACCCCGAATTATATCTAGATATTATATATGTTCACAGACAAATACTTTCTAATTTTAGATGCCCTAACCATGATCTGATGATTGAACGAGGTAGGCACCTTCGAATAGATATAGCTTTGAGATTATGTCCTGTGTGTAAAGAACTAAATTTATCTGTAGTTGAAGATGAATATCACCTATTTTTCGATTGTCCTAAATCTGAACCATTGCTATTGATTTACTTCAAACCGTATTGGAAAGTTGTAGAAATGAACATGTGTTCAATAGTATTTTTTACAATAAATAACATAGCTACAATAAGGTCAGTTGCAAAGTATCTTGTTAAAACTTTTCATGTTAGAAAGCAATTTTTGGAAAAATAAGGATACATTAAATAAATTCTACACTTTTATGCTCAACATACATACATTACAACTTATTAATTTGTTTAACATTAAATTACTCATCCACTAACCCCTAACCTATTCATTCTACTACAGGTCTACCAAAAACAATCTTACTTGCTCTACACACTCATTCACTCACTGACTCCAAACACTCAATCACCCATACATTCATTCACTCCAACACTCAATCACCCATACATTCATTAACTCCAACAGTCAATCATCCACACATTAATTCACTCCATCACTCAATCATCCACAAATGCATTTACTCCAACACTCAATCACCCACTCCAGTGATGTCAATAAAACGTTTTTCTCATTCCTTCTGCCTTTATCCACCGTGATTATATTGATCAAGTCTCTCCTGCATGGTATACGCTACTGCCCAATTACCTTTGTAAATGTCAAAAGGATGAATAGCTAATCTTAAAGTCATCTCAGATCACAAATATATCCAAGCACAAAATTAATTAAGTCTTCAACATATATCCACAAATTCTTGTAACCACTGTGTTGTGTATATATGAAGGAACAACCGTAAATACATGGTTTATATAGACATATGATACACTAGCTAAGAGACGTGGCTTGAAGTGGAAACACTTTCATTCGTGAGTTCATTAGTTGAACCATACACATTACTTAAACATACTTGAATCCTTCCAAGTGCTTAGTTGTAGCTAAGAGTTTTATTTAATCCAGTAAATTGCACTTTATCATTTTCTGTAAATCCAGAGTATATATATATATATTTAGAAGTTTCTCTGTTTCTCTCAGGTATTGACAATAGCATAAAATATTTGCAGATATAATCGAATTATATTCGTTTAGCAGAGTAAACATTGTCCCTGAGCATCGTTATTGTAGTACTCTCGATACTTATATTTCGGTACGTGACGAAACCGGAATGTAGGAAATGTAATTACATTCCTGTCGTAACAGGAATGTAAATCAAAAAATGAAATAACTTAATAAATATGATTAATATCTGATTGTTTTTGTTATATTATTAAAACATATGGACTATAACATTTATATTCGAGTTTTGGATTAATTTGACCATGTACGAGGGTTGTTCGATAAGTTCGTAGACTTTTTTTTATAAAAGTATATTAGAAAAATAAAACTAACGCAATTATATATCTCTGGAATGTGTATTCAATTATCTCAGGGACACTAATATAGTGTTCCTGATTCTCTATAGAATAAAAAAATATATAGTTAAAAACTGTTTACAAGAAAAAAGATATACCAAATGTTGCAACGTCAGGTGTGGGTACCCGGGGCACGGCGTTGTTTTTGCAACGTCGCGCACGACGTTCCTCATTTCACTGTAAAACATTGTTTCTTACTCTTTCTCCAGATACTCTCCGTTCACCCGTATACACTTCCAGTAACTTGAAAACCATTTGTTAAAAGTGTCCGTATACCAAGATTGGTCAAATGATGATACAATTTGATGACTTTCCAGCTTTAGTTCAGTCACAGAATCAAACTTTTTTCCTCTCAGTTGCCGTTTCAGCTCGGGAAAAACCCCAAAGTCCATCGGCGCTAAATCCGGACTGTATGGTGGGTGATTTACTAATTCAAACCCAAGCAGGTCAATTTCCAAAAGTGTTGATCTAGCCGTGTGGGCGGGGGCGTTGTCCTGGTGTAGGAGTACACGATCTGATGACATTCCGGGTCGTTTCTTACTCAACGCCCGAATTCAATGTCGTCACTATTTCGTAATTATTGATGAATGTGTCATAATTATGTGTGGTTTTTTTATAATAAATATAATTTAAATGTATAAAGCTTAATCAAATTATAAAAATGCTTAATAATAATAATAAATCAATAAAGGTCTAATTCAATACCTTTGAATAATAATCTGCATTCACTGTTTGACCGTCCGGTATCCGATGTTGAAGAATCATCCCTGCCCTGTCCATGAAAAACACAAACATATGCTTTCCGCCCGACTTGTTAACTCTGGACTTTTTTGGTGGAGGGGTCCCATGTGTTTTCCATACCGACGACTGCGCCTTTGTTTCAGGGTCGAAGTGCCATAGCCAGGTTTCGTCTGTCGTAATAATCCTATCCAAAAAAGCATCACCTTCCGCTTCAAATCTTGCCACAAACTCTCTGGATGCGTTTACGCGTTTTTCTTTTTCCTCCGGTTTTAGTAATCTTGGCACCTACCGAGCGCTAACTTAAAATGTGCCCATATGCAGATCTTCTTTCAATATACTGTGTATAGTTGATACGGATTCATCAAAGTGGGCAGATAGGTCTCGAACTGTTAACCGCCGATCATCGTAAATGATATATTTTACTCTTTGCATTAAATCATCTCTAACTGTTGGGATTCTGCCGCATCTCGAGTCATCATCAATTGGGTCACGTCCATTCCTGAATCTATCATGCCATTTGAATACTAACGCTCGGCTGCATTTATGCTTCATTCCCGCATTTTCTATAAGTTGTATTGTCTGTGTTATAGTCTTCCCTAAACCAACACAAAATTTGATATCCGCTCGTGATTCGACGTTGATTTACTCGAAACATATTTTTATTCAAATAAAATAGCAAATTAACCAATTATATGTCCTCATTAGAAAACTATAGAGATAGTCTACGAACTTATCGAACAATCCTCGTATAAGCAAATTATATCGATTAAATTATAATATTTAAAAAATATGCCCCATAGAATATGTGTCTTAGTCTTGGTTTAAATTTACTTTAACTATTTCCTACATATACGCCCCGACAAAGACCTAATAAAACATACCGTACGCAATGAAAATTAAAACCACTATAGAGTAAAAATAAAGAGTAATTAAAAACCAGACACAAGATATAAACACAAATGTATATGACACAGCCAGTCATTTAAATGATCATGCCACTAAATACTCTTAAATAAGATTCAGCACAATTAAATGTTATGCATTAAAATGATCGAAATTGCTCATTGTTTAATTTGTCTTTTATTTCGCTTCTATTAGCATATATGGCCCTTTTATTCTGTGGGTAACCAAACAATTTAATTCACACGTCCGGTTTCCTAATTTTACTACTCAACACCTTTGCTGTCACCCAATGACAAAGACCAAAGAGATCAAAATGTGATCAAACAGTAACTGGGTAAGGGGATTATGCTACCCATCTTGGGAATTATGATTACCCTGTCAGTTTTGCCTAGGGCGTTTGACTACTAGGGCAATTTTGACCCATGGGGATTTTGATATACACTCGTATTTCAATATTACCACGGACATAGTCAATCTACGTTTCTGATATTACATTAAGCTTTGAAATTTTATATTTTTTCGAGTGGGACGTATATAGCCTGGGATTAGTGGTCCCAGATATAGCGAATAATTAAATCGTTATAAAAAAGCTAATACAAAGTCAATTTATAGAAAAACTCGAATATATATTCTATAGTGCATATATTTTAATAATATATCTAAATCAATCAGATATGAATCATATTTATTAAGTTATTTTAATTTGTGATTGACATTCCTGTTACGACAGGAACGTGTATACCGTAACGGACCTCTTATATTTAGAAAACGGATGTGAATTTGAAATACGCATGCGCACTTAATGAAAACAAAAGGCCAACAGGTGCGATCAATTAAGATTGGAATAACTTGAATTTAAAGGTAAATACGGATCTATTTCTTGTCTATGTCAGTTTATGTACCAGAAGTAATACTCGAACTTATTTATATATAATGTAATGACGCATACTAGCATAACATACAACGTGAAATCCTTCAAAAGTTTCAGGTCCGCCCTTATTTTAGTGGGAGGGGTAGAATGCCAATCTGTCAAATTGTTTTACTAAATTTGCTTTATCACATTTTGAAGATTAAGTTTAATGCAATTAATCTAAAAAATGTACTTTATGTCTCATTTCTCCTGAATGAATATGTTACTGTCTTACCTGCTAGTACCATCCGAATATATGGGGTGCATGGAAATACCTAATAACATGAAAAAAAAATGAAAAACGCATTGAGATAATAGATAAATATGAGATTGTAGTCATATAATTTGAGAACTGAAGTACATTAATCCTGAGAAATCCGCTTTGGTCGAGTGGTTAGCATAGCTGAATTGAAACCCTGTCAGTAAATAGTGGAAAGCCGTTCGTAATTAAGAATGGAGTCGTTAATCGGTACCACATACAGTGAACTCGACAGTTCCGGGTCAGTAACCAAATAAACGATTCTTGTCTCTTTGAAAGGAAAGTTGAAAGAAACAAAACTACATAAAATGTTAAACAAATACTTCCTCCCCACGATGATATAATTCAACAATTATATAAATTTGTTAAAATATTTCTTTAGTGTCTGTAATTGCAAGCTGTAAATTTGACAGTTTCGGGTCGAACTTGCCATTTCCGGGTCACGTGACAAATGTTTTTTTCTGTTATCAGGGGTAACCTCAAACAGCTGTTTTTTAATAACAAGATATTTATTTAACATTTTTATTAAAATAATATGAAAAAGAAAGAACTAACATATATCACTTGCAATTACCTATTGCATAAACAGAACAGTGATGGGGCCAAATTTACTGTACACACTTTCATGCACGAAAACTGATGCATTTTTCAACCAACTAATAAGTCATATTTGACAAAAAATGTGAATTTTAATAACACATTTTTAACATTGATTTGTCACCATTAGCTTTAAATTATTCTTAAAAAGTTACCAAAATAGTTTTACTAATAAATTGATAATTTTGAGAAATTCCTTTTGGCTGACCCGAAAGTGTCGTATGTGAACTAGGTCAAATTTATCCGCTAGTTTGGCATAAACAACTTCGACAAGTCAATAAAACATATGAATCTTGTTCAGTAGTAAATGACCTACACATTTATGTGCAAAACATACCGGTATTACTAAAATTATGGCTACAATCAGCAATTTACGCCGAGACAGGTAAATAAAAATATTGAGATTGTGCTTTCGCTGGAATCGATGCAGTCAAGCGTTTCGTGATTACGACATCAGTTCTTGAAATGACAACGTCCTAAATCGAAGTGAAACTAGCCAAGCTAATGGGAAAATATGACTTGATAATCAAATTGTCAAAATACTGTATCATTCTCGAAATGACCCGGAACTGTCGAGTTCACTGTATATAGCAGGGCAGGCTCTGGCCTAGACAAAATAATAGGCAAAAAATATTCATGAAAAAAAAAAATAGCCAAAGGCTTTAACTAACATGTGAAGCGCATGAATGTGATACAATAAGATGAACACAAAACAATCATGAATGCATTGCCAACATTTCTATTTCATATTCATTTATTACCCCTGTATAAACATTTTTTATATAACATTATCAGTTGGTCAGAATAGCAATACGGTGCATACATTTGTTTAATTGCTTACTTTAATCTGACTGGCACACACCTTCCAAAATGTTTAGTCATTAGTGATTCCTGTTCAGATTTCACGAAAGTTTAAAAAAAGTGTCAGACTTTGGTTCTGACAGTACATAACGTCATAAGATCTGTCAGACCTGAAACATATGAAACAAGAAAAAAGTATAATAAATATCAGAATAATTTTAATGTCAACTACACATAATTAGGCTATTTAAAAGTTCATCTTGGAAAACTAAACACTCCCTATCATGATAACTGTCTTTGTCCAAGTCAATTTATTTCTGTTACGAAACGTCTGGACCCAGGTGACGCAGTCTGCATATAATTACTAAAGTGAAAGTTAATTTCCGGAAAACCCTTCCAGCTATAAAACAAAAACAAAGTCTGTGTCCAAATAATTTAGACAGTATTTGCTCGTATTTGTTTTGCAACCGACGTCTAAAGCATTTCAATAATACATGCACATCAGCGAAAAATTTCAATCGTCCCCCATTTTGTTTGCAAGGTAAACAAATCTGTTAGATTTTTAAATAAACATGTCAGTCTTTTTTTGCTGCATCGAAAAATATATCGGCATTGAATTAATTTAAGCTGTTCTAACTCGGCCGATTAACATTTACAATGAAAGGTGATAAGTTAAGCTTATTTAACAAAATTGCACAGTCATTGAAGTGTATTACACACACTCCAGGATTAACTGATAAGGCGATGACCCGCAGCCAATCAAGCTTGTAATTAACACCGGAGTGTGACACTTGAGCTAAACAAGGTCGTTCACGCTTCATTGGCTCGTGTTTTCAAGCTCTTGTACGTGATTAGATGATTCTTTTGATCCAGTCGCAAAATAAAATATTAAATCGCCATTTTCCGTCGCCAAATTAACAAAATGATCGCCGTCTTCATTATATAATCACCGTTTGGCGACAATGGCGACCTACAGCGCGAGCCCTGTATAGGGAAATACATCTCTGGTATAAATTTACAACTTATGTGATTTAAAACAGTCCTTTGTCTTTTAAACGCCGGGTATGGTTTAATAAATTGAATTCATCAACTAACCATCCTTTACAGCAATAACAGTGTAACATGTACCGGCGTGAAGCCAACCCGGTTCACCCATCCAGGAACTAACCGCGATGAACGTTGCTTAACTTTATGAATAGGTCAACCACTCTACCAACGTCACTATAAAAGCCGGCTTCTAACGTGATATTTAAACCTTTACCCCGTTCCCGTTACATTAGTATGCGCATATTCTACTTCGGGTTTACAGAATTGATTTGTTTATTGCTTTTTATGGCGAATTTTACAGATAAAAGTTCGACAGGTTTTGATAAAATATTGACATGTTAACATATTTGTCTCAGAAAGGATTCTAACTTCTACTTGCCCGATCGGACAACTGCTGGGAAAAACAAAAGGACAACCGTTAATGTCGAGCCATGGAGCAAAGTGTAGTAAGATGTTGATGAAGTAGGATGATGACTTGTCAGATTACCCAGTTTTTCCTATACTGTAAATAGGACCACATTATCTAGTAAGTGCCTTTTAAAACTTTGACCAAAGGAGAAATTGGGCAAAAGAAGAAATCTCTCCTAATCATTAACCCTTTCCCTCATACGACAATTCTGCAGCAGACGACTTTGAATGTATTTTGTCAAAACATAGAAAATCTCCATAATTGAATGGATAACCTATGACAAAAAGTGGAAAACATTGTGGCAAAAGGAGAAATTGCACGTTTTGTGCAATTTCTTCTTTTGTCACTATGTTTTCAAACAGCCGTCTGCTGCAGAGGCGTCAGAAAGCGTCTATATGAGGGAAAGGGTTAAAGGTTTTCACATGTAAGACAAACTATGTTCTGTCTGGTACACTCAAATACAAGATTTCTGTAGCACAAACAAAAGGCCATGTAATTTATTAAAACTGTGTAGTTTTTAGCTTGACTATTCGAAGAATTGAGAGCTAAACTACTCACCCTTGCATCGGCGTCGGCATCTGCGTCATACATTGGTTAAGTTTTTGAATGCCAGTACTTAAATACTGCATGTATTGCATTGAAACGTTCTACAACCCTACCCAACTATCACTTTATTGTTTGTAGATGATCAAGTAAGATAATTCTATCCTGCATTTTATGCAAGTTATGGCTCTTTTTTTTAGAAATTCTGGTTAAACTTTTGCGTGCAACTAAACTAAGAGTCCATATCTCAGTATTTACTTGATACTGCTTGATGCATTACATTGAAACTTTCTACAATGCTTCCCAACTACCACACTTATGGAAATAATCAAGTTTGATTACCCTATAGTATCCTGCATTTAATGCAAAGTATGGCCTTTTTTTACTTAGAAATTCTGGTTAACCTTTTGCATGCAACTACATTAAAAGTCCATATCTCAGTAACTACTTGAAGCATTGTATTGAAACTTTATACAACTCTACCCAATTTATTAAGATAATGCTATCCTGCATATGATGCAAATTGTTGCACTTTTTTTTACTTAAAAAATTATGGTTAAAGGTGCAACTACATTAAGAGTCCATATCTTAGTAACTACTTGGTGCATTACATTGAATTGTTATACAACCCATCCCAACAATCACACCTATGAACATAATCAGGGTTCTCCCTGGCTCATTTTTCCGTTGCGCCAACACTTTCGCCAAATTAAAAAAGTTGGTGCCATTTTCAAGACATTGGAGCCAAACTGGAGCCAGATCATTTTTTCTTAGAAACCTAAATTATGTGTACTTTGGGAAATACTGGTGCACATGTATTATGCTATCTTCTTCTAGTCAGGTGTCATAATCTATCCAACATTAAATTGATCAAATAGATTGGCTTGGCCATGATTCATTATGGAATGAATCATGTTCTCAAACCATATGCATTGTGGTAGTAGGAATAATTTCTGATATTGAGTCTGTGTCTGTCTGTCAGTGCTTTCATTCTAAACACCAGTAAATAAACTATTATGTAGTGAGTTGTATTATCAACACACATGTATTGCACTAAACTTTTACAATGATTACTTTTAAAACAAATAAGAATGAGTGTAGGTAATACTTTCTTGAATGACATTTCCGATTTTCAGAAAGAAGAAAATGCACGAAAACCCATTACAATATGTATTTTCTACTTCAGTCTTCATTATCTTTTTATCTTCTTAAAAAGAAATTAACTAAAATGGACAAACATATGAGCCATAATATGGTGTCCGGATTTTGAGTTACATCACAAACACTGTGGTGTCCTCTTTTGTAATATTTGACTTTTGTCAAATTAAATGCTATATATATGTTTAGAACAATATCTAAAGCTGTTAAATTCTAAATGACAAAATAGATTTTATCTTTAAATAAAGAGAAATGTGGGTTTTAAATTGTATTGTTAGTAACACAGGACACCATATAATAAATCAATTTTATGAAGATTATGCCTAGTTAAATTTGTTTAGATCTAATTTACATTTTCACCATCTTTATTTGGAATTATTTCAATAAATAAATGGTTTATTTAGTGAAATAATTAATAGTATACAACTAGATAAAGAATGGTGTAACATGACACAACATGATGTAACAGGACACAAACTGGTGTGTAACAGGACACAAAATGATGTAACTGGACACTTATTCAATTGTATTGTTAGTAACACAGGACACCATGAAATAAATCAATTTTATGAAGATTTTGCCTAGTTGAATTTGTTTAGATCTAATTTACATTTTCACCATCTTTATTTGGAATTATTTCAATAAATAAATGGTTTATTTAGTGAAATAATTAATAGTATACAACTAGACAAAGAATGGTGTAACAGGACACAAACTGTTGTGTAACAGGACACAAAATGATGTAACTGGACACTAATTGTGCACTTCATATAAGTGTGTAACAGGACACCTTAGAAAAAAATAAACAAATCATATAATAGCATAAACATTTTCAGTATAAATAATTCTCCAGTTAAATTAAAATATACTAATCATGCAAATATGTATTTATTACGTAAGCAAAGTGCTTATGGAGGTAGAATATGCTTTCCAGGACAGTCAACGTTACAAGGCAAAAGAGACAAAATTCGCGATTTTTTTTCCCCAGTCAAAAATAATAACAAGTTCTTCGTAGTGAATTAAATAGGTTCGCAAACATCTCTGGACAATTTAAATAACGAAATAGGAAGTTACTACGCATTGCGATACATTATAAGCAACCATTGATGATCGCAATTGGCTTGGTGGCGGCGTAACAAAATTTCAGAAGTCTGACTGTCATTTTCGAGCCGCCATTTTAAAACACTCTTGTCGTAAAACGTCTCTAACTGTCGTAAATTGTTGCGATGTTTAATGTCGTAAATAGAACAGCCAAAATTTAGTTTCCTCCTAGGTGATCGACGAAGCATTTATTAATTATAACAAAATAATAGGGCGTAACAAAAAAAGACACCATTTTGATAAACATATTTTGACTCCCTGTCAAATAAAAGATATCTGTCCCAGAACAACATGATTACGACATTAACAAAGAATGTAAGTGATCAGTTGATTTGAATGCAATGAAAATATGGTTATCGGTCCAGGTTTCGAGTTTTGATGCTATTTAGACGTGATGTAACTTGGTGGACACATTCGTTACGCCAATGTCTAGGATTTTATATTCAAATCAAAATCATATTTACGTCGCTCTATTAAATCTTAAAGTTATATTTACAAGTAATTTGTTAAATTATTATTTCACACATATTAGTTTCCAAACTTTAAATATAAAGAAAAACAGTTTGTTTTGGTTTTCAAAAAGTCCTCCCATGCCTTTGTCGGGAAGGACACGGCGAAAATGCTCAAGAAAAGTATTAATTAAAGGAGTTTATCAGTTCTTTCAGAAATCAATAGCATATTATTTTATAGATTTAGTAGTTTCTAACAGTTTGTGACATGCTGTTAAACTATAAAACACATAGTTCTTCAAATAAAGGAGAATAAATAATGACTCTGTGATGTAACACAAAATCCCGGACACCATATTATGGCTCATATAATTTAGTTTTATAGGTAAGTATTTTTTGACAGCTGACTGTAAATTTGATAGATTTTTATGGTAAAAAATCGGCAATTAAAAAAGAATTTCCTATGGATTCGTGTAAACAAAAACACAATCTTTGAACAGTTAAATTAAAATAGGGACATTCTTTAATCATATCCTAGTTTTTTGGCCGGATTGCTTAAGCAATTCCGGTCTATAGATTGGCGATGTCCGTCTGTCCGTCTGTCTGTCTGTCTGTCTGTCCGTCAACATTTTGGTTAAAGTTTTAGGTTAGGCAAAATGGTTAAAGTTTCTGGTTAAGCAAAATCTCAGCACAAGAAAGGGTTGCAAACTTGAAACTTTGCCTGAAGGTAACCAGTAACAAGTTCTATTGATTTCTATTGTTACTTTGACCTTGACCTTAGTTTGTCGATTTTCAAGGTCAAATTGCCGACAATCCGTCCTTACCGTCTTCAGCGGTTTCTTGTTATTAAGTTGTTTATTGAAATTATTTTCCCCTTAACTGCTTGAACTAAAAATAGTATTGATTCAGGGCTCTCACGAGGGGGCGATTTGGGCGAAGTGGTCGTCTAAAAGTTTCTGACTTCGCCCATTCACTCGATCAAAGCGAAGTCGACTTCGCCCAAAATCTCAGTCAAAGCGAAGTTGACTTCGCCGACAATTTTGTCCTATCATCGGACACTGTTAAAATGATCACGGTCACGCACCATGTCGAATCGATGTAGGCCTATACAGTTCTCGATATACACAGTTGCATAATCAGTTATTTGACACCTGAGAGTGTATATCCATTAAAAGCTGAAGAATCGAATCATTTAACACACACAATGACGTAGAACCAATCAAAATCGTGCCCTTTAGTCCAATTTGCATAATCAAAGTACCGATTGGCATATCAAATATTATGACACCCCCCTGATAAAACATTAAATACGTATCCGATGTTAATGAGATGGAAGTCGAATTATGTTTTAACCCTTTCAATAGTATAAATAATATTGTGAATCTATTCATGGTTTAATGTGATAATCGTCTTCAATAATTGAGAAAATGAGATTTTTATGCCCCCAGAATCACCGATTCGGTGGGCATCTAGTTTTTGGCCTGTCTGCACGTCTGTCTGTCTGCACGTCTGTCTGCACGAAAACAACTTTAACCTTGACCATTACTTTTGAACCATAACAGGTACGCCTACCATATTTCACATGTGTATACCTTGTGACATGACCTTTCTGTCAGTACCAAAATTGTTCACCTTGCGACCTTGACCTTTGACCTAGATGTTGCCATTCTCGAAAAAAAAATTATCCTTGACCACTACTTTTGAACCATAACAGGTACGGCTACCTTATATCACATGTGTATTCCTTGTGACATGACCTTTCTGTCAGTACCAACATTTTTGACCTGGCGACCTTGACCTTTGACCTAGATGTTGCCATTTGGGGGCATCAGTGTTTCACAAACACATCTTGTTTATATATTTTTTTAGGGGTTTCATAATAAATGCTGTAGCATGGGGGTCACCGGTGTCATAATATTTGGAATTACCCAATCAAAAGACAGTACCTCAATTCTACTTGTAAAGAGTGTGTATGTTTACTTTAGTCGATACAAATAATTTACGTTGTTTATGACACTTACAACAGACTTCTTTACAAAATGCCTGAAACCTTTACACGGCGAGTAAAATGTAGCTTCATTAATTATATTTCGGCGACTTTAGAACACAATGTTCGGATCGCAAACCCGATGCAAATAATTTACATTGTTTATGACACTAACGACCGACTTCTTTACAAAATGCCTGACACCTTTACGGAATGGACGGTAAAAGTTAGCTTCATTAATAATTTCTGCGACTTTAGAACATAATGTTCGGATCGCAACTACTCTAAGGGAAAAACAATTCTAGAACTTCATGTGATAATCATAATTAAAATAAAATAATAAAACATTCATCTGTGTTCTATCCCAAACGATGTGATGCGGTTACGACGCGTAACGACACACAAGAAATATCACTTCTCCCTTAAGTCTCCCCACTTCTCCCTAAAGTCTCCCCACTTCGCCCTAAATTGCCCGGAGGGAGAAGTCACTTCTCCCTAAAATTTAAGCCTAGTGAGAGCCCTGTGATTGGCTTGAATTAAGGCGTGATCGAGTGTCATAAATAGGGATGTAGTACGCATTCTCGATAGTGATTGGCCTAAATCTCGAAGTTTAACGGTCACATGACCTACTCTTATCTATCGCCTGCAGTGTTGGTGGTTTGATAACGGGTTGTGTATAGATAGTACTGGGAGGGACCCTTTATCTCTGCCAAAAGGTGTGTAATTTAAACCCTTATTCCTTCAATGTATACTGTGTTTTACCCAAAATCAAATTAAAGTCGTAGTGCTAAAAGTTGATGTTAATAGGTTGGCGCCATTAATTTGCGCCAAATGTCATTTTCTTGCGCCATTTGCGAAGCCCAGCGTGAACCCTGCATAATCAAGTTAAATAACTCTATCCTGCATATACTGCAAATTATCACCCTTTAAGAAATTCTGGTTAATGTTTTGCATGCAACTACATTAGAGTCCATATCTCAGTAACTTAAATAAGCGGTGAATTGTCGAGCGCGCTGTCCTCCAACAGCTCTTGTTAAAGATTAATTGTTTGTTTGTGATGCATTTACAATGCACGTGGTTTGAAATGTGATGTTGGATCTAAGAATACAACTTTAGACTGGTTAAGACAGGTTTTTAATTTAATTCAATGCTATCTCGAACCCATGTATCATGTTAACTCACTAGTGTTTAATTGGTAAATAAGACAGCTAGTGTCACACAAAGACCATTGTATTGGAATGTTACTAAATGAGCACCAAACTCTAGTTCATTGAAATGTTACTGAATCACTTCAATGAGCAGCAAAATGTAGTCATTGAAATGTTACTGAATGACCACCAGTCTCTAGGTCATTGAAATGTTACTGAATAGTACTAAAATGTAGGTCATTGAAATATTACTGAAATAGCACTAAACTCTAGTTCATTGAAACTTTACTGAATGAGCACCAAACTCTAGTTCATTGAAATATTACTGAATGAGCACCAAACTCTAGTTCATTGAACTATTACTGAATGAGCACCACACTCTAGTTCATTGAAATGTTACTGAATGAGCACCAAACTCTAGTTCATTGAAATATATCTGAATGAGCACCAAACTATAGTTCATTGAAATGTTACTGAATGAGCACCAAACTCTAGTTCATTGAAATATTACTGAATGAGCACCAAACTCTAGATCATTGAAATTTTACTGAATGAACAGCAAACTCTAGTTCATTGAAATGTTACTGAATGAGCACCAAACTTTAATTCATTTGAAATTTAACTGAATGAGCACCAAACTCTAGTTCATTGAAATTTCCTGAATAAGCACCAAACTCTAGTTCATTGAAATGTTACTGAATGAGCACCAAACTCTAGTTCATTGAAATTTTACTGAATGAGCACCAGTCTCTAAGTCGTTGAAATGTTACTGAATGAGCACCAAACTCTAGTTCATTAAAAAATTTCTGAATGAGCACCAGTCTCTTAGTCATTGAAATGTTACTGAATGAGCACCAAACTCAGGTGATTGTAATATTACTGAATGAGCACCAACTATTGGGTATATACATGCTAATCAGGAGCACCAAACTATTAATTGAAATGTTACTGAATGAGTACCAAACTCTAGTTCATTGAAATTTTACTGAATGAGCACCAGTCTCTAAGTCATTGAAATATTACTGTATGAGCACCAAACTCTTAAGTCATTGAAATATTACTGTATGAGCACCAAACTCTTAAGTCATTGAAATATTACTGTATGAGCACCAAACTCTAGGTCATTGAAATGTTACTGAATAGTACTAAAATGTAGGTCATTGAAATATTACTGAAATAGCACCAAACTTTACTGAATGAGCAGCAAACTTTAATTCATTTGAAATGTAACTGAATGAGCACCAAACTCTAGTTCATTGAAATTTCCTGAATGAGTACCAAACTCTAGTTCATTGAAATTTTACTGAATAAGCAGCAAACTCTAGTTCGTTGAAATTTTACTGAATGAGCACCAAACTCTTAGTCATTGAAATATTACTGAATGAGCACACACTCTAGTTCATTGAAATATTACTGAATGAGCACCAAACTCTAGTTCATTGAAATTTTACTGAATGAGCACCAGTCTCTAAGTCATTGAAATATTACTGTATGAGCACCAAACTCTTAAGTCATTGAAATATTACTGTATGAGCACCAAACTCTAGGTCATTGAAATGTTACTGAATAGTACTAAAATGTAGGTCATTGAAATATTACTGAAATAGCACCAAACTTTACTGAATGAGCAGCAAACTTTAATTCATTTGAAATGTAACTGAATGAGCACCAAACTCTAGTTCATTGAAATTTCCTGAATGAGTACCAAACTCTAGTTCATTGACATTTTACTGAATAAGCAGCAAACTCTAGTTCATTGAAATTTTACTGAATGAGCACCAAACTCTTAGTCATTGAAATATTACTGAATGAGCACAAACTCTAGTTCATTGAAATATTACTGAATGAGCACCAAACTCTAGTTCATTGAAATTTTACTGAATGAGCACCAAACTCTAGTTCATTGAAATGTTACTGAATGAGCACCAAACTCTAGTTCATTGAAATATTACTGAATGAGCACCAAACTCTAGATCATTGAAATTTTACTGAATGAGCACCAAACTCTAGTTCATTGAAATTTTACTGAATGAGCACCAAACTCGTAAGTCATTGAAATATTACTGAATGAGCACAAACTCTAGTTCATTGAAATATTTCTGAATGAGCACCAAACTCTAGTTTATTGATTTGTTACTGAATGAGCACCAAACTCTAGTTCATTGAAATATTACTGAATGAGCATCAAACTCTAGATCATTGAACTTTTACTGAATGAGCAGCAAACTCTAGTTCATTGAAATGTTACTGAATGAGCACCAAACTCTAGTTCATTGAAATATTACTGAATGAGCACCAAACTCTAGATCATTGAAATTTTACTGAATGAGCACCAAACTCTAGTTCATTGAAATGTTACTGAATGAGCAGCAAACTCTAGTTCATTGAAATGTTACTGAATGAGCACCAAACTCTAGATCATTGAAATTTTACTGAATGAGCACCAAACTCTAGTTCATTGAAATGTTACTGAATGAGCAGCAAACTCTAGTTCATTGAAATGTTACTGAATGAGCAGCAAACTCTAGTTCATTGAAATATTACTGAATGAGCACCAAACTCTAGTTCATTGAAATATTACTGAATGAGCACCAAACTCTAGTTCATTGAAATGTTACTGAATGAGCACCAAACTCTAGTTCATTGAAATTTTACTGAATGAGCAGCAAACTCTAGTTCATTGAAATATACTGAATGAGCACCAAACTCTAGTTCATTGAAATATTACTGAATGAGCACCAAACTCTAGTTCATTGAAATATTACTGAATGAGCACCAAACTCTAGTTCATTGAAATATTACCGGTTCTTATATGTAATTTCAGCATGTGTGGTCTCAAAATATGATGTCTTTTATGTCAAGAAAGAAGAAGTACAAGTTCCAAGTGACCTTTGACCTTGAAGAACTGTCTTCAGTGCCATTTGTTAGTGGTATCTTGTTTGCCAAACTCCGTCTGCTTGATGGAGGAAATTTTAATGCTGTCTCGGCCAGGTAACTTATTATTTTAGTTCCGCGATTTTTTTTTATCACTGACTCTCCTCAGCTCTTATGTCAAATTTTTTCTGAAACTCTTTGTAAAAGGAGAAGTTACTTGTTATGAGCAATTTCTTCTTTTTCGACAATGTTTTTAGAATTCATCTGCAGATATGTCAAAATGTGTCTGCAGGTGGGAAAGGGTTACCTGTACTTTTGGTATCAGTCGGGTTGATTCATTGATTGGGGCTTAACGCTGTTTTCCACAATTTTTCAGTCATATCATGGTGGCCAGTTCACCTACTCATGTGTTTCCTATATTTCTTAAAGCAACTGAATGCTTTTCCACATAGACTGTCAGCCCATTAGTGAATGACGCTTGGCACAGTGACTTTTGTCAAACGTCGGAAAGAATGTTGGCCAAGCTGGGATTCAAACTCACAACCCCTGGGTATCAGTCAGGTAAAAACAATGCTGTTCCATTAAATTTGAACATTTAGATTAACGATTTAACTTCAAAGTACAAAGACATTTGTACATTTGTTGCCTATTTAACCTTTTACAACATATAAACACATTTTGAAAAAAGCATCTCCACCAGAATACTTATGATAAATTATGAGCAGTTTTCTTTTTACCATAATGTGTTCAAATCAATAAGTATACAGTCTTTCATTAATAAAGATTTTCAATATTTTGGTCTGGATATTTTCAATGTCTTTGGCTCAAAATGTGTTTGTGTTTGGAAAAGGGTTGATATATAATCAGCGATTTTTTTACCTAAATTGTGAATGGGTCCGGTACCAGGGAAATTGTGAAAAATAGTGTTGTTGTAATTAATGTATAAACCTGATAAGATATTTAAATTCTGTTCATTTCAATATAAAATCTTTGTTACAAAAAAAGGTTAAGATCAATAAATGAAAGTATGGACTTGAAAATAAGTAAGTTCTTGGTTTTGGTCACAAGGAAATAATGTTTCAATAAGTTGATATCACTCTCTGCCTTGTTACAATTTGTTCTAAAAAGAAACTTCCTCTATATATATATATTTTAATGCTCAGAGAAATCTCTGGCGAAGCATATTTTGTTCTGTCCAGGCTTTTATATCTGGGATATTTTGAGCTGTTATTCACTAAAAATATATAGGAAGTTCCAGTATTAGGCAAAGATGTGCTTATTAAATCTGGCTTAGATTAATAAAAAAATAACCCATTCCCGTATACACACATTTTCTGATGCCTTAACATCAGACAATTTTTAGTTCAACTGTTTGAATTGAGTCTTGGTCGGCATTGCAACTTTGGTTAAAGTTTTGCATGCAAGGCTTTTTCTCACAAACCACAGATGCTGTTGCTTTGAAACTTCACAAACTTATTGGACATCATCAAATTATCTTGCAGGACAAATCCAAAACTCTACATCAGATTTCGACACAATTATGCCCCTTTTTGGACATAGAAATGATGCTTAAAATTGTGCATGCAAGGCTTTTTCTCACAAACCAAAGATGCTTTTGCTTTGAAACTTCACACACTTATTGGACCTCATCAAATGACCTTGCAGGACAAGTCCCAAAACTCTGTATCATATTTTGACACAAATATGTCTTCAGGGGTGTCAGACAGTCAAGTTTGATAACTCTTGTATGAATTCAGTACAAATAATAGCCCTTGTTTGACTTTTACAATTTGGTTAAAGTTTGGCATGCAAGGTACTATCATGCACATATCTCATTAACCACTGTTTACTATATAATCAAATGGCAACTAGTCGAGCATGCTGTCTTATGGACAGCTCTTGTTTGAAAACATTGTGATAAAGATGAGAAATGTCTCCTTTTGCCTCAATGTTTCAACTCTATGCAATGGTTATACTCTAATTTAAAGATATTTCCCATGTTTTTGTCTAGATTATTTCAAATTCACTTGTTGCAGATTTGTTGTATGTGGGAAACGAGTTAACAGAATAGTTTTTGTATATTTTACAATCCATTTGGGTAGCGTGCATACAATCCATTTCGGTAGCATGCATTCAATCCCATTTTGGTAACATGCATACAATCTATTTGGGTAGCATACATTCAATCCATTTGGGTAGCATGCATTTAAACCATTTGGGTAGCATGCATTTAATTCATTTGGGTATTATGCATACAATCAATGTGGGTAGCATGCATTTAAACCATTTGGGTAGCATGCATTCAATCCATCTGGGAAGCATGCATACAATCCATTTGGGTAGCCTGCATTCAATCCATTTGGGTAGCCGGCATACAATCCATTTGGGTAGCATGCATTCAATCCATTTGGGTAGCCTGCATACAATCAATTTGGGTAGCTTGCATTCCATCACTTTGGGTAGCATGCATACAATCAATTTGGGTAGCATGCTTTCAATCTATTTGGGTAGCATGCATACAATCCATTTGGGTAGCATGCATAGAATCCATTTGGGTAGCATGCATTCAATCCATTTGGGTAGCATGCATACAATCCATTTGGGTAGCCTGCATTCAATCCATTTGGGTAGCATGCTTTCAATCCATTTGGGTAGCATGCATTCAATCCATTTGGGCAGCATGCATACAGTCCGTTTGGGTAGCCTGCATTCAATTCATTTGGGTAGCAGGCATTCAATCCATTTGGGTAGCCTGCATTCAATCCATTTGGGTAGCATGCATTCAATCCATTTGGGTAGCCTGCATTCAATCCATTTGGGTAGCATGCATTCAATTCATTTGGGTAGTATGCATTCAATCCATTTGGGTAGCCTGCATTCAATTCATTTGGGTAGCATGCATTCAATCCATTTGGGAAGCATGCATACACTCCATTTGGGTAGCCTGCATTCAGTCCATTTGGGTAGCCTGCATACAATCTATTTGGGTAGCCTGCATTCAATCCATTTGGGTAGCATGCATAGTTGCATACAATCAATTTGGGTAGCATGCATTCAATCCATTTGGGTAGCCTGCATTCAATCCATTTGGGTAGCCCGCATACAATCCATTTGGGTAGCCTGCATTCAATCCATTTGGGTAGCATGCATTCAATCCATTTGGGTAGCCTGCATTCAATCCATTTGGGTAGCATGCATACACTCCATTTGGGTAGCCTGCATTCAATCCATTTGGGTTGCATGCCTACAATCCATTTGGGTAGCCTGCATACAATCCATTTGGGTAAGCCTGCATTCAATCCATTTGGGTAGCATGCATAGTTGCATACAATCCATTTGGGAAGCATGCATACAATC
This sequence comes from Serripes groenlandicus, assembly GCA_031761405.1. Lineage (NCBI taxonomy): Eukaryota > Metazoa > Mollusca > Bivalvia > Cardiida > Cardiidae > Serripes > Serripes groenlandicus. The sequence goes on from JASEVX010000002.1 coordinate 26,905,859, forward strand.
CATTTGGGTAGCATGCATTCAATCCATTTGGGTAGCCTGCATACAATCCTTTTGGGTAGCCTGCATTCCATCACTTTGGGTAGCATGCATACAATCAATTTGGGTAGCATGCTTTCAATCTATTTGGGTAGCATACATAGAATCCATTTGGGTAGCATGCATAGAATCCATTTGGGTAGCATGCATTCAATCCATTTGGGTAGCATGCATACAATCCATTTGGGTAGCCTGCATTCAATCCATTTGGGTAGCATGCATTCAATCCATTTGGGTAGCATGCATTCAATCCATTTGGGCAGCATGCATACAGTCCGTTTGGGTAGCCTGCATTCAATTCATTTGGGTAGCATGCATTCAATCCATTTGGGTAGCCTGCATTCAATCCATTTGGGTAGCATGCATTCAATCCATTTGGGTAGCATGCATTCAATCCATTTGGGTAGCCTGCATTCAATCCATTTGGGTAGCATGCATTCAGTCCATTTGGGTAGTATGCATTCAATCCATTTGGGTAGCCTGCATTCAATTCATTTGGGTAGCATACATTCAATCCATTTGGGAAGCATGCATACACTCCATTTGGGTAGCCTGCATTCAGTCCATTTGGGTAGCCTGCATACAATCTATTTGGGTAGCCTACATTAAATCCATTTGGGTAGCATGCATAGTTGCATACAATCAATTTGGGTAGCATGCTTTCAATCCATTTGGGTAGCCTGCATTCAATCCATTTGGGTAGCCCGCATACAATACATTTGGGTAGCCTGCATTCAATCCATTTGGGTAGCATGCATTCAATCCATTTGGGTAGCCTGCATTCAATCCATTTGGGTAGCATGCATACAATCCATTTGTGTAGCCTGCATTCAATCCATTTGGGTAGCATGCCTACAATCCATTTGGGTAGCATGCTTTCAATCCATTTGGGTAGCATGCATACAATCCATTTGGGTAGCCTGCATTCACAATCCATTTAGGTAGCATGCATACAATCCATTTGGGTAGCCTGCATTCAATCCATTTGGGTAGCATGCATACACTCCATTTGGGTAGCATGCATTCAATCCATTTGGGTAGCATGCTTTCAATCCATTTGGGTAGCATGCTTTCAATCCATTTGGAAAGCATGCATACAATCCATTTGGGTAGCCTGCATTCAATACATTTGGGTAGCATGCATACACTCCATTTGGGTTGCATGCATACACTCCATTTGGGTAGCCTCTATTCAATTCATTTGGGTACTAAGCATGCATACAATCCATTTGGGTAGCCTGCATTCAATCCATTTGGGTAGCAAGCATAAATGCATATAATCCATTTAGGTTGCATGCATCAGGGTTACAATTTTCTTTATTACAGGAAAGAAGTGTATAACCACTGTGTAAAATGGAATTCCAAATTTATGTTTATTTGTAAAATGCATGCCAGTGCTACAACTGGGATACTTGAACCATGTGTGTGCCGAGTCTCCGTGAGAAGGGTAAGTTATCTAAAACACTTATAATTTATGTATAACATTTATTTTGTTAGCAAATTAGAGAAAATCAAATTCTCACAATTGAAAAGTATTTCATTATATTGTTTGAAAAGCATTTCTCAATAGAAGATAGTTATGGTTTCCTCAAATGATATTGTAATTGTTGGATATTATTTGAAATAGAGAAACTGTTAAATTAATATTGGTCAATCTTGCTTTTTCCATTATATTATCTTTCAGTTGTGTATATAATTGTGACATTGGGTAGGGTTGTATAAAGTTTCAATACAATGCTTCAAGTAGTTACTGAGATATGGACTTTTAATGTAGTTTCATGCAAAACTTTAACCAGAATTTCTAAGTGAAAACGGCCATACTTTGCATTAAATGCAGGATAGGGTAATTAAAAAAATAAGTTGAGCAAATTAGAGAAAATCAAATTCTCACAATTGAAAAGTATTTCATTATATTGTTCGCAAAACATTTCTCAATAGAAGATAATTATGATTTCCTCAAATGATATTGTAGTTGTTGGAAAATATTATTTGAAATAGAGAAACTGCTAATAATGGTAAATCCTGCTTTTTTTCATTATATTATCTTTCAGTCTGTTTCCTAGTAACAATATTAAATGTTAAGCTATTTATTTCTTTGTGTTCAGACAGGACTCAAGATCAATAATTGTTTACCTAATTTGACAGTTTTAATGTCATCTGCTTCAAAAAAATCTTAGGAATTGAAAAATGATAGACAAATACAGAATGGAGAAAAGGTTCATTTTAAGTGAATTCTTCTTTTTCCACAATGTTTTAAAAAGTTGTCATATGTAAATGAAATAAGAAGTCATCAGTATCAGGGAAAGGAATGTGTTAACCAGAGTTAACCAGAGTTCTATTTCTTATTTGTCAGGAACTAAAAGGAGGAAAAACATTTCAAAAGTTGGGATTTGCGGATATCAATTTGTCAGAGTTTGCTGGGTCAGGTGCGCAGAATCGTCGATTTTTACTGGAGGGCTATGACTCAAAGCATCGACAAGATAACTCGACACTCAAAGTGACAATGATTGTGTCACTAGTGGAGGGGGACCCAGTCTTCAAAGTGTATGTAACTTCTCCTTAATTAAGTTAATAGCTCACCTGAGATCAAGGTGAGCTAGAGTGATAACCCACGGTCCGTAGTCTGTTAAAATCTCCTTCTCTGAAACTAGTGGTTAGATTTCAAAGTTTTTTCACAAGAAGGATCCCTAGGTGGCCAACATTAAAATTTGTTCAAAGAATTTAATACCAAGTCAGGGTTAAAATCACTTATTGATCTGTTAACTTTGCTCCCCTGGGCCCCCTTCCAGGAATTTGCCCTTGATCTGACCCCAAGCCTGATCGGTTACTTTCCTTATTTGATCTGTTATAACAAAACATTTTTACAACCCTGCAAAGTAGAACTTTGGTTGCTGCAGCATCAGAAAAGGGGGAAAATGCCAAATCTTTAAAAACCTTCTCATCCAAAATAACAGTCCCGATTTAAAAATTATTTTTGCAAAAATGTTCCTTGGCTGACCTGACCCTCTACTAAGATTTGTTCAAATAACTCTGATCCATTGAAAAGCATGGCTGCCAGGGGACGGCTCTTGCTTTCCTTATATCTGTATAGTGAAAAATTCTTGTACTTTTATAAAATAATATGGCACAAATGTTCCTAAGTAACCGCCCTCTACCAAGATTGTTGAAATTGTTTTGATCTGTTGAAAAACATGGCTGCCAGGATGCGGAGCTTGTTTTCCCTATATGTATATAAAGTTTAAAACTTAAAAAATCTTCTTGTCCAAAAGTACTGACCCGATTTGAAAATAATTGGGCACAAAATTGTTTCTCTACCAAGATTATTCAAATTATTTCAATCCGTTGAAAACCATGGTTGCTAGGGGCGGGCTTGGTTTGCTTATATATATATAAATTGATACTTTAAAAAATCTTATAGTACAAACAAATAGGCCTGCTTTTAAAATAATATGGCACAAATGTTCCTAGGTAGGGTTGACCCTCTACCAAGATTGTTAAACTTATTCCTTGAATTCCTTGTATGCATATTGTAAGAACATTGAAAACTGTCATTATATGCCTGACAAACGAAGTTTGAAGGGGGTATATTGTAGTCGCCCTGTGGTCGGTCAGTCAGGGCCCGCGCTGTTGTTCGCCACTTTCGCAAAAATGCGAACCTTTTTCATGATTTGCGAATGTAAGTGGCGAAAGGTTTTTATCATAAAAATTTACCTTTTTTGAATATCAATTTACGACATGCAGTGACTGTTTCTATTAGTCTAAGATAATGCACTGCCATTTGATTCAATGTCGGGAACCAGTGACCACTTTACGACATTTTTATGACAACCATTTTATCATTTTGACATTTTGTGTATTTCACACTTGTTTTATTGTTGTGAAGTGTTAATTCAGCCTTTTAATCCGACTGACCAACAACTCTGACTGATATTGATACATTAAAGGCCGAACATATGATAATTGGCAATTATAGATCTATGCATTAAATATATCGGCACATTTTTTTAAGTAGGTTTCGACAATCGACGTAGGCCTTTCATGATTTAATGACAATGTAAGTTTGTCATTTTTGATTAGGAAAAATCTATTTAATTATGGGTGAGAACAAACAATTAGTGGATCCATTGATGAGATTGCATATAAATATTTGTTGGAAACTATGCCTGTTGTCAATGACAAAAATGGCTTCGAAACGTCCACTTGATTTTAAAATATTTATCAAAAGTGGCAAAAAGAAATGGCTCCTAAAAATTAAAAGTGGCAAAAGAAAAATTCAACCCAGAGCAGGCCCTGGTCAGTCCGTTGCAATATTCTTTGTCCGGAGTATAACTTAAAAACAACTTTATGGAATTTGATAAAACTTGATACGATGATACAATCCAGTGAGGGGAAGTGAAGTGTATATGAATCATAACTCTATTTTACCTAATTACAGAGTTATTACCTTTGTTACTTTTTCTTTTCCTGAGAATAACTTGAAAAGTACAAGATGGAATCCAATAAAACATCATACAATGGTAACACACAATGAGAGGCAGTGCTGTACAATAACCATAATGTTATTTGAGCTAATAACATAGTTATTGCCCTTTCTTAATTTTTTTTGTCTGAAGAATAACTTTGAAACTAATGTATGGAATTTAATAAAACTTCATACAATGGTAGAACACAATGAGAGGAAGTGCAGTGTACAATAACCATAACTCTAATTTAGATAATTACAGAGTTATTGCCCTTTCTTACTTTTTTCTTGTCAAGAGGATAAGTTAAACAGATAGAATGGCATTTAATAAAACTTCATACAATGGTAGAGCACAATTAGAGGAAGTGCAGTGTACAACTACAAGAACCATAACTCTATTTTAGCTTATAATAGAGTTATTGCCCTTTTTTACATTTTTCTTGTCCAAAGAATAACTTAATGACTATAAGATGGAATTTAATAAAACTTTGTACAATGGTAGAGCGCAATGAGAGGAAGTGCAGTATACAACAACCATACCTCTATTTGAGCTAATTACATAGTTATTGCCCTTTCTTACTTTTTTCTTGTCCGGAGAATAACTTTCATTGCCATTTCTTACTGTTTTTTTGTCTGCAGAATTTATAACTTTAAAACATAGCATGACATTTAATAAAACTTCATACAATAGTAGAGCACAGTGAGAGGAAGTGCAGTGTACATTAACCATAACTCTATTTTAGCTAACTTCAGAGTTATTGCCCTTTCTTATTGTTTTCTTGTACGGAGAATAATTGTTCCTATCAGGGCGGCGTTCAGGGGGTATTAATCATTTTCAGTGATAGCTCTAGTTTCTTTTAAATCAGGTGAGATATTTAGGACCTTCATGGTTCACTTGTGTTATGTTAGTATATGTAACATCCCTTTAATTGAGTTATGTTAGTGTATGTAACTGCCCCTTAGTTCAGTTATGTAAGTTTATGTAACTTCTCCTTAATTGAGTTAAGTGAGTGTATGTTACCTCTCCTTAATTGAGTTAAGTGAGTGTATGTTACTTCTCCTTAATTAAGTTAAGTGAGTGTATGTTACTTCTCCTTAATTGATTTAAGTGAGTGTATGTTACTTCTCCTTAATTGAGTTAAGTGAGTGTATGCAACTTCTCCTTAATTGATTTTTTATACGCCCGTTTTGAAAAAACGGATCGTATTATAGTTTTACCTGCGGCGGGCTGGCGGCGTCCAGTATGTTGTCAGCTCAATAACTTTAGAAGTCTTTTTCCAATCATCACCAAATTTGGTCAGAATGTGTATTTGGATAATATCTCGGACAAGTTCGATAACTAGCCATATCGCTTAGGTCAATCAAAAGTTATTGCCCTTTAATTATAGAAATTACCCAAAATTGGTCTTGTCAGCTCAATAACTTGAGAAGCCTTTATCCAATCATCCCCAAATTTAGTCAGAATTTGTATTGGCATAATATCTCGGACAAGTTCGATAACTAGCCATATTGTTTTAGTCAATTGAGAGTTATCGCCCTTTAATTATAGAAATTACCTAAAATTGGTCTTGTCACCTCAATAACTTGAGAAGCCTTTATCCAATCATCCCCAAATTTAGTCAGAATTTGTATTGGCATAATATCTCGGACAAGTTCGATAAATAGCCATATTGTTTTAGTCAATCGAGAGTTATCGCCCTTTAATTATAGAAATTACCTAAAATTGGTCTTGTCACCTCAATAACTTTAGAAGCCTTTGTCAAATCATCACCAAATTTGGTCAGAATGTGTATTGGCATAATATCTTGGACAAGTTTGATAACTTACCACGTTATCTTAGTCACTACACACTTATGTCCCTCGAAATGGCCAAAACTGTACTAACAGTGTCTGCTCTCTAAATGTGCCTGATGTACAACCAATTATCACTATACTTAATTGGTCTCAAAAAAACAGGACAGGCGTATTTTGTGACATTTGGCGCTCTTGTTTTTTGTGTATGTTATTTCCCCATAATTGTGTTATGCTAGTGTGTGTAACTTCTCTTTAATTGAGTTATGTGAGTATAGGTAACTTCCCCGGAATTAAGTTATTTTTGTGTATGTTATAAATTTCCCTTAATTGAGTTATGTTAGAGTTATTTCCCCATAATTTTGTTATGCTAGTGTGTGTAACTTCTCCTTAATTGAGTTATGTGAGTATAGGTAACTTCCCCGGAATTAAGTTATTTTTATGTCTCCCCCCATTACATGAGGGTGACATATTTTTTTTGCCCGTTCCGTCCGTCCGTCCTTCCGTCTGTCACACTTGTTTCCGCTCAATAACTGAAGAACGCTTGGGCCTAGGAACTTCATACTTGGTATGCAGGTTGGTCATGACCAGTAGCTGACCCCTATTGATTTTGATAACAGAAGGTTAAAGGTCAAGGTCATGGTGACCTTGTGAGGTAAAAAATGGTTTCCGCTCAATAACTGAAGAACGCTTTGGCTGAGGAACTCCATACTTGGTATGCATGTTGGCCATGCCTATTAGAAGACCCCTATTGATTTTGAGGTCAGTACGTCTAAAGTCAAGGTCACAGTGACAATGAGCTGATAAATAGTTTTTGCTTGGGCCCAGGAACTTCATACTTGATTTGCAGGTTGGTCACCACCAGCAAATGACCCCTATTAATTTTAAGGTCACTAGGTCAAAGGTCAAGGTCACATCTGTCACACTTGTTTCCGCTCAATAACTGAAGAACGCTTGGGCATAGGATCTTCATACTTGGTATGCAGGTTGGTCATGACCAGTAGATGACTCCTATTGATTTTGATGTCTGAAGGTCAAAGGTCAAGGTCATGGTGACCTTGTGAGGTAAAAAATGGTTTCCGCTCAATAACTGAAGAACGCTTGGGCCGAGGAACTCCATACTTGGTATGCAGGTTGGCCATGCCCAGTAGAAGACCCTATTAATTTTGAGGTCAAAGTCAAGGTCACAGTGACAATGAGCTGAAACATTGTTTTTGCTTAATAACTGTAGAATGCTTTGGCCATGGAAGTTAATACTTGGTGTGCAGGTTGGTCACCACCAGTAGATGACCCCTATTGATTTTGAGGTCCCTAGCTTCAAGGTCATGGTAACCTTCAGCTGAAAAATGGTTTCCTCTCAATAACTAAAGAATGCTTATGTTGAGGAACTTCATACCTGGTGTGCAGGTTGGTCCTAGCCAGTAAATGACCTTTATTGAATTTGTTTGATTTTGTGGTCACAAGGTCAAATGTCGAAGGTCACGGTAACCTTCAGCTGAAAAATGTGTGTTACTCAATAACTCAAGAACGCTTATACCCAGGAACTTCATACTTGGTGTGCAGCTTAGTCCTAACCTGTAGATGACCCCTATTGATTTTAATGTCAGTAGGTCAAAGGTCAAGGTCGCGGTGACCTTTGGCTGAAAAATTGTTTCCGCTCAATAACTGAAGATTGCTTGGGCCCAGGACCTTCATACTTGGTGTGCAGGTTGGTCACCAGCAGCAAATGGCCCCTATTGGTTTTGAGGTCACTAGGTCAAAGACCAAGGTCATGGTAACCCTCAGCTGAAAAATGGTTTCCGCTCACTAACTGAGAATTGTCACTGTTGCTTCATCTCCAGTCCAAAACTAAAAAATTCATCTCCATCATTTCTTTTCCTCCCCTACGACCACACAAATGGGGAGACAAGCGCTTTTTCAAAAAAGCAATCTCTAGTTGTGTATGTTATTTCCCTTAATTGAGTTATGTTAGTGTATGTAACTTCCCCTTAATTGAGTTATGTTAGTGTATGTAACTTCTCCTTAATTGAGTTATGTAAGTGTATGTAACTTCCCCTTAACTGAGTTAAGTTAGTGTATGTAACTTCTCCTTAATTGAGTTATGTTAGTGTATGTAACTTCTCCTTAATTGAGTTATGTTAGTGTATGTAACTTCCCCTTAACTGAGTTATGTAAGTGTATGTAACTTCCCCTTAATTGAGTTAAGTTAGTGTATGTAACTTCCCCTTAATTGAGCTAAGTTAGTGTATGTAACTTCTCCTTAATTGAGTTATGTGAGTGTATGTAACTTCCCTGGAGTTGAGTTATTACTCCTTAATTGAGTTATGCTAGTGAATGTAACTTCCCCAGAATTGATTCATATCATTGTACTTCCCTTTAATTATGACATTGTTTCTGCTCTGACTGTCTGTCACAAATCTTGCCCGCTCCATAACTTTTGAACAGCTTAAAGGATTTTGCATGAATCACCACAAATGTTCCCCATACTGTGACGATGTGCATAGCACATGTTACAACCATTTTGGTTCAAGGTTAAGATCGTAATTACAGGTCATTGGTCATATGACTATTTTGTGTCCGTTCAATTTTTTTTTCGAACCGTAAGAAGAATTTTGAAATAACTCGCCACAAATGTTAACCATCCTGAGACGATGTGCAAACCGCATGTTACAACCACTTTGGTTCAAGGTCAAGCTGGCAATTACAGGTCAACGGCCATATGACTATGTTGCGAGTCTGTTCAGTGACAACATTGTTACATGAAACTGCTATAGTTGACAAAGATGACATGAAACTGATAAAGTAAACAAAGACAACATGAAACTGCTATAGTAGACAAAGATGACATGAAACTGATAAAGTAAACAAAGATAACATGAAACTGCTATAGTAGACAATGAAGATGACATAAAGCTGATATAGTTGACAATTGTTAAAACAATTTGGAATGTGGAGACCTTGCTGACAACAAATAGCATCTATCTGTCCATGCACATATCCTTAATCCTTTCACACATACAACTTTGTAAACGTCTAGGCAAAATTATGGAAAAATTCTCAAAATGAAGGTATAATTACTGAAAATAGTTGAACCTTGTCAGAATGTTTTCAAGAGTCAATTGCTGTAAAGGTGTCAGAAAGTATCTATATGTGAGAAAGGGTTAATGCATGGTTTTCTCTTCCCTTTGATGAAATAACTTAAGGTGGTACTACTGTTATACATTTTGGTCACATGAAAACCTGCCTTGCAACCTGAGAAGACTTATAAGAATCTTTCCTGTTTGACATTATTTTTTTAAAAAAAGTCTTAAGAAACAGTTAAATTATTTTGTGGCTCTTGTTTCACTAGATTTTAAATCTTATTCCATCGTGAGCGTCTGTCTCGGAGTTTGGAGACCAGTCTTCGATCCTTGATTGAGTCATACCAAATGCTTTGACCCTTTCCCACATACAGACACTTTTTGTCAGTCTTGCAGCAGACAACATTTTGAAAAAATTGGGACAAAAGAAGAAATTGCTCAAAACAAGCAATTCCTCTTTTTGCCACAATATTTTCAGTTCTGTTCAATATTTAAACCTTCATTTAAAGAGATTTTCCATATTTCCCCCCAGTTTACTTCAAATACGTCTGCTGCAGATTTGTTGTATGTGGGAAAGGGTAAAAAAGAAAAGTAATGACTTTCTTCCTTGTTGCTCAGGAATAGCATTACGACATGATAAATAATACCAGTAGTACTGGTAATTTATTTACCCAGCTAATGCCATGATATAAGTTATAACTGAAATACTTTAGAAAGCAGCATTCCACACAATTCAACTAAATATCAAATAGATCAAATGTGATGATTTGTAATATGTGATTAAAATGTTAATCCTTTGTTCTTACTCTAGGATGACCCAGTCTCAGTTTCTGATACCGGGCGAGGATGACCCCCAGGACACAAGGGTAACACCAAATGAAGAAGCCCAAAGTATAGCATCTAATAGCAGTGGGTTTGGGAGTTTACCAAGAAAAGAACGTCCCAGTGTTGTCTCACAAGGTTTGTGCTTACACTTTCTATTCTCAACACTAAGTTACTAGTAAAGTTCTGTAATTATGTCTCATATGGCGAATTGTAGCAAAACTTGGATATGTGATTTTTTTTCCTATAAAAGAAAAAGTTGTGTTTTTCTGAAAGTTTATCGGGTCTTGAGCGAGAAATCCATTGGTGGCATTTTTTTCCGTCTCTGGATTGGCGGCCATCTTGAATTTCAAAATGGCCGCCATTTTCTACATATGTCACTTCTTGTCCGGGCTATTGCTCCAATACCACTGGTTGGATGTCGACCAAACTTGAACAAATTGTGAAACATGCTATATCCTCTTGGACATATTTATATCCAAGGTCGATAATTTAAAGGTCAAGGTCATATTTGGAGGTCAAATGTCAAAATATGGGAATTTTGCAGTAATTACTGACTCGACAGGAAATAGACCATCATGTCTTCATTCTTAGGCAATAGGTAAATCTGTGATACATGAAGCTGCTTCCGCTCAGAATAAATCAGGACGTGAAATAGGTCAGCTGTATGAAAGCGCAAAGTTCTTAAGACATGCAATTAAGGAATCAAACATAAATAAGTGGGAGTTTAAGGGTTCATTGGACAGCAAAGTATCGGACATTGTGCCTAAGGAACTTCTTATATTTATAAACTGGCTTTTGCACGTTCCTAAAACTGCACAGTGTACTTCACGTGACGAAGAAATTGAAAGGTTTATTTCTATTTTATCACAGCAAGACTGAGCAAGTTGTACAGCACTACAAAACTGATCGACAGCTATTGTACACCACGCCAAATGAATTAAATAAATTCTATGGTAATATTGAAACTCCATTAAATATCGGCATCTCGTTACAGAGTCATCACACGCATCGCTGCAAAACAGATCTGGATATTTTAAATGCTGCTTCTATTGGCATTTCATATAAACGTCTGCAGGAGATAACAAATCAAATTGCTAGCACTGTTGCACAAAGTATTACAGACTTTGATGGTACTTATGTACCACCACTGTTGCTTAAAGGTATTCCACTGAGAGCAAGTGCTGATCATCTTGACAAAAATGTTGACACTTTTGATGGTAGAAACGCTTTTCATGGGACCGCCGTTTCAGTTTATCAAAGCGTCACTATTGAAAACAATTTGGAACCAATTAGAAGTAAACTTGTCATTGTTTGTACATCTAACGCACCACTTAGTGACGTACCTGACACACTAGTAGATTTACACCCTTGTACAATTCAAGGTAATCCTAAACCTAAAGAGAGTCCACATGACCTAAAGAGAGTATGAAACTTACACAATTGGACAAAACATGAGTGAAGTTGATACGGCAAATATGCATGACATATTGTGGTTGATAACAAGGTACATGCAAAGATTATCAGGAGTCCAAAATGATTCGAATGTAGAAAATACAACCCCTGTGCAAACTGTTCCAGTTTGGAGGGCGTATAATTCAGTAATTACAGACACATGCAAGCCCAAATTATTATCAGATAAAAGTCGCGCATTACCATTATCAGGAGACCAAAATGATTTGAATGTAGAAAATATAACCGCTGTGCAAATTGTTCCTGTTTGGGGGGCGTATAATTCAGTAATTACCGACACATGCAAGTCCAAATTATTATCAGATAAAAGTCACGCATTACCTATCATAAACGCGCCTGCTCATGAATGGTCAACATTAGTTACTGTACTCCAAACCTGTATGTGCTAACAAGATTGCATGCCCTGATATTCAAACTAAAGTAATGGCGACTTTTGATATGGACCTGTATAAACGTATAATACAAAGGGAAATGGTGGTTAATGCCAGGGGCATTTAACCCATTACTTCACAGAACAATGGCCAATAAACGCCCTGCAGTGCATACTGGCTTATCAGTTTTACTGCACTGAGCGCACAGAGGTATTGGGGAAATTTTACAATGTTGATACCTGAGTAATAAATCCTAACAAATGGTTAATTTCTATGCATTGCACTGGTTTAATGTAAGAATATGAAATACTACAGATAAAATTTACTAAATAGCCATGTTTTTCATTTTTACCTAGCTGAAATAGTTCAGTAAGTACAGTGAATTAAAGAAAATGTTTTAAAATAATCTCTCAAACCTGCAAGAAAATCCGTTATATAATCCAAATAATAATCCCCTATAAATGAACTGCACATAAATAAACCAAAATCTAGGACAGCCAATGAGTTATGTTACGTCATAGCATGCGCGAATTTACTCACATTACGTCAGCAAAATTCCGCAGTGGGTTGTTTACAACTTTGCACAGCAATTTTGGGACAAAGAAAAATGTTCCTCTCTTTTTGTAAACAAATGTGAAATAAATTTCATCAGAATGTTTTATGTTTGGATTAATTGAAATAAATTGGTGGATAATTGAAATAAAACGGGAAAAAGTGCACATAAAACATAATGGTCAATTAACCCTTTCCCACATGCATCATTTCCCAAATCATCGTAAGACTTGTTTTATATTTGGATAAATCCAATTTAATTGGTGGGCTAAATATAATAGATCTCATAATTGAAATAAGACGGAAAAAACTGCAGATAAAACATAATGGATAATTGACCCCTTCCCACATGCAGATCTGCACCAGATTTAAACAATTGTCGATCATGTCACGGCGGCCAGTTCACCTTCGCAAGTGTTCATATATTTCATCAGGGATTACATACAACAGTACAATCTGTATGACATCAAAGAGAAATGATGTGTCAAAAGGAGTTATTCACAGTTTAATCGAAAATGGCACATGTTCTTCTGTTGTTTATTGGACACCAATTAAAGGTCATAAAACCCAATCAATTTCCGGTACCGACCAATCACTACTTTTAACCTGCCAATTAGCACTGATACGCTTTTGGTAACACGCGGTCAAGAGCAGTTGATTGGCTTGTCATATGTCACCGAGATCACGCGTGATTTATGGATAATTTGATTGGATATAAAGTTAACACAATACGTTTTGCATTGAAGATACATAAGTTAGTGTAAACATACGACGGATTGACTTGATTTTATAGTGTGTGCTTATTCAAATTTCAAAACAAAAATTGTAAACATCAATGGCGGCTCAAATCATAATGGAGGTTTGGGTTTGTAAATTGAAGTGCATTTTAAGGATATAATTCAACTGGGAACATACCAAATTTTCACCAGATTAATAAAGGTAAGATATCAATGCATCGAATGGGCTATTTTTTAAAATAAGTTTTATAATCTAAAAAGGATTTTATTAGATACAAAAACAGACGCGCTCTGAGTCGCTAGTGTGATGTAGTGGATCGCAGCGCTCGGAAGCGCCTCTGTGAATCTATAGATAGCAGCGCTCGGAAGCGCTTACGTGACGTAATGGGTTAATACCGGTTTGTGTGCCATACAATGTCTTGGTAGGACCATTGAAGGTAGTGGAATCGATGACCTTTGGATACAATCTGGGTTGTATAGTGAGATTGTGACAAACCAGGTGATTAATGGCAATCCCTACAACCGTGCGGTTGACGCACATGAAGTCACACTGCAACTTTTTGCTGACTTATGGTTTGAATCATTTTCCGAAAGCCATTCAAATGTCTTTTATGCCTTAGAAGAAAGGATTGCCGCTCTGTCTATAGCTTGCAATAATAAACACACAGATGAAATCAAAAAGACACACCAAGAGTTATTGATTGAATTAGAACACTTAAAAACCGATACATGAAAACGATTTATTAAACAACAAGTATCCGATGTACAAATGGTGTTGTCTGTACATGCATCAGGCAATGACATTGCTACATTTTCATAGATCGGTGAAAAATTCATAGTTCTTCCTGTACCTTGCATCATTAGAAGATTTGTCAATGTACGTCTTTGCTTATAACAGACTTGATTACGCCCAACACATACTTGAATTTATAGCTCGAGCGTATTCAACAAGAGCTACAGACCCAGACTTATGGACCAGGTTATGTGCTGGGAAATTTGTAATAACAAAAAAAATCGGACACCGTTTATATCTATAGGGATAGATCAAGCCCAAGAATATCAACAAAAGATCTTAAAGGGAGAAGGGGATTAAGGTGGTATAACAACCAAGCCTGTCACATTCTTGAAATATTGCCTTGCGGCTCCAGAACTATCCTGAATTTCTGAAGAGACAAATCAAAAGCTTGGGCTTTCTAAAGAAACCTCCGAACCTCACCACCTTCTTTCGACGGCTGTGGTGACAAGACAAGAGTATGCTTAACCAACTCAAACACGATATGACAAGGGAGACGATTTGTACAATATCATGACAAAACGTGTCCTAAGGGACGAGACAGAAGTAAGTGAATTGAACTTTGAAAACCGTTGAAATGAGGCAAAAATGAAATACTTGGAGGAGAGAATAAAAGGCACAGTTCATCTTTGGGACAAAATGACAAAAGTCAATCTTTTGTCATGGGACGACCTCCATCAAAAACAAAAACCGAAAGGGAATACTAGAAAACCGACTGCTCATCATTGATGCAATGGCAGTGGTTCAGGCAATTATGCATGCAGTTAAACTAAAGACATGTAGTCAGTTGGAAGATGTCTTTTCAAAAGCTATAGATGGATTAGGAAAGGGGTATTTCTGTGGAAGGGTTATATTTGACAATTACCAAAAACAGTCAACTATAAAAGACATAATTCGCTACACATGATATTTTATCAAACAACAGAATCAAAGATCGTTTGATTTGATTTATGTTCGAATTCTGATTCTATTGAACCAACAACAGAAGTACTCAAGAAGAAGCAGACACTTTAATAATTTATTGTACAAAATGGCGGCTGCTTAGATTTCTTTACTCAAGACACTGACTGGTTTGTTTTGCTTCTAAGATGTTTTGAGCAATTAGGTAACCGACCAGGAATAATCACAGGCACTTACGAATCTAGAAGAAGGGTTGAATTATATCAAATTTATAATGTACTTGGAGCAGATGTAGCTTCTGCACTACCCGGAGCACATGCACCGACTTGATCAGATACTACATGTCACATATTTGAAGTTGGAAAGAAACGTGCCCTCAAAGTGCTGTGTAACAGTGACCACAATACTTTAAATAGTATCCGAAGATACGCCATCAAGGGAAGTTATAGACGAATGTCTTTGTTACTTGTGCTGTCTACTCAGCTCAAAGGACGTTAAAACTATGGATCCAGAGGAGTTGCGCTGGAAAAAATTCAAAACAATGTCATCAACACAAGGAATTAAAAAAAATCCACCAACGCGGAACACGTGGTATCAACATATACTATGGACACACATGCAAGCAAGGATCTGGGCTCAAGATATGGAAGTTCACCCGGAGTTACGAAATCCACTAATTCTAGGGTGGAAAAAAGATGGAGATAAGAAACTGTTCTAACCGAAGCGCTTGTAATACAAGAAGCTGTGATGGAATTACTAAAATGTAACTGTGGCGTTAGTAAGTGTACACATAGATGCAAATGCAAACTTAGCAAATTGCCATGTACAGAGTTATGTAAATGTGAAGCAAGTGAGGAATGTTGTAATACAAATCAACCTGTGACTGATATCTAAACCTAGGGGTAATGATTGATAAATACATGTAAATGATGAATGTTATTAACGTTAAAAACGTAACTTACAGGCTTCTTTCATTTGATTGAAATTTTAGCTTGTTATTATTGTTGTTGTATTCTATCAATTCTATTCTGAAACTGTCTTGTACAATGATATTTAAGATGGAAAATTAAGAGTTTAATACAATAACATATAAGAGTAATACAATTTCTTCTTCTTAAATTTAATTTCCAAAAAAAGAATATGCATACATGTTCAGTTTCACGTCAAATGTCAAAATTCTTGTATCAAAATTCCCGTAATTTGACATTTGACCTCCAAATATGACCTTGACCTTTAAACTATCGCCCTTGGATATAAATATGTACAAAAGGATAGCATGTTTTACAATTTGTGCAAGTTTGGTCGACATCCAACCAGTTGTATTGGAGCAATAGCCCGGACAAGAAGTGACATATGTAGAAAATGGCGGCCATTTTGAAATTCAAGATGGAAAAAAATGCTACCAATGGATTTCTCGCTCAAGACCCGATAAACTTTCAGAAAAATACAACTTTTCCTTTTATAGGAAAAACAATCACAGGATGACAATTCGCTATACTGTATTTGTCATTATTCTTCTTAACTTTTGTTTGTACGGAGCAGAACTCGGAAACTACTTGAAGGAATTGATTAAAACTTGGAACATAGATAGATGGCAATGTGACGTTGTGCACCTTGCAATTATTTGCAAAGTTATCTCCCCTTGTTCAATATTTTAATAGTGTAAACTTTGCGTTTTTAGAAGAGACATCTGTTTTCGACGCGGCGCTCGAAAACAACCCTTTCTAGTTGTTATACCTATTTTTATCTTGCAGACACCCATTCCTGTTCAAATATCCAGGCGCTCTCTGTACACCACTAAATATGGAATAACACATTTTCCACTTTACATTTAAACATACTACCGCCACCCATCTGTATGTGGGAAAGGGTTAATCGTTGACAACCTGAATTATACATTGAGCTATATAGTTACATAGATATTACAACTATACATAAAATGTCATAGTGATGTCATTTGAGACGATTACACAGCAAGCCTAGTTATACTTAAATTTTAAAATAATAATCCTTTAAGATTCTTACAGTAACAAGTCTAAACCACGACTTGACATGCATAATTAAGCATGATTAATTTGCACCTCACCACCACAAAAATAGCAGTCAAAAGTCTTCCCAAGTAGGTCAAATTAACCAATTCATAATGCACATCAAAATGCATCATCAGGTATTACATACAGCCCATTAAACCCTGACCTGCTACCAACTCTACCAGTACAACAATTTAAACTAACCTTTCTTCCATAACCCATCATGGAAAAACCATACCTATTTCAATACTGAATTACTTAATTTATACAACATTTCATATAATAATATGGAAAAGGCAAAGGCTCATCACAAGCACAGTGCCTATAATGGGTCTAAGCTGTAGTTATGTGACTACCATGATTAAGGAATTTGTTACAAGCTGTCGGAACTGAGACCGTTTTTGTACACTATCCCTACTTTATCTTTGGGGGCAAAGTCAAATCATCAAACATTTAAACATTCACTTCATCACATGAGCATACATATATAATACAGTAAGGTCAAACATAAAAATAGTGTTAACAGGTTATTCCTTCAATTTGGCCTTGTGACATAGTTTCTGACCGGGAAATAACAATGTTCAAAACATCCATTCTTCCAAAGTTTCAACATGCTGACATTAAAAGAAAAGCTTTCCGAGCGTTAACAAGATTTTCCTTTAATTTGGTCTAGTGACCCGACATGACCCATATTTGAACTTGGCCTAGATATCATCAGGACACATTCTGACAAAGTTTCAAAATGATGAAGCAAACATTGAGGTCAAGAGTGTTTACAAGATTGTTCTCAAATGTTTCCTAATGACCTCGTTCTTTTTTAACCAACATGATCTATATTCAAATTTAGACTAGATTTCACCAAAACACCAATTCTGACAAAATTTAAACATGCATTAAAAATGTCTTGAGTGTTTAGATGTTCCTTCAACTTGGTCTAGTGACCTAGTTTTTGACCCACCATGATCCTTATTTTTTACTAGGCCTAGATATTGTCAAAACAAACATTCTGACAAAGTTTCAAGCTGCTGAAGGATAAATGGGTTTCTAGACTGTTAATAAGATTTTCCTTCAGATTGGTGAAGTGACATAGTTTATGACCCGACATAACCTATATTTGAACTTGGCCTTTCTCCAAGATAACATCAAGACAATTATTCTGACAAAGTTTCAACATGCTAAAGATAAAAATGCAGCCTCCAGAGTGTTAACCAGATTTTCCTTCAATTTGAACTTGTGACCTATTTTTAGATCACCTGAGCCGAAGGCTCAAGGTGAGCTATTCTGATCACTTTTTGTCCGTCGTCCGGCGTTAACTTTTAGCTTTAAACATCATCTCCTCCCAAACTCCAAGGACAATTTCCGTGAAACATCACAGGACTGTTCCTCTGGTTGGCCTCTTTCAAAGTTGTTCAAAGATTTAAATTCCATTGAGAACTTTGGTTGCTGCGGCATCAGAAAGGGGGCAAAAGGCCCAAACTTTAAAAATCTTCTCCTCCGAATCTGCCTGTCAGATTCAAATATAATTTGGTAGAAATGTTCATTGGGTGACCTTCTATAAAAATTGTTCAAGCCATACTGATTGGTCGAAAAACATGGCAGTCAGGCGGCATAAAAAAAGGGGCAAAATTACAAAATTTGAAAATTCCATTTTTATGCAAATGCTTATCTGATTTTAAGAAAATATAATACGAATCTTACTGTAATGATCCTCTATTTAATTTGTTTAAGCCGTTTTGATTAGTTACACAATCATAGCAACCAGGTGTCATCACAAAAGGGGTAAATTGAACTTTTAGCTACAAATGACAACCATCTCCTACCATTCCAATAGACCAATTACCACAAAACATCACAGGAATGTTCCTTTGGTGGTCCTCTTTTAAAATTGTTCAACGATTAAAATTCCAATGAGAACTTTGGTTGCTGCGGCATCAGAAAGGGGACAAAATGTCCAAACTTTAAAAATCTTCTCCTCCGAATCTGCCTGTCAGATTCAAATATAATTTGGTAGAAATGTTCTTTGGGTGACCCTCTATGAAAATTGTTCAAGCCATACTGATTGGTCGAAAAACATGGCAGTCAGGCAGCATCAGAAAAGGGGCAAAATGACAAAATTTGAAAATTCCATTTGTATGAAAGTGTTTGTCTGATTTTAAGAAAATATAATACGAATCTTACTGTAATGATCCTCTATTTAATTTATTTAAGCCGTTTTGATTGGTTACACAATCATATCAACCAGGCGTCATCACAAAAAGGGTAAATTGAACTTTTAGCTACAAATGACAACCAACTCCCACCATTCCAATAGACCAATTTCCACAAAACATCATAAGAATGTTCCTTTGGTGGTCCTCTTTCAAAATTGTTCAAAGATTTAAATTCCATTGAGAACTTTGGTTGCTGCGGCATCAGAAAGTGAGAAAAATACAAAAATTTTAAAATCCTTTTCCTCCATAATCTACTTGTGCGATTGCAAGATAATTTGGTAGAAATGTTTCTTAAGTGACCCTCTAAATAAACTGTTCAAGCCATATTGATTTCGTTGAAAAACAGGGCAGCAAGGCGGCATCAGGAAAGGTGCAAAATTACTAAAACTTTATAATTCCATTCTTATTAAAGTTCTTGTTAGATTTCAAGATATAAATGGCCTTTACTGATAAGCTGTTTCTTGAGAAGTGTCCACTCCTTTCAGTTTCATTTGCACTCCCTGATAAAATTTTCCAGATATTTGCAGTTAAATATTTGCTACTAATTTACTATCAATTAGGTGATCGATTTAGGGCCCTCTTGTTTGACCTCACATGTCCAAGTTTCAAATTTGTCATCAAGACAAACATTCTGACAGTTTTTCAAGCTGCTGGAGCAAATAATGTTGTCTCTAAGTGTGTAAACAAGATATTCCTTCAATTTGGCCAAGTGACCTAGTTTATGACCGGAATCGCCGCATATATTTAAACGTAACCTAGATATCATCAAAACAGTTATTCTTCAAACATTTCAAAATGCTCAAGTTAAATAAGGCCTCCAGAGTGTTTACAATATTTTCCATCAAATTGACATTGTGACCTAGTTTTTCACCTCACAGAACCCAGTTTATAACTTGGCCAACATTTTATGCAGATGAATTACTGATAAACTTGCATTCATATTGGATGTTGTAAAATGTTGCCTGTAGAGCGTTCACAAGGCAATTGTTGATGGCATGTGACCGAAGGACAAAATGTGATAATAAAAAGCACAAAGAACAGGACTTTCTTACTACATATAATTAGATAAAACAAAAATATATGATTTTGATAAACTTATCCCTTAATAAACATTACCTTGTATTAATCCATTAGTATTATATGTAATCAGCTGATTTTCCTCTCCTGTCATCCTCATAACAGCTGTAATTCTATCATAGTATGGGTTGCTCTTAATCTATTCCCTTGTTTGATGTTGATGCAGGAAGTTATGTTATCATACAGTCAAAGATGCATGCAATTTTTTTCATTGTTTTGACAGGCATCAATGACCACAGGGTATATCACTCGCTGCCTCTTCCTCTCCCATTATTGCCATAACAGCTGCGATTTCATGATTGTTCAGATTGCTCTCAATCCATTTACTGTTTTGATGTGTATGCAGGAAAGAATATTACCCCACAGTCAAAGATGCATGCAATTTTCATTGTTTAGACAGGTACCAATGACCAAAGGGTATAACACTAACTGCTTATATGAATTTCCTCTCAAGTAATTGCCATAAGAACCGTTATTCCATGATTATATGGGATGTTCTTAATCCATTCTCTGTTTTAAAATAAAACTTGATGCAGAATATCATTGACTGCTGTTCTAATACATGACAATAACTGCAAATAAGAGTGTCTTTAAATAAAATAAGATGATGAATTAGAATGGGATTACAAACATATACCTTTTTCTACTTTTTAGCTCCACTGGCTGAAAGCCAGTCGAGCTTATGTCATGGCGAATTGTCCGTTGTGCATGCGTTAACTTTTTCCTTTAAACAACTTCTTTACCCTAACCATTTGGTCAATTTGGTTGAAACTTCATAGGAAGCATCCTCTCAATGTCCTCTCTTAAATTCCTTCAATTTTTTTTTATCCATCCATAATTCTGGTTTCCATGGCAACCAAAAGAAAAAAATAGTGAAAACTTAAAAAATCTTCTTCTCCGAAAGTGTCAGGCCGATTTTCAAATAATTATGTAGAAATGTTCCTTGGGTGACCGTCTATCAGATTCCTTCAAGCCATGTTGATTGGTTGAAAAACATGGCCGCCAGAGGGGCGGGGCTTTTTTGCTTTATATGGCTATAGTGAAAACTTAAAAAATCTTCTCCTCCAAAAGTGTCAGTCCGATTTTCAAATTATTTTGTAGAAATGTTCCTTGGATGACGCTCTATCAGATTCCTTTAAGCCATGTTGATTGGTCGAAACTCATGGTCGCCAGGGGGGGGCGGGGCTATAGTGCAAACTTAAAAAATCTTCTTCTCCGAAAGTGTCAGGCCGATTTTCAAATAATTATGTAGAAATGTTCCTTGGATGACCCTCTATCAGATTCCTTCAAGCCATGTTGATTGGTCAAAAAAATGACTGCCAGGAGGCAGGGCTATTTTGCCTTTTATGGCTATAGTGAAAACTTAAAAAATCTTCTCCTCCGAAAGTGTCAGGCTGATTTTCAAATAATTGTTGTAGAAATGTTCCTTGGATGACCCTCTATCAGATTTCTTCAAAGCCATGTTGATTGGTTGAAAAACATGGCCGCCAGGGGGCGGGGCTATTTTGCCTTATATGGCCAAAGTGAAAACTTACAAAATCTTCAACATCTTCTCCTCAGTAACCAGTGGGTCAATTGGGATGAAACTTCACAGAAAGCATCCTCTCAATGACCTCACCAGAATTCCTTCAAATTTTTGGGATCCATGCAGAATTCTGGTTTCCATGGCAACGAAACGAAAAAAACTTCAAAATTCTTCTTCTCCCAAAACTGGTTGGCAGATTTTGAAATTATTTTGTAGAAATGTTCCTTGGGTGACTCTATCAGATTCCTTGAAGCCATGTTGATTGGTCAAAAAACATGGCCGCCAGGGGGGCGGGGCTCTTTTGCCTTATATGGCTATAGTGAAAACTTAAAAAATCTTCTCCTCCAAAAGTGTCGGGCCGATATTCAAATAATTTTGTAGAAATGTTCCTTGGATGACCCTCTATTAGATTCCTTCAAGCCATGTTGATTGGTCAAAAAACATGGCCGCCAGGGGGCGGGGCTATTTTGCCTTTTATGGCTATATTGAAAACTTAAAAAATCTTCTCCTCCAAAAGTGTCAGGCCGATTTTCAAATAATTTTGTAGAAATGTTCCTAGGGTGACCCTCTATAAGATTCCTTCAAGCCAAGTTGATTGGTTGGAAACTATACCCGCCAGATGGCGGGGCTTATATAGCTAAAGTGAAAAAAAAATCAGATGAGCGATTCCAGGACCATCATGGCCCTCTTGTTTTCAAACTTGGTAACAACCTAGGCCAAATTTGATCGTCACGTTCGGCAGACTTTATTCAGTGGAGTTATGGCCCGTTAATTAACAAAAAATGTCGTTTTTTGCCGTTTCCATGCAATCACTGCCACAAATGTGAACCGTTTTTTAGCTCACCTGTGCACGAAGTGCTCAAGGTGAGTTATTGTGATCGCCCTATGTCCGTCGTCCGTCAACATTTTCTCCTCTGTAACCGTTGGTCAACTGGGATGAAACTTCACAGAAAGCATCCTCTCAATGACCTCACCAGAATTCTTTAAAAATTTTGGGATCTATGCAGAATTCTGGTTTCCATGGCAACGAAAACTTCAAAATTCTTCTTCTCCCAAACTGGTTGGCAGATTTTCAAATAATTTTGTAGAAATGTTCCTTGGATGACCCTCTATCAGATTCCTTCAAGCCATGTTGATTGGTCGAAAAACATGGCCGCCAGGAGGGGCGGGGCTATTTTGCCTTATATGGCTATAATGAAAACTTAAAAAATCTTCTCCTCCGAAAGTGTCAGGCAGATTTTCAAATAATTTTGTAGAAATGTTCCTAGGGTGACCCTCTATCAGATTCCTTCAAGCCAAGTTGATTGGTCGAAAAACTATGGCTGCCAGGGGGCGGGGCTTATATAGCTAAAGTGAAAAAAAAAATCAGGTGAGCGATTCCAGGGCCATCATGGCCCTCTTGTTTTCAAACTTTGTAACGAGGTTAAATGCCTTAACAGCTAGGCCAAGTTCGATTGTCACTTTCGGCGGACTTTATTCCTACAATATTTCCTGCAAGCGGGGGATATAAATTTCATAAATTTGCTTGTTTTGTTTGATTTTAAGATCACAAGGCCAAAGGTCAAGGTCACGGTAACCTTCAGCTGAAAAATCATTTTTACTCAATAACTCAAGAATACTTATGCCCTGGAACTTCATACTTGGTGTGCAGGTTGGTCCTAATCTGTGTATGACCGCTATTGATTTTGACTCCATCATTTCTTTTCCTCCCCTACGGCCACACAAATGGGAAGACAAGCACTTTTTCAAAAAAACAATCTCTAGTTACATTTGTACATCTGTACATCTTTCATTGCAACACCATGTAAATTTGCTTTTTAATCTCATCATGTCAAACTAACCCAACCTCATGAAATAACTGTTAACATTAAACAATACAGGAAAACACCGAAAGACCTATTTTTATCTTGCAAACACCCATTCCTGTTCAAATATCCAAATTCCACCCACTTTGGAAGACTTTGGACTGCTATATTTGAGGTGGTGAGGTGCAATGCATTCATGCTTAATTATGCATGTCAAGTCATGGTTAAGACTTGCTTACTGTAAGAATCTTAAAGCCTTATTATTTTAAGAAGTTTACTAGGCTTGATAAGTAATTGTCTGAA
Source organism: Serripes groenlandicus (assembly GCA_031761405.1). Lineage (NCBI taxonomy): Eukaryota > Metazoa > Mollusca > Bivalvia > Cardiida > Cardiidae > Serripes > Serripes groenlandicus. The sequence continues at coordinate 26,929,826 of JASEVX010000002.1, forward strand.
ATGCCATCACTATGACATTTTGTGTATACATGTAGTTATAATACATGTATCTATGTAGCTCAATGTTCAGGTTGTAAAGAATTCAGGTGTTGTTTACTGGTGGCGTGTGTATGTAAGAATGTGAATGAATAAATGAATGTATAGTGTTTATGGCGCATCAACAGCTAAGGTCATTTAGTGCACGTCAAAATATAAATGAGAAGTGCATGTAGTATTATCAAGAAATTGAATATGAGGGTGGCTCTCAGACTTCTTAAATACTAAAAGACATCATTTCAATATTCATGTCTTTTTGACCAAGCTTCACATTGAAGATTATCATTTGACACCTACCTTAATACAAGCATACTGCGACGATGGTTCTCTCTTGTCTCTACTCTCACGACACCGCATGAATAATGAAACAAGCTATCGAGTTGTCGCGAGAACAGCGTCAAATTCACTTGAATATTTCTTCTCCTCGTGTAAAAGTACGGGAAACGGAAGTTGTAATGGCTATGTGAAGTGCCCTCTGGTTGGTCGATATCTGGTTGTGTCCGGATTTTTAGCCAATCAGCGATCAGGTAATAGGAAACCATTTCTTTTTGTGTCGATTTATATTTAGTTTTGACGTGTCTGTGTTTTCCGCGGAAATGGTACCCCTTACGGCAACTCAAATATTAAGAAAACGAAGAGACGGATCAAAAATCGGGACGATCATTCGATGTAGCAACTGATGGGCTACACAACGCACACCGAGTGGTTTCTAAATTCGAAAAACTGTGGGAGAAGATAGTTTTCGCAGGAAAAGCGGTTTTCGCCCGTTTCCATAGCAACGGTGGACCATACTACAAAAGGAACAACTAGAGCATAGACCCTTCATCCCTACCAAGTTTGGTCGAAATCTGTTGAATAGTTTTGGCGCTACGCTTGCCACAAACAAACAAACAAACAAACGGAGAGAAACGAAGACCGACTTTAAGGGTCTCTAGAAAAGAGAACCAATACAAATCCGGCCAATATCAACATACATAAGTCGTCTGCAGAACTTGTCATCATCTTGTCATCATCACCTAACTGAACCAGATACATAGGGGGGTGGTATGAAATGAAGTTAAAAATCTTTGATCCCCAGCCAGGTCATACCAAAGACTTGGTAGTAATGGCTGCTTGGCACTCAGGTTTAGAGGTTATCATGATACCCCCAGATACATAGTATATGGGGGCTATATAGGAGTCACGCTTGACGGTTTGTTTGTCGGTCAGTTGGTCTGCGGACATTTCTTGTGAACACTATTTCTCAGCAACCCTTGGTCAGAATTCAATATAACTTCACAAGAATGATTGATACCAAGCCTAGTTGTGCATATTGCCGGCGTGATGTACTGGAATTATTTTTTTAAATGAGTTATGGCCCCTTGAATTTCTCATACATATTACATATATGTCCATATTTTGTGAATACTATTTCTCAGCAACCCTTGGTAAGAATTCAATATAACTTCACAAGAATGATTGATACCAAGCCTAGTTGTGCATATTGTCGGCGTGTTGCACTGGAATTATTTTTAAATGAGTTATGGCCCCTTGAATTTCTCATACATATGTATATATTGTCAAGCACCAGCTGGGGGTATTCATCACCTTCAGTGATATTTCTAGTTATGACTGACTGGCTGGTATCAGGATAAACAGACCAGTAGTACTGGTAACTTTACCATGGAACTACCGTGATATAACTGAAAACATGTTGTAAGTGTCGTAAAACACCAAACAATTAAACTGTTAAAATTGATCATCATTCTATCACTTCCCTTTGTTTGGGGAACTTCATCATGCAAAGGTTTAGTGTCAGAGGAATCGTTTGAGTTTCCCCCACCTAGGTTCAAGGTCAAGGTCTACACTATGTACATGTATCTATGTATGTGTTGCTTCTCCAAACGATCTTTTCTTTAGCATAAAGATCACTCCTCAGATGCAGGTTAAGGAACTTGAACTAGTTTGTGATTCAATTGACTTTGGGTGAAATGTCAACAGTTAAAGTATAATTTGATTTCATGGACTGTTAAGTATCAATCAACTGATGTTTGTGAACTGAGTTTTAGTAAACATTAGTATTTAGGATTCTCCTCATTTGATAGATTTATAAGTTACTATTAAAATGAAGACAAAGAAACTAAATAATCCAGATAGATGTTTTTAAATTATTGTAATAAAAGAGATATTTGGGAAAAATGAACTTACTGTTTGTGACCCTGAACTTGTTTGGTGCAATATTATTATAAGTGCACATATCACTTAATTGTGCTGGATTCTTTGGAGCAAAAACTACATATGTGCCATTTTAAATCACCTAAGCCAAAGGCTGAATGTGATCTATTCTGATCACTGTCTGTTTCCTCTAAATCTGCCTGTTTTTCTCCAAATTAATTTAGTAGAAATGTTCCGTGAGTTATCCCAACTAATCTCTCTGATGTAACATTTACAAGTTCACTGTTAAGAGTCCAACGTTTCTAAAAACTAATATTTCCTTTTGCTGTAAGTTAAATTAAAAAGTAATTTCTGACTGCAAGCAATATAACCCAAATAGCGTTAAGTTGTAACGGAAGGTTATTTACTGTATCTTCACCACAGGCCACATCGTCAGCTAATAAAAGACAGACAATATCGGGTGTTTCATTTGTTATTAAAATACCTTTACAAGTTTGTCATAAATGCAAGACTAAATTGTTGATATATATAATCTAAATATTATCGGCAATATTTAGTCCACCTGTCTCGTTCTGATGTTACACCTGAATGGACCTGAAATTTGTTACTTGACCAAAAAAACGTAATCATGATTATGGTTGAATCAATATAGTTAAGAAAGGACTGATAAGATGACAAGTATGTCTATAAAACTCGGCACCAATACTGTCTTGACCCTGTGATTTGTTGAATTTTGAATTGAAAATCGATTTTTCAACTTCTTCATTTGTCAAAAGCTAGGTTACTTCTATGGCCAAATTGAAAGAAAATCTTGTTAACATTCTGTAAGCTTCAGTTTTGCTTTATATGGTTAACAATATCTGGCTAATTTGCAAATAATTTGTTTAAATGTTCCTTTTGTGACCCTCTACAAGATTACTTCTAGGCATGATGGTTTGTATCTTTAGATCACTTTTTGTCCGTCGTCCGTCATCTGTCGTCCGTCGTTAACATTTAGACATTTAGATCATCTCCTCCTTAACCACTTGACTAATTTCAACCAAACTTTACAGGAATTTTCCTTTGGTGGACCTCTTTCAAAATTGTTCAAAGATTTAAATTCCATCGAGAACTTTGGTTGCTGCGGCAACAGAAAAGGGGAAAATTGCCAAATCTTAAAAAATCTTCTTGTCCAAAAGTACTGGCCCAATTTGAAAATTATTTTGCACAAATGTTCCTTGGGGTACCCTCTACTAAGATTGTTCAAATATTTCTAATCCGTTGAAAAACATGGCCGCCAGGGGGCGGAGCTTATTTTCCTTATATGTGCATTGTTAAAACTTTAAAAATCTTCTTGTCCAAAAGTACCGATTTGAAAATTATTTTGCACAAATGTTCATTGGGGCACCCTTTACCAAGATTGTTCAAATATTTCCAATCCGTTGAAAAACACGGCAGCCAGGGGGTGGAGCCTGTTTTCCTTATATGTGCATTGTTAAAATTTTAAAAATCTTCTTGTCCAAAAGTACTGGCCCGATTTGAAAATTATTTACCACAAATGTTCCTTGGGGCACCCTTTACCAAAATTGTTCAAATATTACCAATCCGTTGAAAAACATGGCCGCCAGGGGGCGGAGCTTGTTTTCCTTATATGTGCATTGTTAAAACTTTAAAAATCTTCTTGTCCAAAAGTACTTGCTCGATTTTAAAATTATTTTCCACAAATGTTCCTTGGGGCACCCTTTACCATGATTGTTCAAATATTTCTGATCGGTTGAAAAACATGGCCACCAGGGGGCGGAGCTTGTTTTCCTTATATGTGCATTGTTAAAACTTTAAAAATCTTCTTGTCCAAAAGTATTAGCCCAATTTGAAAATTATTTTGCACAAATGTTTCTTGGGGCACCCTCTACCAAGAGTGTTCAAATATGTCTGATCAATTGAAAAACATGGCCACCTTGGTTGCTGCGGCATCAGAAAGGGGGCAAAATGTCCAAACTTTAAAAATCTTCTCTGAATCTGCATGTCAGATTCCAATATAGTTTGGTAGAAATGTTCCTTAGTTGACCCTCTACAAAGATTGTTCATGGCATACTATTTGGTTGAATAACATGGCAGTCAGAAGGCATCAGAAAAGGGGCAAAATGACAAAATTTGGAAATACCATTTTTAGATCACCTAGAGCCAAAGGCTCAAGGTGAGCTATTCTGATCACTTTTTGTCCGTTGTCCGGCGTTAACTTTTAGCTTTAAAGGGACTGAATCCCATATGAGAAAAAAGCAAAAAAAAAAGAAAATTGTTAAAAATTGCTATTACCTTGATGTGTTTGCATGTAAGGCATTGAGATTTGCTGACTGATGTACTACAATATATGCACACTATTAATATTGTGGAGATTTTTCGTTATTTTGCATTGTAAAATCTACTGGGTTAGTAACCCAGTAAATCTAAAAATATCGCTGTATATTTATCACGTTATCACTACAACCGAATTGACAATCTCCTTCCCAGAGTTGTTGTTCCTTACACTCATGCATACATGAATGTAATGAGTCGATAGTGTTAGAGAATGCCGAATTGAATCCACAAATTCAAATGAGCAAGAGGAAGTTCCACGGTATTTTTAAACGGGAAAACACGGAGCGGACGTTTTTTTAACTGCTTATTTCCTATGAAATAATGAAAAACAAGACTTGTACGACCTTCTACAACATTCCGTTACATATATATAGACGTATTTTGGATTAATTAGAATAAGTATAAAATATAAAGATTTTGGACCATTATGGTGTTCAGTCCCTTTAAACATCATCTTCTTCTGAACCACTGGACCAATTTCATCCAAACTTCAAAGGAATGTTCCTTTGGTGGCCCTCTTTCAAAATTGTTCAAAGATTTAAATTATTTAAATTCGAGAACTTTGGTTGCTGCAGCATTTGAAAGGGGGCAAAATGTCCGAACTTTAAAAATCTTCTACTCTGAATCTGCATGTCAGATTCCAATATAGTTTGGTAGAAATGTTCCTTGAGAGACCCTCTACAAAGATTGTTCCAGGCATACTGTTTGGTTAAAAACATGGCAGTCAGGAGGCATTAGAAAAGGGGCAAAATCGTCCGTTGTTAACTTTTAGCTGTAAACATCATCTTTTCTTAAACCAAAGGACTAATTTCATCCAAACTTCACAGGAATGATCCTTTGGTGGCCCTCTATCAAAATTGTTCAAAGATTTAAATTCCATTGAGAACTTTGGTTGCTGCGGCATCAGAAAGGAGGCAAAATGTCCAAACTTTAAAAATCTTCTTCTCTGAATCTGCATGTCAGATTCCAATATAGTTTAGTAGAAATGTTCCTTTGGTGACCCTCTACAAAGATTGTTCAAGGCATACTGTTTAGTTGAAAAACATGGCAGTCAGGAGGCATCAGAAAAGGGGCAAAATGACAAAATTTGGAAATTCCATTTTTTAATAAAATTGAAAAGGAATCTTACTTCAGTGATCATCTACTTAATTTGTTCAAGCCGTATTGATTGGTTACACAATCATAGCAACCTCGCGTCATCACAAAAGGGGTAAATTGAACTTTTAGCTTCAAATGACAACTCCTACCATTCCACTTGACCAATTTCAACGTTACTTCGTTAGAATGTCCTTTGATGGTCCTCTTTCAAAATTGTTCAAAGACTTACATTCTGTGTAGAACTTTTGTTGCTGCGGCATCAGAAATTGAGAAAAATACCCAAACTTTAAAAACCTCCATCTCCATAATACATTTGTCAGATTCCAAGATAATTTGGCAGAAATGTTCTTTGGGTGACTCTACAAAAACTGTTCAACAGGGCAGCAAAGCGGCATCAGGAAAGGTGCAAAATGACAAAACTTTATAATTCCATTCTAATTAAAGTTCTTGTTAGATTTCAAGATACAAATGGCTTTTACTGATAAACTATTTCTTTAACTGAGTGTCCACTCCTTGCAGTTTCATTTGAACTCCTGATCAAATTTTCACAGATATTTGCAGTTAAATATTTGCTTCTAATTTACTATCATTCAGGTGATCGATTTAGGGCCATCTTGGCACTCTTGTTTGTTATTGTGGTAGGCATCCCAATCACATTGCTTAATTCATGTGAGCAATCTAGGGCCATCATGGCCCTCTTGTTTTAAATGTTGGCTTTTATGTCATTTGTAAATTTTATTTTAATTGTAACAATATCAGAAATACCCGAACTAAAGTTAGCTTTTTAAAATACCCAGTTAATTTTTTATTTGTCTCTTTTTGGATATGTGATCCTAAATCCATTTTTTCAAACAATCACTTTTTCGCATAAACTGATCCCAAATAAAGAGATACATGTTCTCAAAAAGTATTAAAACCAAATTACACCTTAAAATGTGCTTATTTTCAGTGAAAAAATCCAATATGTGCACATAGTTATAATATTAAATTATTGCACCAAAACTTTTTAACATTTTGAACAAATATTTGGTGCAAGAATGATATATGTGCATCTTTTGTATACAAAATAATATCAGAAATGACACTTGTTATGTTTATAAATTATTTACCTAATATAGATAACTTTTGACACCTGCAACAAATAAATTTCAATAAGCATTGCAGAAAAAGGAACGCTTTGCTCATGTCAAACAATATCTTTTTCAGTCTTTATCAGTGTTTTATTCCATCTGAACTTTAAGCTCACCTGTGCATGGAGTGCTCAAGTTGAGCTATTGTGATCTCATTATACCCCCTTCGAAGAAGAGGGGGTATATAGGAGTCACTGTGTCGGTTTGTCTTGTCTGTCTGTCGGTTGGTCGGTCGGAAGCCATATTTTGTCCAGCCTATTTCTTACAAACCACTGGGTGGAATTCAATAACATTTTACATGAAGCATCTATACCAAGAGGAGATGTGCATACCCTAAAGGTGTAGGTAAACATGCTGTTTAGGGGGTATTTATCATCTTCAGTGATAGTTCTAGTTTTGACTGTTGACCAGTCTGTGCGTCATGTGTAGTCTTTATTTGCCTTGCATTCATCTCCATCAATTTTGGACAAGTTCGAAACTGGGATATATGGTCAAAAACTAGGTCACTAGGTCAAAATTAAAGAAAATCTTGTTAACTCTCTGGAGGCTGTATTTTCAGCTCGACTTTGAAAAAAAAGAGAGCTATTGTCATGACCCTGGCGTCGTCGGCGGCGGTGGCGGCGGCGTGGTCGTCCGGTTAAGGTTTTTTGTTCAGCTCAGCTTTTTTTCTGTTTTCTAACAAACTACTACTGTTAAAGTCACTAAACTTCATAAACATAATCATAATATGTTAAATAATTAAAGTATATAGCTGGAAATCTTTATTTGTTTCACTTAAAACTTCAAAACGTAAGGTTAAGGTTTTTTGTTTAGCTCAGGTTTTTGACAAATTTTTTTTCTCCCTATCAGTCGAGCGTCTGTGCCGTACGCGGTGCTCTTGTTAACTTATGCATGTTGAAACTTAATCAGAATGTTTGTCTTGACGATATGTAGGTCATTTTGGGTATTTTGGTTAAATTGAAGAAAAATCTTGTTAACACTCGAGAAGCCGCATTTTTTCCTTCAGCAGTTTGAAATTTTGTCAGAATGTTTGTCTTAATGATATCTAGGTCAAGTATGGGTCATATTGGGTCAGAAACTAGGTCGCTAGGCCAAAGTGAAGGGAAATCTTGTTAACTCTATGTAGGCTGCATTTTTAACTTGAGCATGTTGAAAGTTCATCAGAGTATTTATCTTAATGATATAATATGGGTCAAAGACTAGGTCATTAGGCCAAATTTAAGGAAAATCTTAGTAACACTGTAGGAGCCGCATTTTTAGCTCACCTGAGCTTTGCTCAAGGTGAGTTATTGTGATCGCCTTTTGTCCGGCGTCCGTCGTGCGTCGTCCGTCAACTTCTTCTCCTCAGTAACCAGTGGGTCAATTTGGATGAAACTTCACAGAAAGCATCCTCTCAATGACCTCACCAGAATTCCTTCAAATTTTTGGGATCCATGCAAAATTCTGGTTTCCATGGCAACAAAACCGAAAAAACTTCAAAATTCTTCTTCTCCCAAACTGGCTGGCAGATTTTCAAATAATTTTGTAGAAATGTTCCTTAGATGACCCTCTATCAGATTCCTTCAAGCCATGTTGATTGGTCGAAAAACATGGCCGCCAGGGGGGGCGGGGCTATTTTGCCTTATATGGCTATAGTGAAAACTTAAAAAATCTTCTCCTCCGAAAGTGTCAGGCCAATTTTCAAATAATTTTGTAGAAATGTTCCTTGGGTGATCCTCTATCAGATTCCTTCAAGCCATGTTGATTGGTCGAAAAACATGGCCGCCAGGGGGGGGCGGGGCTATTTTGCCTTATATGGCTATAGTGCAAACTTAAAAAATCTTCTCCTCCAAAAGTGTCAGGCCGATTTTCAAATAATTTTGTAGAAATGTTCCTTGGGTGATCCTCTATCAGATTCCTTCAAGCCATGTTGATTGATCAAAAAGCAAGGCCGCCAGGGGGCGGGGCTATTTTGCCTTATATGACCATAGGGAAAACTTAAAAAATCTTCTTCTCCGATAGTGTTGAGCAGATTTTCAAATAAGTTTGTAGAAATGTTCCTTGGGTGACCCTCTATCAGATTCCTTCAAGCCATGTTGATTGGTCAAAAAACATGGCCGCCAGGGGGCGGGGCTATTTTGCCTTATATGGCCAAAGTGAAAACTTAAAAAATCTTCTCCTCCGAAAGTGTCAGGCTGATTTTCAAATAATTTTGTAGAAATGTTCCTTGGATGACCCTCTATCAGATTCCTTCAAGCCAAGTTGATTGGTCGAAAAACATGGCCACCAGGGGGGGCGGGGCTATTTTGCCTTATATGGCTGTAGTGAAAACTTAAAAAATCTTCTCCTCCAAAAGTGTCTGGCCGATTTTCAAATAATTTTGTAGAAATGTTCCTAGGGTGACCCTTTATCAGATTCCTTCAAGCCAAGGTGATTGGTCGGAAACTATGGCTGCCATGGGGCGGGGCTTATATAGCTAAAGTTAAAAAAAAAATCAGGTGAGCGATTCCAGGGCCATCATGTCCCTCTTGTTTATTAAGCATCTTCCCATTTGGTCAGAATGTTTCTCTTAATGATATCTAGGCCAAGTTAGAATATGGGTCATATTGCGTTAAAAACTAGGTCACTAGGCCAAATTGAAGGAAAATATTGTTAAATCCCGGAGGCCGTATTTTTACTTTGAGCAAGTTTAAACTTTGTCAGAATGTTTGTCTTGATTATATCTAGTCCATGTTCAAATATGGGTCATATCAGGTAAAAAAAATAGATCACTGGGCCAAATGAAGAAAAATCGTGTTAAAACTCTGGAGGATGCATTGTGAATCTTTGTCAGAATAACTGGCTTGATGTGTTTTGCATTAGAAATCACATTGCATGATTAAGCTGAGCGATCTAGGGCCTCTTGTTAATAAATATAGCATACTGATCATATCTTCAATTGAAAATATGGCAGATAAAGGATGAATTGTAAAGTTCTCACTGAGATCTGTTTATATTTCTAATGGCTATATGTCAGAAACAAGGAAAGAAACTTGTTAAGATTGTTTGTACCAGTGCCTGATCGTTACAAAATTAATTTACTCATTGTTTACATCTTGTAAGAAACAAACATACAAATCAGAAAGTTTATATGAAGCAAACTACATTAGGTCTATCCCTAAAATATAATCATGATTTGCAGAAAAGCTGTTATGAATGAATATTAGAATGAATTATTTCATATTGCCAGACGCACCACCAATTCTGAACCCCTGCATAATAGTCAGAAAATACTTCTGAAAAATTATTTACATCTTATAAGATACCAACATGTACAATTCAGCTTTTTCTAAATGAAGGTATGACAGGGTTTCCAGATTGAAAATTAAATTCGAACGGACCCTTCGGGCCAGAAAAACTTGAAAAAATCTGATGGTGCTTAGTGACACTGACAGAATTTTAATGGAATTGTTCATTATAAAAATATGATATACACCAATGAAATTCGTTTTTGACAAGGAAAAATACCATGACCTTTGACCTTGACAGTAAAAAGTTTCTAACTGAAACTTTATTATGTTGTTGATGTCTGATATGAGCATTATCAGACTGGGCTTGGAAAACCTAAAATTGACTAGCCTTTCAGTTATCCAAAAATTGTTAAATAAAGTTCATATGGGAAGTCAAGGATATAATTTTCTCTTTATTTTTTTCAGACCCTTCAGATCCAGAAAAGGAGTTTGAGAAAGGGCATTCCCGTAATTCAAGTTATACAAGTCAGCACTCACGAAGCGGGTCAGGCTATGGGTCACTGACACACAGTCGACAGTCCAGTACAGGAGCCAATCAGCAGGAACCAAATCTTACACACCACAGGTTATTTATCAGTCTCTGAAAACAGTGTAGCAAATGGAGAAATTTGTGATAACAAGCAATTTCTCTTTTTGCCACAATTTTAAATCTATTCAATAACTACATTTATGTTTAATAACATTTAATATATATTTGACCAGATGTTTTCAAAGTTGTCTGCTGTAGAATTGTTATATGTTGGAATGGGTTAACAACTAGAGGCCTATCTATTTTGAAGGTCATCGGTTAAAGGTCAAGGTCAAAATTGGGCTTTGACTGCTTTCCCATATCAACAACCTTGAGACCACCCTACACTGAACATCCTTCAACCGATCTTGACTAAACTTGGTATACAGTTAGTATATGGCAAGATCTAGAAACCTATTTATTTTCAAGGTCAAAATTGGACTGACTATTTTCCAATATCAACAACCTTCTGACCACTCTACACTGATCATCTCTTGGCAGATTATAACCAAACTTGCCATACATTAAAGTATACCCTAAAGGTCTTACCATTGCATGTTATTTACAGAGTTATTGCCCTTTTACTTATTAAGTTGTTGGTCAGTCGGAAGCCATATTTTGTCTGGCCTATTTCTTACAAACCACTGGGTGGAATTCAATAAAATTTTACATGAAGCTTCTATACCAAGAGGAGATGTGCATATCTTAAAGATTTTACAATTGCATGTTCCTTTACAGAGTTATGTCCCTTTTGCTGGTCAGTCGGAAGCCATATTTTGAGTCAAGGTGCAGTTTTGGGGGTATTTATCACCTTCAGTGATATTTCTAGTTGACCTAGATGTCACTTGATATGATAGATAAATTTAGTTTTGATCAAGGAAACAACTATTTTTAAGGCAAAATAGTAGTTCTATTATTTGCGATCACAACAGAACTTGATGTGATGATTCAATACGGAGGGGATGCATCCGCTTTGCGGTGCACTTGTTTTAATTGCATTATGCCCGGAATGCTTCTTTCAGAATTCTAGTTTCTATGGCAGCCAAACAATTTTTTTTTTTTTATAGGATAGAGTTAATGTTACAGGTGATTTCATCTCTTTAGAATTTCATAGCTCCTTGTTTTCAATCATTTTAGCTCACCTGTAAATGAAATGCTCAAGGTGAGCTATTGTGATCACATTTTGTTGGGCGTCCATCCGGCGTGCATTTTCAACAATTGCCATGTTCATACTCTACAGGCTACAATTTGCATCCGATATTCATGAAAGTTTATCAGAACATTCATCTACATCAATTGTTAGAAAAGTTTGAAACTTGGGTATATGAGGTCAAAAACTAGGTCACTAAGTCAAAATGAAGGAAAATCTTGTTAACACTCTGGAGGCTGCATTTTTAACTTGAGCATGTTGATGATGATGATGATTTATGACGTTGTTTACCCTCGCGCTCGGCAATAATGCCATTTGGCAAGCAGCTATCGTTTATTTTAATATTTAATTTAATTTCAATTAGCAGACAGACTATTTTTTAGCAGATTGTTCATATATTTTTGTGTCTCTATTATTTTGCATGTTGATACTTAATCAGAATGTTTGTCTTAATTATATCTAGGTCAAGTTTGAATATTGGTCATATTGGGTAAGAAACTAGGTCCTTCGGCCAAATTGAAGGGAAATGTGTTAACACTCTGGTGGCTGCATTTTTGTGGCAATTGTGGTAACAATAGCCACTGTACTATGACACAAGAAGAACAATATATAGGGAGATTTCGGCAGTATGTCAGAAATGCTTAATAGAAAACGTTTACCGCCAAATAGTTCCATCATTTCTGCAGCTTTACATTTGGTCAGAATGTTTATATTTATGATATCTAGGCATATTCCAATATGGGTCATGCTTGGTCCAAAGCTAAGTTACTAGGCCAAATTGAAGGAAAATCTTGTTATCACTCTGGATGCTATCTAGGTCAAGTTCAAATATGGGTCAGAAACTAGGTCCCTAGGCCAAATTGAAGGGAAATCTTGTTAAGGATGCTGCATTTTTAACTTGAGCATGTTGAAACTTTATCAGAATGTTTGTCTCGATGATATGAAGGCCAAGTTCGAATACTTGTCATGTCTGTTCCAAAACTAGATCACTAGGTCAAATTGAAGGAAAATCTTGTTAACACTGTAGAAGCCGCATTCTTTGCTTCAACATCTTCAAATTTGGTCAAAATGTTTCTATTAATGTTGTTATCCAGGCCACATTCGAATATCGGCCATATCAGGTAAAAATAAATAGGTCACTAGGACAAATGAAGGAAAATCTTGTTAACACTGTAGGTTGCATTTTGAATCTTTGTCAGAATAATTGTCTTGATGTGTTTTGTATTTGAAATCACATTGCTTAATTTAGGTGAGCGATCTAGGGCCATCAATGGCCTTCTTGTTATACATACTATGGGACCACTCAAACAGATGTCTGCTCCTTAGCTTCAACATTTCTTATTCAATCTCTATGAAACTTGCTTTGAATGTTTACATGTATAAAACCTCGAATATGATAAAGTAAAAAAAATAAGGGGGGGGGGGGGGAGATATCACTTAAGTCATTCAAGAGTTATGCCTCCCTGATTTGGACAGTTTAGCACTCTATTTGAGATATGACACTATTTTCGACATGTTTATAAATAAACGGTTATAAAATATTTGTTTCTTTACAGAAGTCCAAGTGCTGGATCAGCGCTGGCAGAATTCAACAAATCAGAAAGAAGAAGAGTAAGTATACCTTTAAACTTGTGCAAGCAGTAACTTGTGATCAGCGGGTAGTCACTTTTAATTCCACCAAACCAATTATACACTATATACAGCCTTGATCAGCCAACATAGCCAACGGATACACTAATTGGTCAAGATTAACTTTAATCATCATGTGTACAACGGTCAATTAACAAGCGACCCAGATTCGACAGGTGTAAAATATTGTAAAATTATTGGTGTTAAGCACATATGGGTAATCAAGCAAACCGTAACTAACACTTTATCGTTTGTTTTTTCCGTATGCGTAATAACTCGTCATCTGCCAATAGCTTTTTAACTTACGACAGTGTTAACAAATGATAGGAGTTATCAATTGCAAGGGAAACAGAATGTTGAAATGATTTCTTTAAAATTGGACAACTCAGTAGGGGTGACTATTGAGCCCAAAAATCACTATTGCGATAGTATTGATTTTCAGAAAGTATCATTGCAATAGTTAAACTATTGCACTACTAATATTGTGATGCATTGCAATACTATTGCTTTTATTGAACTTTAAAAAAATAACTATTCTGAAGTATAATTACAAGGAATAAAAGTATCAAAAAGAGCATTTTATTGTTTATCTTTTATTTAAAAACTTAAAAAGAAACCCTTTGCTCTCAAAAAGAACTTAATTTTTCAGCTTACACATAAATAAGAACATTTATCACTTTTCAGGCAACAACATTTGTTCACAGACAAGTAACATGGTCTTTTCTCTAAGAAATAAAAGCATATCTGCATATTTAGATTCAATGTACTACATGAACCAATACTATCGATAGTTCCAACCACTATTGCGATAGTTATTGATCTTCAGTTTTACAATCGATGCATTACTATTGCCCTTGTCACTATTGCAATATATCGATAGTTTGAACTATCACTACAGCCCTACAACTCAGTTAATCGATCTTCATTCTTTTTGAGTTTCTGATGGTTGATTGGACAATCGGTTCTTTGTCATTGCATGTGTTAAGTATTAAGGTGATTTCTTCTGCAGATTTGAAGAGAATATTTTATAAATTGTGCTACTACTCTCTATGATTAGTTTTAGAACTAGTGGTTAAGAATCAATCTGAGTTACAACTTGAAAAAACTTAACCCATTCCCACTTACTACACATCTGCAGCAGACGACGTTGAAAACATTAAGTCAAAAGTAAGGAAACTCCTTTTGCCACAATATTTAAACCCCCGACAGACAAAGTTTAAAGGGGGCTATATTGGAGTCGCCCTGTGGTCGGAATTTAATAAAACTTCATACGATGATACAACACAGTGAGATGAACTCTATTTTTCCTTGATACAGGGTTATTGCCCTTTGTTACTTGTTCTTGTCTGGAGAATAACTTGAAAACTACTAGAAGCAATCTGATAAAACTTCATGCAATGGTAAAGCACGATGAGAAGCCGTGTACAAGAGTCATAACTCTAGTTTAGCTTATTACAGAGTTATCGCCCTTTCTTTCTTTTTTCTTATCCGGAAAACAACTTTCAGTGCCCTTTCTTACTGTTTTCTCGTCCAGAGAATAACTTTTAAACTAAAAGATGAAATTTAATAAAACTTCATACAATTGTAGAGCACAATGAGAGGAAGTGCAGTGTACAAAAATCATAACTCTATTTTAGTTAATTACAGAGTTATTGCCCTTTGTTACATATAACTTGTCCAGAGAATAACTTTAAAACAACTGGATGGATTGGGGGGTGGGGTGTATTAATCACATTCAGTGATAGCTATAGCTTTTTCTGGAGAATAACTTGAAAACTACTGGATGGAGTTTTATAAAACTTCACTCAATGGTAAAGCACAATGAGAGGGAGTGCTGTGTACAAGAACGCTAACTCTATTTAAGCTTATTACAGAGTTATTGCCCTTTCTTACTTTTTTCTTGTCCAGAGAGTAACTTTAAAACTACTGGATGGGCGGCGTTCAGGAGTATTAACCACATTCAGTGATAGCTTTAGTTTTCAAAAGTTGTCTGCTGCAGATGTGTCAGAAAGTGTCTGTATGTGGGAAAGGATTACTGAATAACTAGTGAAGTTGAAAAACCAAAAGTTAATCTCTTCCTCAGAATGTTCTGTCTGGTTTTCAAATTATTTTGAAGAATTGTTTGTAAGGTGATCATCTACAAGATTCCTGAAGCCATGCTGGGGGAAAAACATGGCCATTTAAGGGTTATTTTTCCAAATGACAGTGTATCTATAATGGCCCTCTTGGACCTCATGTTTACATTTTCAAATGAAACTTGGTACACATGTTCCTAGAAACAATATGCTTGTCTATACCAAGTCACATAGAACAGACAAGTGTTTTGGTTCGCTCTGTTGCGCTCTTGTCAAATTTTACAGTGTTTATGAATTCTTTATCACATAGGGCTGTGGTGCTAAGTTGAGCCTTAAAGGGCAACCATTATGTTATGTTGTGTTTTAATCTCGGTTCATCTACCGTACTTACAGAAGTTTGAAGAGACTGCCCTGAAAGAGCGTCGAGTTGACCAGACCAGAGTTGATGCGGAAGGTTTGGTGGAGGGACTTCTTGCCGATCTCAAACCTGCAGAAACCGCTGAGGAATGTAGGAAATCTTATAATCTAGTATCACCAATTCGTTGTACCCTGCGTTGGGTAATTTTAATAAAATAAACGTTTAGAAAAATGATAGATTGGTCAAACTACAACGTTGGCCAAACAAGCAAGTGCTTTGCCCTCTCTAACAAGAATGTCACCAGACTTAACGATACTGAACCCTGACTCTCCTTAGCTTCACTGAGATCAGACTGCTTACTATCAGAACTGGTCAATTATTTATATGATCCATCTGTGCAGCCTATAATCACATTGCATCAGATTAGTGACTGCCTGAAGGACTTGACCTGTCGTTTTGCCACTATTATTCAACTATGCAAACTCTAGACTCGGGGTTAATTGAAATGACCCATCATTAAACAGCCTCATTAAAGTCCCTCATAAATTAAGATGGACGTATCTTCTCAAAGTGTTACATAATTATGTCTCCCCCATTACATGGGGGTGACATATTGTTTTTGCCCGTTCCGTCCGTCCTTCCGTCCTTCCGTCCTTCCGTCTGTCACACTTGTTTCCGCTCAATAACTGAAGAACGCTTGGGCGTAGGAACTTCATACTTGGTATGCAGGTTGGTCATGACCAGTAGCTGACCCCTATTGTTTTTGATAACAGAAGGTCAAAGTTCAAGGTCATGGTGACCTTGTGAGGTAAAAAATGGTTTCCGCTCAATAACTGAAGAACGCTTTGGCTGAGGAACTCCATACTTGGTATGCAGGTTGGCCATGCCTAGTAGAAGACCCCTATTGATTTTGAGGTCAGTACGTCTAAAGTCAAGGTCACAGTGACCATGAGCTTGAAAGGTCACAGTGACAATGAGCTGATAAATAGTTTTTGCTTGGGCCCAGGAACTTCATACTTGATGTGCAGATTGGTCACCACCAGCAAATGACCCCTATTAATTTTAAGGTCACTAGGTCAAAGGTCAAGGTCACAGTGGTCAAGGTCACAGTGGTCAAGGTCACATCCGTCACACTTGTTTCCGCTCAATAACTGAAGAACTCTTGGGCATAGGATCTTCGTACTTGGTATGCAGGTTGGTCATGACCAGTAGATGACTCCTATTGATTTTGATGTCAGTAGGTCAAAGGTCAAGGTCATGGTGACCTTGTGAGGTAAAAAATGGTTTCCGCTCAATAACTGAAGAACGCTTGGGCCGAGGAACTCCATACTTTGTATGCAGGTTGGCCATGCCCAGTAGAAGACCCTATTAATTTTGAGGTCAAGGTCAAGGTTACAGTGACCTTGAGCTGAAAGGTCACAGTGACAATGAGCTGAAATATTGTTTTTGCTTAATAACTAGAATGCTTAGGCCATGGAAGTTAATACTTGGTGTGCAGGTTGGTCACCAACAGTAGATGACCCCTATTGATTTTGAGGTCACTAGCTTAAAGGTCAAGGTCATGGTAACCTTCAGCTGAAAAATTGTTTCCTCTCAATAACTAAAGAATGCTTATGTTGAGGAACTTCATACCTGGTGTGCAGGTTGGTCCTAACCAGTAAATGACCTTTATTGAATTTGTTTGATTTTGTGGTCACAAGTAAAATGTCGAAGGTCACGGTAACCTTCAGCTGAAAAATGTGTGTTACTCAATAACTCAAGAACGCTTATACCCAGGAACTTTATACTTGGTGTGCAGCTTGGTCCTAACCTGTAGATGACCCCTATTGATTTTGATGTCAGTAGGTCAAAGGTCAAGGTCGCGGTGACCTTTGGCTGAAAAATGGTTTCCGCTCAATAACTGAAGATTGCTCGGGGCCCAGGACCTTCATACTTGGTGTGCAGGTTGGTCACCAGCAGCAAATGGCCCCTATTGATTTTGAGGTCACTAGGTCAAAGACCAAGGTCATGGTAACCCTCAGCTGAAAAATGGTTTCTGCTCAATAACTGAGGATTGTCACTGTTGCTTCATCTCCAGTCCAAAACTAAAAAATTCATCTCCATCATTTCTTTTCCTCCCCTACGACCACACAAATGGGGAGACAAGCGCTTTTTCAAAAAAGCAATCTCTAGTTATATCCTTATTATCTCTGTTCCCATATATATAGGCTATATGCACCAGACAACTAAAAATATCTTGACAAATATATGGAAAATTACTTTTAATGAAAGTATAATTATTGAATAGAGGTGAAAACATTCTGACAAAAGGCGAAAATTGCTCATTATGATTTGTAGAGGCGTCAGAAAGCATTTATATTAGGGTAGGGGTTATACTATAAATTTATTGGCAGTTTACACGTGTTCCTTAGAACACTATTGTATCAATAAAACTGTCCATTTGGTTGATTGTTTCATTCTATACAATAGGAATACTCAATCAAACTTTCGCTATCTGATCTATTTATATGAGTTATCTCCCCTGTTGATACTTAACTATTTTGATGGTGACATTTTGATAGGCTCAAGCTTTGTCGTCAATATGAGACGACCTATAACAGACAGTCATCAGATTTATACCATAATTTTCTACTGCAGTGAAGTTCAGTTTTTGTTTGAATGAGATTGTTATTATGTATACCAAATTAAGTCACTGTTGACCTTTGATTTATTGGCAGGTGCGTTCTTAAACAATTGTGTTTCTTTTTATTTTAGCTGCGGGTCTACAGCTCTTAGTTGGAAAAGATGGAACAACTGCCTTAAGATGAGATTGACTGTAACCATGGCACCATATTTCCCTTTATTTGTATCTCATATAGTGCTCAATAGTGCTTAACACCAAAACTGTTCAATGACCCCTTACGCAGAGTCTACATCATCTAGAGCGCAGAAAAGCCTATTGGATTGCGGTCCTTAGATTCACCGAAATCAACCTCAAACAGAGATAGACTTTACACTCACCGACATCAACGTATAGTATTATGATTTATGTTATATACATTTACTTAACAATAATGTAATAATAAGATATATTAGTGTTTATTTGATCAATAAAATGAAAAAATAACTTAGTTGATCAAGACTTTACGTTGTAGTTATATTGATGCAATTTTGAAATGTTAAAATCCCAGCAATTTATTAATTTACTTTAACAAATATAGAAAATGTTAACACTATTTTATCTTATTATTACTTTACTTTTTAGTATATAACATCAATCATAATATTATACACTGATTTCGGTGAGTGTGAAGTTGATTTTGGTCTATTTCGGTATGAAGTGGATTTCGGTGAATAAAAGGGACCCGTTGGATTGTATGTGCTTACAGTGAAAATCAGATCAGCATTTAAGTGTATTCACACTATCTGATAAGGAGCCTTGTGTCAATTGTTGATCTGATTTCTATTGTATTGTGATGTCATAGACAAGGATCGATTATCAGGATGTGTAACTCACTTCATTGTGATCATTCAAATATTCTTCTCTCAAACAACTGGGTTGATTAAAAAAAATATTCACATCACTATTCACTAAGTATCCCCCTGATTAAACACTATTCTTACAGAGACTTGGATAGGAAGGAGTAAATTGATCTCTCACAATATCCCTCTAAATATCCATATCCCTATGCTGTGGTACTGGGAAACTCCCGACAATCATCTTGTTGTGAGGATTCTTTTGAGTACCCTCATCATTGAGTTTGAGTCATTTAAAGAATATGAAATCCAACTCTTAATTAGAGCTCTGTTTTAAAATCAGCAGCTATGTTTGTAACTTTACTGTTGTTCAAATGGTGTAAGAATTTAGACATTATATATTAAATTAAATCTATGTCATATAACTGCTATGTATGATTTCGGCTCAGGTGATCTATTCTGATCACTTTTTGTCCGTCATCTGTCGTTAACTTTTAGCTTTAAACATCATCTCCTCCTAAACCACAGGACCAATTCCATCCAAATTTCACAGGAATGTTCCATTGATGGCCCTCTTTCAAAATTGTTCAAAGATTTAAATTCCATTGAGAACTTTGGGGGCAAAATGTCCAAAATTTTAAAATCTTCTCCTCTGAATCTGCATGTCAGATTCCAATATAGTTTGGTAGAAATGTTTCTTGGGTGACCCTACACAAATATTGTTCAAGGCATACTGATTAGTTGAAAAAAACGGCAGTCAGGAGGCATCAGAAAAGGGGCAAAATGACAAAATTTGGAAATTCCATTTTTTTGAAAGTCCTTGTCTGATATTAAGAAAATTGAATAGAAATCTTACTTTAGTGATCCTCTATTTAATTTGTTCAAGCCGTATTGATTGGTTACAAAATCATAGCAACCTTGCGTCATCACAAAAAGGGTAAATTGAACTTTTAGCTACAAATGACAACTCCTACCATTCCACTCGACCAATTTCAACGTAACTTCACAGGAATGTTCCTTTGATGGTCCTCTTTCAAAATTGTTCAAAGACTTACATTCTGTGTAGAGCTTTTGTAGCTGCGGCATCAGAAATTGAGAAAAATCCCCAAACTTTAAAAGCCTCCATCTCCATAATCTGTTTTCACATACGAAGATAATTTGGCAGAAATGTTCTTTGAGTGACTCTCTACAAAAACTGTTCAAGCCATATTGATTTCGTTGACAAACAGGGCAGCAAAGTGGCATCAGGAAAGGTGCAAAATGACAAAACTTAATAATTCCATTCTTATTAAAGTTCTTGTTAGATTTCAAGATACAAATGCCTTTTACTGATAAACTATTTCTTTAATTGAGTGTCCACTTCTTGCAGTCTTGAACAAATTTTCACAGATATATGCAGTTAAATATTTGCTTCTAATTTACTATCATTCAGGTGATCAATTTAAGGCCATCTTGGCCCTCTTGTTTTTATTAAAGATTCCTTTTTCACATTTCGTCTTGTTCTACCAACACAAACATTTGTGTGTTACTTTTTACAGATACAGAAAATGTCTTTTCAGCAAGTGACATTTCATGATTTGAGAAATATTGTGGAGAAGTTGACAAAAGCTCAATATGAGCATTTCTGTTTTTTCCCACAATATCGTTGACTTTATATATCAAAATTGTATTTTACTGGACTATTTTTATATCATCTGATTTGAAGGCTCCATGTGCTCTATTGGAATCACTCACCATCCGTTATACATCCATTGTCAGTCCTTTCAAATCTTCTTCTCTAAAACAACTAGGGCCATTTCAAATAAACTGTACTTGAATGTTCCTTGGTTGGTCCTATTTAAAAAGTGTTCAAACAATTAAATTATGTTTAAACTTGTTGTTGTGGCAGCAGAAACGGGGGGAGAACAAAACTTTGAAATTGTTCTCCTCTGAACCTGCTTTTCTCTGACTAAAAGAGTATTTGGCAGAATTATTCTTTAAATGACATTCTATTAAAAATGTTCAAGCTCTGACATTGAAAACAGTCACCATGCAACATCAAAAAGGGGGTTAAATGACAAAACTAAATTAACCAAATTCTGATTTGGGAGAAATGTTCCCTTAGTGACAATCTACTAAAATTGTTCAACCCTTATAAATTGTTTAAAAAAGCATGACCATCAGTTTGCATCAGAAAATGGGTTACATGACAACACTTTAAAATTCCTCTGCTCTGAAAGTACATGTCTGATTTCAGGGTATGTTCTTTAGGTTACCTAGTAAAGATTTTAAAGCCATATTTTTTAGCTCACCTGAGCTTTGCTCAAGGTGAGTTATTGTGATCGCCTTTTGTCTAGCGTCCGTCGTGCGTCGTCCATCGTCCGTCGTCCATCAACTTCTTCTCCTCAGTAACCAGTAGGTCAATTTGGATGAAACTTCACCGAAAGCATCCTCTCAATGACCTCACCAGATTTCCTTCAATTTTTGGGATCCATGCAGAATTCTGGTTTCTATGGCAACGAAATGAAAAAAACTTCAAAATTCTTCTTCTCCCAAACTGGTTGGCAGATTTTCAAATAATTATGTAGAAATGTTCCTTGGATGACCCTCTATGAGATTCCTTCAAGCCATGTTGATTGGTCGAAAAACATGGCCGCCAGGGGGGCGGGGCTATTTTGCCTTATATGGCTATAGTGAAAACTCAAAAAATCTTTTCCTCCGAAAGTGTCAGGCCTATTTTCAAATAATTTTGTAGAAATGTTCCTTGGATGACCCTTTATCTGATTCCTTCAAGCCATGTTGATTGGTCGAAAAACATGGCCGCCAGGGGGGCGGGGCTATTTTGCCTTATATGGCTATATTGAAAACTTAAAAAATCTTCTCCTCAGAAAGTGTCAGGCCGATTTTCAAATAATTTTGTAGAAATATTCCTTGGATGACCCTCTATCAGATTCCTTCAAGCCAAGTTGATTAGTCGAAAAACATGGCCGCCAGGGGGGGGGGGGGGGCTATTTTGCCTTATATGGCTATAGTGAAAACTTAAAAAATCTTCTTCTCCGAAAGTGTCAGGCCGATTTTTAAATAATATTGTAGAAATGTTCCTTAAGTGACCCACTTTCAGATTCCTTCAAGCCATGTTGATTGGTCAAAAAACATGGCCGGCAGTGGACAGGGCTATTTTGCATTATATGGCTATAGTGAAAACTTAAAAAATCTTCTCCAAAAGTGTCTGGCCGATTTTCAAATAATTTTGTAGAAATGTTCCTAGGGTGACCCTCTATCAGATTCCTTCAAGCCAAGTTGATTGGTCGGAAACTATGGCTGCCACGGCTTATATAGCTAAAAATTAAAAAAAAAAAAATCAGGTGAGCGATTCCAGGGCCATCATGGCCCTCTTGTTTATTATGCCACCTGGCCCCATCAGAAAAGATGTTAATAGGCAAAATTTTCTCCTCCTCTGAAAGTGCTTGTCTGATGTTTAACTGATTAGACCCATATTTAAGTGCATTCTCTAATGGTTAGAACAGACCCATTTTTAGCTCTACTGGCCAAAGGCCAGAAGGGCTTATGTCGTGGCGATGTGTCCGTCGTCCGTGCGTGCGTCCGTAAACAATTTCTTGTTAACACGATACAGTCTTCACTTTTGATTGTATCTCAACCAAACTTATACAGTAGTTAAATATCCATGAGAGCTCGGTTCCTTTCGAAAACCAGCCAGATCCGCCCATGCATGACTGGATTATGGCCCTTGAAATGGTCAAAATTGCTATAAAAGAGCTTGTTAACACGATACAGTCTTCACGTTTGATTGTATCTCAACCAAACTTATACAGTAGTTAGATATCCATGAGAGCTCGGTTCCTTTCGAAAACCAGCCAGATCCGCCCATGCATGACTGGATTATGGCCCTTGAAATGGTCAAAATTGCTATAAAAGAGCTTGTTAACACGATACAGTCTTCACTTTTAATTGTATCTCAACCAAACTTATACAGTAGTTAGATATTCATGAGAGCTCGGTTCCTTTCGAAAACCAGCCAGATCCGCCCATGCAAGACTGGATTATGGCCCTTGAAATGGTCAAAATTGCTATAAAAGAGCTTGTTAACAGGATACAGTCTTCACTTTTGATTGTATCTCAACTAAACTTATACAGTAGTTAGATATCTATGAGAGCTCAGTTCCTTTTGAAAACCAGTCAGATCCGCCCATGCAAGACTGGATTATGGCCCTTGAAATGGTCAAAATTGCTATAAAAGAGCTTGTTAACACGATACAGTCTTCACGTTTGATTGTATCTCAACCAAACTTATACAGTAGTTAGATATCCATGAGAGCTCGGTTCCTTTCGAAAACCAGCCAGATCCGCCCATGCAAGACTGGATTATGGCCCTTGAAATTGTCCAAATTGCTATAATTGAGCATGTGAACACAATAGAGGCTCCATTTACTATCTGATCTTCACCAAACTTAGATAGTAGTTAAATATTGATGAGAGCTTGGTTCCTTTTGAAAACCAGCTAGATCCGCCGATGCAAGACTGGATTATGGCCCATGAAATTGTAAAAATTGCTATAATACAGCTTGTGAACACAAAAGAGCCTCCATTTACTATCCGATCTTCACCATACATACATGCTCTGGATTGAAAATGACCAAAGAACCATACCAGTAGAGCATAGGCCCTCATGGGCCTCTTGTTAAGTGCATTCTCTAATGGTTAGAACAGACCCATGTTTAAATGTATCTTTAACAGTTGGAGCAGACCCATGTTTAACTGTATTCTCTTAGAACAGACCCATGTTTTTCCATATTTTCTAATAGTTAGAACAGACCCATTTTAACCGAATTCTCTAACGGTTAGAACAGACCCATGTTTTTCCGTATTTTCTAACGGTTAGAACTGACCAATGTTTAACTGTATTCTCTAACGGTTAGAACAGACCCATGTTTAACTGTATTCTCTTAGAACAGACCCACGTTTTCCATATTTTCTAATAGTTAGAACAGACCCATGTTTAACCGAATTCTCTAACGGTTAGAACAGACCCATGTTTTTCCGTATTCTCTAACGGTTAGAACTGACCAATGTTTAACCGAATTCTCTAACGGTTAGAACAGACCCATGTTTTTCCGTATTCTCTAACGGTTAGAACTGACCAATGTTTAACTGTATTCTCTAACGGTTAGAACAGACCCATGTTTAACTGTATTCTCTAATAGTTGGAACAGACTCTTGATTAACTGTATTCTGTAACAGGTAGAACAGACACATGTTTGACTTTATTCTCGAAGAACAGACCCATGTTTGACTGTATTCTCTAATGGTTAGAACAGACCCATGTTTTTTAGCTCACCTGAGCTTTGCTCAAGGCGAGTTATTGTGATCGCCTTTTGTCCATCGTGCGTCGTGCGTCAACTTCTTCTCCTCAGTAACCAGTGGGTCAATTGGGATGAAACTTCACAGAAAGCATCCTCTCAATGACCTCACCAGATTTCCTTCAAATTTTTGGGATCCATGAAGAATTCTGGTTTCCATGGCAACGAAATGAAAAAAACTTCAAAATTCTTCTTCTCCCAAACTGGTTGGCAGATTTTCAAATAATTATGTAGAAATGTTCCTTGGATGACCCTCTATGTGATTCCTTCAAGCCATGTTGATTGGTCGAAAAACATGGCCTCAAGGGGGGGGGGGGGGGGGGGGGGGGGAGCTATTTTGCCTTATATGGCTATAGTGAAAACTTAAAAAATCTTCTCCTTCGAAAGTGTCAGGCCGATTTTCAAATAATTTTGTAGAAATGTTCCTTAAGTGACCCACTTTCAGATTCCTTCGAGCCATGTTGATTGGTCGAAAAACATGGCCGGCAGTGGGCAGGGCTATTTTGCATTATATGGCTATAGTGAAAACTTAAAAAATCTTCTTCTCCCAAACTGGTTGGCAGATTTTCAAATAATTTTGTAGAAATGCTCCTTGGATGACCCTCTATTCGATTCCTTCAAGGCATGTTGATTGGTCAAAAAACATGGCCACCAGGGGGGCGGGGCTATTTTGCCTTATATGGCGTAGTGAAAACTTAAAAAATCTTCTCCTCCGAATGTGTCGGAGCGATTTTCAAATAATTTTGCAGAAACATTCCTTGGGTGACACTCTACAAGATTTCTTTAAGCCTTGGTGGTTGGTAAAAAATATGGCCACTAGGGGGCAAGGCTGTTTGGAGATTTGATTTTTGCCTTATGGCCGTGGAGCGATACTGGCCCTCTTGGGCCTCTTGTTTTTCTTCTATTTAGTGCTTTTTATATCCACATTTGATATTCAAAACTTATGATCATAATTCATTGTAACATAGTGCATAACCATTTATATGACTTGAAAGTATTGTGAGAAATGGAGATATTTATTATTATAAACAATATTTTTCCATTTGCCACAATTGTCTTAAATATTTTCTTTTCGGTATTGGTTTGATGTAGTGCACAGTATGAAAATAAACTAAAGGGTTTAATAATCTATTCTGTCCTAAAACTAACTGTGGCATTTAAGATAAGGCTGTAAAAAAAATAATTTAAAAAACATTGCAGAAGAAGGAGGAAATGAACAGTATCCACTTTTTAGCTCACCTATCAAATTTGCTCAAGGTGAGTTATTGTGATCGCCTTTTGTCTGTTGTGCGTCATGCGTCAACTTCTTCTCCTCAGTAACCAGTGGGTCAATTGGGATGAAACTTAACAGAAAGCATGCTCTAAATGACCTCACCAGATTTCCTTCAAATTTTTGGGATCCATGCAGAATTCTGGTTTCCATGGCAATGAAATGAAAAAAACTTCAAAATTCTTCTTCTCCCAAACTGGTTGGCAGATTTTCAAATAATTTTGTAGAAATGTTCCTTGGATGACCTGCTATCAGATTCCTTCAAGCCATGTTGATTGGTCGAAAAACATGGCCGCCAGTGGGCAGGGCTATTTTGCATTATATGGCTATAGTGAAAACTTAAGAAATCTTCTCCTCCAAAAGTGTCAGGCCGATTTTCAAATAATTTTGTAGAAATGTTCCTAGGGTGACCCGCTATCAGATTCCTTTGAGCCAAGTTGATAAGTCGGAAACTATGGCCGCCAGGGGGCAGGGCTTATATAGCTAAAGTGAAAAAAAAGAGATGAGCGATCCAGGGCCATCATGGCCCTCTTGTTCATAAATGTTTTCAATGGTCGTCTGCTGCAGAGGCATCTAAAGTTGTTTTTTTTATCAGGGAAAGGATCAAACCACTAAAGAGATTCACCAGTTAGATTATGATCTTTATTTCTCAATGTTGTAACATTTGTTAGCCTTTCTTAACCTGTTGATAGTGTTTGGGGCCAGGTCATGGTAAAGACTTTAAAAATGGTAGTAATGGCTGCCCTCCTTAGCACTCAGCTAGCATTACCACTGATTGACTGATGTCAGGATAAATGGACCAGAATAAATACCGGAAATTTACCTGGGAAAACGCAGTGATATTACTGAAAAATTGTTGAAAGCAGCGTTAAACCCCAAACAATCAATCAATCAATCAATCATAATGTTTGGTTTTCAGTGAATCCCATCACAGGAAAACTGACTGGCAATCCTCTTAATCTTTTCCAACATACAAGACTGGATTATGGCCCTTGAAATTGTCAAAATTGCTATAATAGAGCTTGTGAACACAATAGAGGCTCCATTTACTATCTGATATTCACCAAACTTAGATTGTAGTTAAATATTGATGAGAGCTTGGTTCCTTTCGAAAACCAGCCAGATGTGCCCTTGCATGACTGGATTATGGCCCTTGAAGTTGTCAAAATTGCTATAATACAGCCCTGTGAACGCGATAGTCTTCAGTTTTGATTGTATCTCTATTAAACTTATACAGTTGTTAGGTATCCATGAGAGCTTGGTTCCTTTCGCTAACCAGCCAGATCCGCCCATGCAAAACTGGATTATGACCCTTGAAATTGTCAAAATTGCTATAATATAGCTTGTGAACACAATAGAGCCTCCATTTACTATTCGATCTTCACCAAACTTAGATAGAAGTTAAATATTAATGAGAGCTTGGTTCCTTTTGCAAACCACCCAGATCCGCCCATGCAAGGCTGGATTATGGCCCTTGAAATTGTCAAAATTGCTATAATACAGCTTGTTAACACAATAGAGCCCCAATTTACTATCCGATCTTCACTGGATTGAAAATGACCAAAGAACCATCCCAGTAGAGCATAGGCCCTCATGGGCCTCTTGTTACTTTTGCCACAATGCATGCCGCAGAGGCGTCAAGAAATTGTCTGTATTTGGGAAAGGATTAAACATATTCCCAATAGGTTTTTTGGCCGGATTGCTCTAGCAATTCTGGTCTATAGATTGGAGATGTCTGTCTGTCCGGATGTCTGTCTGTCTGTCAACATTTTGCTTAAAGTTTCAGGTTGAGTCAAAATCTCAGCACTGGAAAGGGTTACAAACTTGAAACTTTGCCTGAAGGTAACCAGTAACAAGTTCTATTGATTTCTATGGTTACTTTGAATTCCGGTCTATAGATTGGCGATGTCCGTCTGTCTGTCTGTCCGTCAACATTTTGGTTAAAGTTTCAGGTTGAGGCAAAATCTCAGCACTGGAAAGGGTTACAAACTTGAAACTTTGCCTGAAGGTAACCAGTAACAAGTTCTATTGATTTCTATGGTTACTTTGACCTTGACCTTGGTTTGTCGATTTTCAAGGTCAAATTGCCGACAATCCGGCCTTACCGTCTTCAGCGGTTTCTTTTTATCAGAATAGATCTACACACTCGGACAACCTTTTTGTGGTAATAGTTTCAGAATGCTTATTCTACCAAGTACAAGTATATCCGACCCTAATCCTGAGTAAGATTAGTAATTGTAGATTCATGTTATTCTCCATCTTCTTAATATTAGTTTCATTAACCTCTTCCCACTTTCAGCAATTCTGGAGCAGACAACTTTGAAATCATAAACCCAGAAAATGGGAAATCTTTATGAATGAAAGAAAAACAATTTAATAGAGTTGGAAACAATGTTGCAAAGGAAGAAATTACTCATGCAAACGTTTTAAAAAATCGCTTGCTGCAGATGCTTCCCATGTGGGCCAGGGTTAATATTGCCTTTTGGGTCATATTTGGAAGTGTTCAGAGTGGGATAAAGCAGGTTATTTCTGTGTTGCTGTTAATAACTGTTAATGTATTAACCCTTTCCCATATACAGACGCCTCTGCATCAGAATACTTTTGAAAACATTGTGACAAAAGAAGCAATTTCTCCTTTTGCCACTATATATTCCAATCTATTCAATAATTAAACTTTCATTTCAAGAAATTTTACATTTTTGGACGAAATTAGTTGTCTATTGTAGATTTGTTGTAAGTGGAAAACGGTTTAATGGCGAGAATGTTTGGTAGAATACTCATTGTTTAAAGGTT
The DNA here is from genome assembly GCA_031761405.1 of Serripes groenlandicus. Taxonomy (NCBI): domain Eukaryota; kingdom Metazoa; phylum Mollusca; class Bivalvia; order Cardiida; family Cardiidae; genus Serripes; species Serripes groenlandicus. The sequence continues at coordinate 26,958,446 of JASEVX010000002.1, forward strand.
GCTCTATTGTAAAACATCCCCTTAATATATCATACCGAGCCCCTTCACACACAACCTAATTGTCTAAGGTAATTACGATCTGATTACATAGTTATACTGTCAACTGTTTACTACATGTTAATTAATTTGATTCTTGTTGGATAAGTGTTTGACTTCACAGGGACTGTCAACTGTTTTCTCCATTTCTCCATGTTAATCTGATTCTTGCTGGATAATTTTTTGACTACACGCATCCTGAGTTCCTCGGTACCCAGGCTATTCATAACATATATGATACCCTGGGCAAATTGGCTAGCGAAATTTCGTAAAGCGTGCGCCACGATTTCCTCCGTAACAACACTGTAATTTTAGTATCGCAAAAGGTTTGTGTCCTGCGGCCAATCAAAAGGCTGCATTTCATCTGATAAATTATTCATGAGTACGAGATTTGTACAGCCAATTTGCTCAGGGTATCATATATTTTATGAATCGCCTGGGTACCGAGGATGGACTACACGGAGACTGTTAATCAGCCGCAGATGACTTTGAAATCGGCTAGGCAAAAATATGGAACATTTCTTCAAGTGAAAATACAAATAAGAGTTGAAAACATTGTGACAAATGGAGAAATTGGTCATCATGCTGCAAATGCATCGACAATTGTCTATATGTGGGAAAGGGTTATGAAAGTTGCCTTGATGAGGGAAATGGTAAATGAAAACTTGTATGTTGTATTTGTTATTTTGTTTTGTTTGCTGATTGTTATCGACTGATCTTGGACCAATGGTCATTGTTCTTCTTTCCCTTATGCAGATAACATTTAATATGCTTATTGTACTTAGAAATGATGTAACGTTGATTATATGAGCCAAACATGGAGGTACATGTATATGTGTTTAGTGTATAGAAATACCTCAATCATATGATTTCTGCTGATTATATGTTTATTTAAATTGAGGATATTTCATAAATGTTTATATATTATCACTTTTGATAAACAAGTTTACAAAGATGATAAGCTGTACACCTTGGTGAGCGTCATATTCAGCTTAGTTTACGAGTTTATTTATTAAAAGTGATAATAAATAAACACGAAATATATATTCTATATATCACAAAGTGATTTATGAGGCATATTTCAAAAAAATGTACATGAAATTTGCCCGCTTTAGCGACTGAAACGTTATAACGTCAAACCGCTGGCGTGACGTCATTTTCATAGTTTGGTTTCCACGTTGTAACAAAGACTTGAGCATGAGACTGGAAACCAAACTAGTAGTGTCATATGATATTTATGTAAAGGGATTTTGACACTCCCAGAGAGGGCTTTATGTGATAATGAAACATATTTAGATACAATAATAAATACAGAGGAAACATAGAGTTCAATGATTTCAAGGTCTATAAAATAAATTGTCCATGTAAATTCCAAAGAAGACACCGATAGGTTTTGTTTTACGGACTTTAAACCTTTTCAAACTTAACACACATACACAGTAGACAATGTTTCTCATTTTGCCAGAATGCTATAATCTTCTCTTTGAAAAAATTATACTTTCACTTAACCCTTTCCCACATACAAGAAATATAAATTTCTCCTTTTGCCACAATGTTTTCAAAATGTGTACTGGTGAGGCGCCAGAAAGCGTATGTATGTGGGAAAGGGTTAAATACGTTCTCCATATATTTGCCTAGATGTTTTGAATGTGGTCTGTGTCGGCCGTGTTGTATGTGGGAAAGGATTAAAGATGTCGGCCGTGTTGTATGTGGGAAAGGATTAAAGATGTTTTGAATGTGGTCTGCATCGGCCTTGTTGTATGTGGAAAAGGATTACGTAATAATTGAACAAGTTTGAGCCCAAGTTTGTAAGACAGTCCCTTTTAATAATGTCTCGTATTATTATTTTTATTTCTGAAGGCTTGCATTGTTATATTCAGATGCTTACAGAGATAAACAATCTGAATATTGGAATGAGTAATTAATTAATGTTCAGAATGGTAAGTAGATGTTTGTTTATGTGTTCACTTTATTAACTTGAAAAGGAGAAAAATAAATCCATTTTGTAATTTTGATAGATTATGTTGTACAAATATTTTTAATTATAGTTAATGTAGTATACTTGTATATATATATATACATGTACATGTGTACATTATACCATGTTTTTATTGAAGAAAATGTCCAGCATTGTTCTATAATGCCCATTTACCTGGTATAAGAGGACTTCAGCATGAGATTTCATAATCCAGTCTGTTACAACATTATTTAGAGCTTGGTTTTTGCATTAAATTAAACCTTTTCCCCACATACAACAAATCTGTAGCTGATAACTTTAAAAAATTTGTATGCAAAAACACAAAAAATATATATGAATGGAAGTATGATTATTGAATAAAGTTGAAAACAATGGTTTCATAAGTCGTCTGCTGCAGTGGGGTAAATAAGTGTCTATATGTGGGAAAGGGTTAATTAACGGGTCCATTTTATGTTGACTCGATGCCAACTTTCTCTGACGCAAAACTCGATTAATTTCCAACAGGTGTAGTATGAAAGTGATTTCAACTGTGCATCTTAAGTTAACATTTTTCTTGTATCACACTTTTTTGTTCAAATATTTTCATAGCAGACGACTAAAATGTTCATATCAGGTAAATTGTTAGTTCATTTAACAATAAGAAGAAAAATCCCATTATAGAATATAATTTGTCCTTTGAACTATAATTTCTTACACTCTGCTACACAATAACCCCAACCTTCATGGAAGTTACACAAACTAATGTTGTGGCAGCAAGTTAAAAAATATCAAAAGTCATATAAACTGTAATGAGCTGTAACTTCACTGCCATTCTTTTATTGTTTAAAGCTACTCCTTTAATTTTTTATGCCCCCGGAATCTCCGATTCGGTGGGCATATAGTTTTTGGCCTGTCTGTTGGTTGGTTGGTCTGTTGGTCTGTCTGTCTGTCTGCACAAAAAAAACTTTAACCTTGACCACTACTTTTGAACCATAACAGGTACGGCTACCATATTTCACATGTGTATTCCTTGTGACATGACCTTTCTGTCAGTACCAACATTTTTGACCTTGCGACCTTGACCTTTGACCTAGATGTTGCCATTCTCGAAAACAACTTTAACCTTGGCCATTTCTTTTGAACCATAACAGGTAAGGCTACCATATTTCACATGTGTATACCTTGTGACATGACCTTTCTGTCAGTACCAACATTTTTCACCTTGCGACCTTGACCTTTGACCTAGATGTTGCCATTCTCGAAAAAAACTTTAACCTTGACCACTACTTTTGAACCATAACAGGTACGGCTACCATATTTCACATGTGTATTCCTTGTGACATGACCTTTCTGTCAGTACCAACATTTTTGACCTGGCGACCTTGACCTTTGACCTAGATGCCATTGGGGGGCATCAGTGTTTCACAAACACATCTTGTTTATAGTTAAAGTGACTTCTAATCCTTCTAGTATTCCCCCATACAGCAATTCTACAATGTAATAAATAAATATTTTATGCCCTTAAAAAGTATTTGGCCACAATTCAAGTTGCAGTATGTCTAGTACCATTTATTGGACTATAATTTAAGTACTGGTATTTGACTGAATTTAATACCAGTAATTGGGCATATTGGCTTATCTGATGAGAATGTACAGTTACATAGCATAGAAAAGCATCATTTAGAGACTTTAGCAACAACGAAAATGGGTGGTGTTGTATCTCTGTTATGGCTAAAAGAAAAGGGCCGTAATTGATTTGTCCCGAAAAATTACCATATTTTTGACAAGTCCTTCAGAGATTTCTATGAGGGATGTGGTTAAAGTTTTCAAAGGTCATTCATATCCATACATAGAGTATTGCATTTCTCAGCAATTATATCATTTCTTTATAGATCCTGTCATTATATTGTTCATTTGTAGCTTATTAAAGATTTGGAATAAATTGTATAAGTCATAGTTATTTTGAACTTGTCAATTCATAGATGTACCTGATTGTATCAATGAACAGTTAATTCATAGATGTACCTGATCGAATCAATAAACAGTCAATTCATAGATGTACCTGATTGTATCAATGAACCATTTGTACCAGTGATGCCATTCCACTCATAAATAGGGCATCCGATGCAATTCATGTGTGATGCCACTGTGTAACCAAACACAATATCTAAAATACTATGAACATTTTCAAGCATCTTCATTTGCCGGACAGAACTTATCCTATTCTGTATTACTTGTTTTGCTATTGATAATAAATACGCTTCCGAAGAAAAAAAATGCCTGATATAGACTAGCATACTGGTGGATCTGTATGCCAGCATTTCAATTGACCGTGCAACCGTGTCATGGGTATTTGAAATCAGTATACCCAATATGATTTGAAAGGCTTGGATCCATACATGACATTGGGTACAACAATTGCTTACGGCTTACTGTGTATTGTTTATTTGGACATAGAAATGTTCCGAGGGTGACCCTCTATCAGATTCCTTCAAGCCATGTTGATTGGTCGAAAAAAACATGGCTGCCAGGGGGGCAGGGCTATTTTGCCTTATATGGCTATCTAATAGTGAAAACTTAAAAAATCTTCTCCTCCAAAAGTGTCAGGCTGATTTTCAAATGATTTTGTAGATATGTTCCATAAGTTACCCACTATCAGATTTCTTCAAGCCATGTTGATTGGTTGAAAAACATGGCCGCCAGTGGGCAGGTTTTTTTTGCCTTATATTATGGTTATAGTGAAAACTTAAAAAAATCTTCTCCTCCAAAAGTGTCTGGCCGATTTTCAAATAATTTTGTAGAAATGTTACTTGGATGACCCTCTATCAGATTCCTTCAAGCCATGTTGATTGGTGATAAAACATGGCCACCAGGGGGAGGGGCTATTTTGCCTTATATGGCTATAGTGAAAACTTGAAAAATCTTCTCCTCTGAAAGTGTCAAGCCGATTTTCAAATAATTTTGTAGAAATGTTCCTACGGTGGATTTCAAATGTTCTCGAGGGAGGATGCACCTAGACCTCTCTACTTGATTTGTATTCAGGATCGTCCTTGCTCCTCTTTCAAACAAGAGAGCTGTGATGGCCCTTGAAATCGCTCACCTGATTGTTTTTAGATCACCTAGAGCCAAAGGCTCAAGGTGAGCTATTCTGATCACTCTGTGTCCGTTGTCCGTCGTTAACTTTTAGCTTTAAACATCATCTCCTCCTGAACCGCAAGAACAATTTCCACCAAACATCACAGGAATGTTCCTTTGGTGGTCCTCTTTCAAAATTGTTCAAAGATTTAAATTCCATTGAGAACTTTGGTTGCTGCGGCATCAGAAAGGGGACAAAATGTCTAAACTTAAAAAATCTTCTCCTCTGAATCTGATAGGCAGATTCAAATATAATTTGGCAGAAATGTTCCTTGGGTGACCCTCTATAAAAATTGTTCAAGCCATACTGATTGGTCGAAAAACATGGCAGTCAGGCGCATTAGAAAAGGGGCAAAATGACAAAATTTGAAAATTCCATTTCTATGAAAGTGCTTGTCTGATTTTAAGAAAATATAATACGAATCTTGCTTTAATGATCCTCTATTTAATTTGTTTAAGCCGTTTTGATGGGTTACACAATCATAGCAACCAGGCGTCATCACAAAAGGGGTAAATTGAACTTTTAGCTACAAATGACAACCAACTCCTACCATTCCAATAGACCAATTTCCACAAAACATCGCAGGAATGTTCCTTTGGTGGTTCTCTTTCAAATTTGTTCAAAGATTTAAATTCCATTGAGAACTTTGGTTGCTGCGGCATCAGAAAGGGGACAAAATGTCCAAACTTTAAAAATCTTCTCCTCCGAATCTGCTTGTCAGATTCAAATATAATTTGGTAGAAATGTTCCTTGGGTGACCCTCTATAAAAATTGTTCAAGCCATACTAATTGGTCGAAAAACATGGCAGTCAGGCGGCATCAGAAAAGGGGCAAAATGACAACATTTGAAAATTCCATTTTTATGAAAGTGTTTGTCTGATTTTAAGAAAATATAATACGAATCTTACTTTAATGATCCTCTATTTAATTTGTTTAAGCCGTTTTGATGGGTTACACAATCATAGCAACCAGGCGTCATCACAAAAGGGGTAAATTGAACTTTTAGCTACAAATGACAACCAACTCCTACCATTCCAATAGACCAATTTCCACAAAACATCACAGGAATGTTCCTTTGGTGGTCCTCTTTCAAAATTGTTCAAAGATTTAAATTCCATTGAGAACTTTGGTTGCTGCGGCATCAGAAAGTGAGAAAAATACCCAAATTTTAAAATCCTTTTCCTCCATAATCTGCTTGTGCGATTGCAAGATAATTTGGTAGAAATGTTCCTTAAGTGACACTCTAAATAAAGTGTTGAAGCCATATTGATTTCGTTGAAAAACAGGGCAGCAAGGCGGCATCAGGAAAGGTGCAAAATTACAAAAACTTTATAATTCCATTCTTATTAAAGTTCTTGTTAGACTTCAAGATATAAATGGTCTTTACTGATAAGCTGTTTCTTGAGAAGTGTCCACTCCTTGCAGTTTCATTTGCACTACTTGATCAAATTTTCCCAGATATTTGCAGTTAAATATTTGCTACTAATTTACTATCAATTAGGTGATCGATTTAGGGCCATTTTGGCCCTCTTGTTTCTCACTGTAGCCATATAAGCCCCGCACCCTGGCGGCCATAGTTTCCGACCAATCAACTTGGCTTGAAGGAATCTGATAGAGGGTCACCCTACAAAATAAGAGCCATCTATAAAACAAGGATTATATATTACTGTACAAGTTTTCACAAAAACTGGGATATATTCAGATTGTCCAAACACACCGAACGCTCGGGCTTGTTAAAAGCAGTGATTTTATTGGTTGATCATGCTAGAAGATACCCCAGTGTTAGATGTATCCTAGTTTTTGTGAAAACTTATACAGTAATATATAATTGATGGTTCTTACTTTGTACGCGACTTATAAAGTCAGTACTACAGAAATGATATATTTGAAAAATCCTTAACTGACACATAAATTGCCAGGTTAAGGCTATGTGCTTTATAGTTTATACAAGATGAATTTTGATGCAAAGATTTTGAATCACGACTTAAAGGAAGCAGGTGCAGTTCAGTACATTTGAATAACCTGTGCAAATAGACAGGATCTAAATATGTTGAACAAGAAGGCCGCATCTTGACCATGCATCATAGGATTTGAAAGAAACTTGGCACAAACGTTCACCATAATAAGGCGGCGTGTCATGCACAAGACCCAGGCCTGTACCTCAAATGTCAAGGTCACACTTACAGGTCAAAGGTCAAAATGAGTACTATTTGATAGAACTGTACCTTGTCTGGCCTGCATTTCAACCATGCATCATAGGATTTCAAAGAAACTTGGCGCAAACGTTCACCATGATGAGGCGGCATGTTGCGCACAAGACACAGGCCTGTACCTCAAAGGTCAACGTCACACTTAGAGGTCAAACGTCAAAATGAGTACTGTTTGATAGGACTACCTTATCCGGCCCGCATCTCAACCATGCATCTTGGGATTCTCAAGTTACTGGACACACATGGTCACCATGATGAGGTGGCTTGTACCTCAAAGGTCAAAATGAGTACTGTTTGATAGGACTACCATGTCCGGTCCGCATCTCAACCATGCATCATAGGATTCTCAAGTTACTGGGCACACATGTTCACCATGATGAGGTGGCTTGTACCTCAAAGGTCAAAATGAGTACTGTTTGCTAGGACTACCTATCAGTCGGAAGCCATATTTTGTCCGGCCTATTTCTTACAAACTACTGGGTGAAATTCAATACCATTTTACATGAAGCTTCTATACAGTCAATTATAAACATTTTGCCAATTTTAAAGGGCCATAATTCAGTCATGGTTTTCAAAAGGAACTGAACTCTTGTGTATATCTAGCTACTGTATAAGTTTAGTAAACATCGGATAATAAAAGATAACTATCTTGTTCATAAGGTCAATTATAGCAATTTTGCCAATTTTAAAGACCATAATCCAGTCATGCATGGATGGATCTGGCTGGTTTTCGAAAGGAACTGAGCTCTTATGTATATCTAGCTACTGTATAAGTTTGGTAAACATCGGATAATAAATGATGACTAACTTTTTCACAAGGTCAATTATGCAATTTTTCCAATTTTAAAGAGCCATAATTCGTCATTCATGAACGGATCTGGCTGGTTTTCAAAATGAACCGAGCTCTCATGGAAATCTAGCTACTGAATACGTTTGGTAAACATCGGATAGTAAATGAAGACTTCATCGTGTTCTCAAGAAATTGTGGACGGACGACGGACCATAATCCCATAGTCATGCATGGATGGAACTGGCTGGTTTTCGAAAGGAACCGAGCTCTCATGGATATCAAGCTACTGAATAAGTTTAGTAAACATCGGATATTAAATGAAGACTTTATTGTGGACAGACGAAGAGCGATTATGAAAGCTCACCTTGTCACTACGTGACGGGTGAGCTAAAAATGTTGAAAGTGGCATTTAACACCAAACAATAAACATTTACTTATTGTGTAACTTAAGATGAGTTGAGGTTTGTCATAGAAAACTATGTAAATAAGATAATGTTAGTTTTCTGTGAATTACCAAATCATCTTTTTTCCATAAACAACATTTATATTTCACTAGATAAACATACTTATTGTGTATACATTATATATGCCTCAATGAAATGAGTGAGTTTTATAACAGTTACGTACATTACCTCTCACCACTGTTTGTATGACACCTGGGATGACACCGAACCTTTAAATAGGTCTAATAAAGTTGTGTTTATGATTCTAACAGACATAATCCGGATTGAAAATGTACATGAACGGCTTCGTTTTTAAAATCCTTAAATCTTGGAGAAAAGTATAATTCGTGAGTGTGTGTGCTCTTGTGTAACATGTTTGTGGTTAATCCCAAACCCATTCAGCTACTTATTTTTAGAAAAATCGATTTGAATTTTTTTACATGAATTTCTTCCCTCTGGATAGAAATGCCACTTTAACAAAAGCTCTTAATGACCGAAACGCCTCAAAATTTGAAGGAAACATGAAATGTCTAAATTCAAAAGGGTACCATTTTTCAACCTTATATGGACATTTCTTAGGTGTACAGTAAACAAACTTAAATGTTGATATATGGGTCAAAGCAATGACTCCTTTTCCCAAGTGTCCACAAGGCACAGCGAGGCATAAAAAAAGTGTCTCCTTAACCCTTTCCCTAATTCATGAGTCCCTCAGCCGACCCCTTGAAAACATCTAGACAAACAAATTGAACAATTTCTTTATATGAAAGTTTATTTATTGGATAATGTTGAAATAGTACAGTGACAAATCAAGAAAAAGTTGTTTATTTTAAGAGTTTAATGGACCGACTTACCTCATGGCTGCAAATCCACATATGGATAGATTAAACATTATTCTTTCAATTTAGCCCTGTCGTAGAGTTTTCCCATGGTGCAGGTTTTTGTAAAATCGTGATAAAGCTGTCCAATCTTTTTTAATTTTCATATTTTAACCCAGGAACAGTTATGAATAATTCCCTATTGATGTATCGGCTTTTGTTTAACGGAAAACTTAAGATTCGTATGAAAATGAATTTTGAATTAATTCAACTTTTTTTTAATGTATGTGACATTTTTCAAGCTTACGTGTCTGATAAATATTTTGTTTACATATGTCATCCGTAGTCTATTTTTACAAAATAAAAAAGTTAAAACAACCAAAGATCAAGAAGTTACAATTTAACAAAATGTGATGAGACATACGAATCATTATCAACCTTTCACATGCATTTCTTGCGTACCTGTTATATTATTGATTACGTCACAACAATGTTACGCAACTACAGTTAGTTATGGGCCTTTCATTTGGGATGTACATACTCACTATATATACATGTTCACATTTCCATTAGACTGGTCGCAATGCTTTTTCTGCAGACAAAAATCTCATAAACGAGATAATCAATTAATATGGCGTGTCGATAATATTTTAAATGCCGCAAAGCATCAGTCTGACTATGAAGTGGTTAGTTTACTCTCCATAAATAATTTCATGGAAAAGGCACTGAATAATTCAGTATGCATTGCTAACTATATGCTGAATTGGCAAAAGGAACCTGATCTGATGCCTCACACGAGTCTGAGCATAACAGAAAGTCTATATGGTGATCTGTTTGGGGAAAAAAAGCCATTTTCGAAGTCGTTTTTGCTAGAAACATATTGTACCTTTCTTCCAGAACAAAAGAAATTGGAAGCAATTAAACAACTGCTAAACTGCAGCACAAACTAGACAAGAGCTGTCGGAGGACAGCGCGCTCGACTATTCCACCGCTTATTTAAGTTACTGAGATAATGGACTCTAATGTAGTTGCATGCAAAACTTTAACCCCAATTTCTTAAAGGGTGATAATTTGCATTATATGCAGGATCGAGTTATTTAACTTGATTATTTTAATAGGTGTGATGGTTAGGGAGGGTTGTATAACGTTTCAATGGAATGCATCAAGTAGTTAATAAGATATGGACTCTTAATGTAGTTGCACGCAAACCTTTAACCATAATTTCTAAGTAAAAAAACGGCAACAATTTGCACCATATGTAGGATAGAGTTATCTTAATTGGCTGTGTTTATAGTTGTGAAATTGGGAAAAGTTGTATAAAGTTTCAATACAATGCTTCAAGTTGTAAATGCGATTACACTCTAAATGTAGTTGCAAAACTTAATCCAGAATTTCTAAGTCAAAAAAGGGCCATAACTTGCATAAAATGCTGGATAGAGTTATCGTACTTGATTGTTTACATAGCTGTGATGATTGGGAAGGGCTGTATATAGTTTCAATGCAATGCATGAAGTAGGTCTCTAAATGTAGTTGCATGCAAAACTTTAACCAGAATTTATAACTCCAAAAAGGGCCATAACTTGAATAAAATGCAGGATACAGTTATTTAACTTGAAAATCAACGTAAGTATGATAGTTGGATAGGGTTGCATAAAGTTTCAAAGCAATGCATGAAGTAAATACTAGGATATCGACTCTTAATGTAGTTGCATGCAAAACTTTAACCAAATTTCTAGTTAAAAAAAGGGCCATTAATTGAAAAATATACTGGATAGAGTTATCATACTTTACTGTTTACATAGGTGTGATGGTTGGGAAGGGTTGTATACAGTTTCAATGCAATGCATCAAGTAGTTACTAAGAGATGATCTCTTAATGTAGTTGTATGCAAAACTTTAAAACCAGAATTTCTAAGTAAAAAAAGGGCCAAAACTTGCATAAAATGCAGGATAGAGTTATCTAACTTGATAATCTACACATGTGTGATAGTTGGGTAGGGTTGTAGAAAGTTTCAATGCTATGCATCAGGTAAATACAGAGATATGGACTCTTAATTTAGTTGCACGCAAAACTTTAACCCGAATTTCTAAGTAAAAAAAGGGCCATAACTCGCATTAAATGCAGGATAGTTATCTTACTTGATAATCTACATAGGTGTGATGCTTTGGTTGGGTTGTAAAAGTTTCAATGCAATGCATCAAGTAAATACTGAGATATGGTCTCTTAATTTATTTGCACGAAAAACTTTCACCAGAATTTCTAAGTAATAAAAGGGCCATAACTTGCATAAAATGCAGGATAGAGTTATCTACATAGGTGTGATGCTTGGGTAGGGTTGTATAAAGTTCCAATGCAATGCATCAAGTAAATACTGAGATATGGACTCTTAATTTAGTTGCACGCACAACTTTAACCAGAATTTCTAAGTATAAAAAGGGCCATAATTTGCATAAAATACAGAGTAGAGTTATCTAACTTGATAATCTACATAGGTGTGATAGTTGGGTAGAGTTGTAGAAAGTTTCAATGCAATGCATCAAGTAAATACTGAGATATGGACTCTTAATTTAGTTGCATGCAAAACTTTAACCAGAATTTCTAAGTATAAAAAGGGCCATAATTTGCATAAAATGCAGAGTATAGTTATCTAACTTGATAATCTACATAGGTGTGATGCTTTGGTAGGGTTGTAAAAGTTTCAATGCAATGCATCAAGTAAATACTGAGATATGGTCTCTTAATTTATTTGCACGAAAAACTTTAACCAGAATTTCTAAGTAAAAAAATGGCCATAACTCGCATTAAATGAAGGATAGTTATCTAACTTGATAATCTACATAGGTGTGATGCTTGGGTAGGGTTGTAGAAAGTTTCAATGCAATGCATCAAGTAAATACTGAGATATGGACTCTTAATTTAGTTGCACGCAAAACTTTAACCAGAATTTCTAAGTAAACAAGAGGGCCATGATGGCCCTGGAATCGCTCACCTAATATTTTTTTTTCACTTTAGCTATATAAGCCCCGCCCCCTGGCAGCCATAGTTTCCGACCAATCAACTTGGATTGAAGGAATCTGATAGAGGGTCACCCTAGGAACATTTCTACAAAATTATTTGAAAATCGGCCAGACACTTTTGGAGGAGAAGATGTTTTAAGTTTTCACTATAGCCATATAAGGCAAAATAGCCCTGCCCACTGGCGGCCATGTTTTTTTACCAATCAACATGGCTTGAAGGAATCTGATAGAGGGTCACCCAATGAACATTTCTACAAAATTATTTGAAAATCGGTCTGACACTTTCGGAGGAGAAGATTTTTTAAGTTTTCACTATAGCCATATAAGGCAAAATAGCCCCGCCCCCCTGGTGGCCATGTTTTTCGACCAATCAACATGGCTTGAAGGAATCTGATAGAGGGTCACCCAAGGAACATTTCTACAAAATTATTTAAAAATCGGCCCGACACTTATGGAGGAGAAGATTTTTTAAGTGTTCACTATAGCCGTAAAAGAAAAAATAGCCCCGCCCCCTGGCGGCCATGTTTTTTGACCAATCAACATGGCTTGAAGGAATCTGATAGAGGGTCACCCAAGGAACATTTCCACAAAATTATTTGAAAATCGGCCTGACACTTTTGGAGGAGAAGATTTTTTAAGTTTGCACTATAGCCATATAAGGCAAAATAGCCCCGCCCTGGCGGCCATGTTTTTCGACCAATCAACATGGCTTGAAGGAATCTGATAGAGGGTCACCCAAGGAACATTTCTACAAAATTATTTGAAAATCGGCCTGACACTTTCGGAGGAGAAGATTTTTTAAATTTTCACTATAGCCATATAAGGCAAAATGGCCCCGCCCCCCCTGGCGGCCATGTTTTTCGACCAATCAACATGGCTTGAAGGAATCTGATAGAGGGTCATCTAAGGAACATTTCTACAAAATTATTTGAAAATCTGCCAACCAGTTTGGGAGAAGAAGAATTTTGAAGTTTTTTCAGTTTCGTTGCCATGGAAACCAGAATTTTGCATGGATCCCAAAAATTTGAAGGAATTCTGGTGAGGTCATTGAGAGGATGCTTTCTGTGAAGTTTCATCCAAATTGACCCACTGGTTACTGAGGAGAAGAAGTTGACGCACGACGCACGACGCACGACGGACGCCGGACAAAAGGCGATCACAATAACTCACCTTGAGCAAAGCTCAGGTGAGCTAAAAAAGGGCCATAACTTGCATAAAATGCAGGATAGAGTTATCTAACTTGATAATCTACACAGGTGTGATGCTTGGGTAGGGTTGTATAAAAATTCAATGCAATGCATCAGGTAAATACAGAGATATGGACTCTTAATTTAGTTGCACGCAAAGCTTTAACCAGAATTTTTAAGTAAAAAAAGGGCCACAACTTGCATAAAATGCAGGATAGAGTTATCTAACTTAATAATCTACGTATGTGTGATGCTTAGGTAGGGTTGTATAAAGTTTCAATGCAATGCATCAAGTAAATACTGAGATATGGACAATTAATTAAGTTGCCTGCAAAACTTTAACCAGAATTTCTAAGTAAAAAAGGGCCATAACTCGCATAAAATGCAGGATAGAGTTATCTAACTTGATAATCTACATAGGTGTGATGCTTGGGTAGGGTTGTAGAAAGTTTCAATGCAATGCATCAAGTAAATACTGAGATATGGACTCTTAATTTAGTTGCACGCAAAACTTTAACCAGAATTTCTAAGTAAAAAAAAAGGGCCATAACTTGCATAAAATGCAGGATAGAGTTATCTAACTTGATAATCTACACAGGTGTGATGCTTGGGTAGGGTTGTAGAAAGTTTCAATGCAATGCATAAGGTAAATACTGAGATATGGACTCTTAATTTAGTTGCACGCAAAACTTTAACCAGAATTTCTAAGTGAAAAAGGGTCATAACTTGCATAAAATGCAGGATAGATTTATCTAACTTGATAATCTACATAGGTGTGATAGTTTAGTAGGGTTGTAGAAAGTTTCAATGCAATACATGAAGTATCTAAGTACTTGCATGCAAAACCTTAACCAAAGTGTGACATGGACGCCGACGCCGACGTGAGTAGTATAGCTCTCATATTCTTCGATTAGTCGAGCTAAAAATCACTTTGGTGATTCCATGGATGTACAGACTCAAAAAGGACAGGGTAAAGCTAACATGATTTGCAGTCGCTCGATCAGTGTTTTCGAGGCTATTCACGCTGCCAGCAGTTTGAAAGTGGAATTACAATTTTCAGAAATTGAAACAAGTTTTGTAAAATATTTCATACCCCAAGAAGATAAGACCCTTCACGATGCTTCACAAATATTGAGAAGAAAATTTGGATCGTTGGAAATTTTGAATGATTACTATCCATCTGCATCAGATGTTTTCATCTCTACAGCATCAACATTTATTCCCAGCTCTCTGATTAATTGTCTTGCCTGGTTAGTAGATGACAATTGTTTTTACATGAAAAATAAATACGAAGAACTCTCAAGTTATACAGTACGGAAATGTAATGCCTTAGCTGAGTGTATGATATCCCTTCATAAAAACCAGTACACACCTTTTACTTTAGCATTGGCCCTTCAGCTGCATCATGAATATGGTTTGACAAATCTTATTGAAACTATACATTCACATCGCTTTTGCGCGTCGTACACTGATGTGAGAAAGTTTCTGACGACTTCAGCAAATCACGAAATTATCAGATCCCGAAACGAGTCATACATCCCTAATGGAATACGTCCTCTCATGCTAGGTTGAGGTTTTCATTCAAGAAGTGTCAGACAACGTGGATCTGAATACAGAAACAATTGACGGCAAAAATACATTCCATTCTATGGCTCGAGCAGTATTTCAGGTTGATGACAACCCGACTTCGTCGACAAGAATGGCTACAGTCAAAATAAAACGCGGCCAAGAAAGATCCCTCACTCTGGATGAGAAAACTACTGCGCTCATGTCGTGTTTGCCTTTCTGTAAGCCAAAAGTAAGATTTGGCCTGCCTAGATGCGTAGGTCCATACAGGCAAATTGAATCATGTTCAACCAACAACAAGAGCTGTCGGAGGACAGCATGCTTGACTATTCCACCGCTTATTTGATTACTGAGATAATGGACTCTAATGTAGTTGCATGCTAAACATTAACCACAATGTCTTAAAGGGTGATCATTTGCATTATATGCAGGATAAGAGTTATTTAACTTGATTATTTTCATAGGTGTGATGGTTGGGAAGGGTTGTATGTTTCAATGGAATGCATCAAGTAGTTATTACTAAGATATGGACTCTTTTATTGTAGTTGCACACAAACCTTTAACCATAGGGCAACAATTTGCACCATATGCAACCTAAGTTCAAAGTTATTGCAAAAAATAGTGTTTTTTTCGTTAAAGGTCAAAGTGACCTTGACCTTTGACTTTATGATCCCATGACCTATTTGAGTCAAGTGCTGATCATGACCATTACCCAAACTAAGTTTCAGGGTCATAGGCCTAAGCAATCAGTAGTTTTCACCCTTTCCCTCATATGACAATTCTGCAGCAGACGACTTTGAACAATTTTTGTCAACAAATAGAAAATCTCTATAATTGAATGGATAACCTATGACTAAAAGCGGAAAACATTGTGGCAAAAGGAGAAATTGCATGTTTTGTGCAATTTCTTCTTTTGTCACTATGTTTTCAAAAAGCCGTCTGCTGCAGAGGTGTCAGAAAGCGTCTATATGAGGGAAAGGGTTAAAGCAAGGAATGTTTCTGTATTGAATGTCACAGTGAACTCGACCTTTGGCCTAAGTGTATGTTAGTTAAAAGGGTAAATGCTAGCTTGCACGAACACTTTAACAATGAACTATTTCCATATAGATGGTCACAGTGACCTTGACCTACTGACTCCAAAGTTTATAGGCATCACCAACTTGCTATGAAGAATGTCCATACAAAGTTGAAAGACCATAGGCCTAGGCGTATGTTAATTATAAGGGTATATGCTAGTTTGCACAAAAACTTTAACCATGAACTGTTTCTATATAGAAAGTTACAGTGACCTTGACCTTTGACCTACTGACTCCAAACTGTGTAAGCATCAACAACTTGCTATGAAGTATGTCCATACCAAGTTTGAAGATCATTGGCCTAGGCGTATGTAAGTTATAAGGGTAAATGCTAGCTTGCACACAAACTTTAACCAACGCCGACGCGACTACAATAGCTCCCCTTATTCTTCGAATAGTCGAGCTAAAAATGACGTGTCTGATATGGCTTGGGTACTGCTCCGATCACTATATTGATCATAAAGAGAACAGACATACAGCGATGAAACGCGATGAGCGGTAAGTAAATGATCTCATTAAGCACATGAAAAATAATATGACAGATCCATTCAACATTGAAGCATGCCCCAAATCCCTTATAAACACTGCCAAGGGTTTTCATGCCAGTAAGGAAGTCGAAGATTCGCTCCCGAGTAGAGAAGAACGTGGACAAAAATCGTTTCAGTCTTTAATGAATGGTTGTTTCAATGACAACAAAACTCACGATTTTTACTCTCCGATTTCTAAATCCACACTCAAATCATTTGACGATATGACAAAACCGTACAATCTTAAACAACGATCTGGCAATATGGTAAAAGCCAATATCAATCTGAGCTTGTCTTTCGTAGAGTTTTAGCCCTGGCAAATGTACGAGATGAAGTTACCGTTGAAAAGGTTTTGGCCTACCCTGTTGGTCGATTTCCATGATGATGGGTCTACGAGGAAGTCGTGCAAAGCAGATTTCATTCATTTATTGGAAAATGAGGTTTGTTCATCTTTGGCTCAGTACTACTTTAAAACCCTTACAGCTTATTTAGAAACTTATGGACGTGTTTGATCGGTATGATGTACATTATACAAACTCAGCAGTAAGAATCCGAAGGTCTTTTTCAAGTGGTGGTAAGGGTTTTCAGGTAATTGAAGGCAGATCAATTCCAGATTGAAAGAAATTTTTATGTACACCCGAAAATAAACAGGGTTTGGTCAGATTTCTAGGCGACATTGCACTCGAGCACTACAATGAATTCAAGCTGCAAGACCACGACGAAATATTCATGGCTGGATATTTTTAAAATCCTGAGACTGAAACAATCTTGTGCTGGGACGGCAGACATGATAATTATACTGCATCCTCTGTTTGCTAATTGGTCGCATTGTTATAAAGTCATCAGACATTGATAGTTTACTACTTTGTGTAAAATATTTCGCACAAATGTCAAACATTGTTGAATTATGGTGCAAAACTGGATACGTTGCTTCAACCAAAGACGCAATACGATTTATACCTGTTCATGATATATTCAAAGTTATCTAAGGCCAGTGATGATCACTCAGACAACATATTCTTCGAGTCTCAGTCACCTTTGGAATATGGATTGCGAATGGAAAATAGCTCCATAGTTCCAATATATTTAGAAGATCCAAGATATAAAAAAAAAAAATGAAAATTTACGCAGATAAAGATAAATCTTATTATTTTCTTACATGTGCGGTGCTATATCTCCCTAATATCTGGCAATCAGGTATGACAAGCTGAATTCATGTAATATTGCCAGAGCATATTACCTAGAAATTATCGAAATTGTAAAAAAAAAAATTTTTGAAAGTCTGATCTTCGACATCACATTGCAAACAATCTGCACCACATTAGTACTCCACAACAGGCCTTAATCAAAAGGTATTATATTTATCTTAGAAATAAAACCAAAATCAGCCGTGAGGTAGGTCGGTCCATTAATATTTTTAATTTCCCCTTCTTGTCACCGCACTAAAACAAATATCTGCTTTGAAATGGCAATTTCTCATGTTGCTACAACGTTTTCAAACGTTATTTGCTGCATAATCATGCACCAAAATATGTTTGCAGACTAGAAAGGAATATGGTGAAGGTAATTTGCATAAACCTAAGAAATTGCAGTGTGTGTGGTTTTTGTCCGGAACCCTATGTTTGATTTTGCATGGTGTTTTACGTCGCTTTCAACACTTTTTCAGTTTTGTCACAGCTACATGTAGTGTTCCTGTGTAAGTTATCAATTCTACACTTATCCTGACACAAGCCTGTCAGTCGTTATGCTAACCCCGCAACCCCGAGTCCCAAGGATGGAAGTGACTACTACCATTTTTAAAGTCTATGGTATGACCCGATTGGGGATCAAGTCCACGACCTTCCGCACTAAATACTGTAAAGAATTTAAAATACTGTGGCAAATGGGGAAATTGTTCATGATTAGCAATTTCTTCTTTTGGCACAATGTTTTCCAAAGTCGTCTGCTGCAGAAACTGATTGTGTTTGATAGGGTTTAATTCAGTTTTCAGTGATATCACAAAGGGCCAGTTCACCTACTCATGTATTTCCTGGCTTTTCTACACACAACAGACTTTCCAAGCAACTGGCTTCTTTTTCACAGACTTTTAGCCCAAATGTGAAAGTAGAAGGATGCTTGTCGCATTGTCTTTTGTCAAAACTTATGAAAAAATGTTGCCGAGCTGGGTTTGAACTCACAACCCTTGGATTGACCGACTGCATGGCAACCCGGGCTTGGGACATCGGAAAGTGTCTACTTGTGGGAATTAAAGGGAGTAAGGACATTTACTACATTATTCTTTAAAGATCTTCTATCATTGATCTAGATGTAATTTCTTTATATGCTTTTAAACTGGATACAATTGAACAGAAATTATCTGGTAACATAAGAAACCTCTATTTTTGGAAATATTGTGGAAAAAGAAGAAATTGCAGAGAAAGTGAAATGTCTCCCTTTCTCCCATTGTTTTCTATATTTACCCATATAATATGCCCTATTTTCCTGTTTTTCTCCCCCCAAGATACTTTCAATGAAATATTGTGTGTCAGTTATTTATTGTGGTTTTGTACCAATCACTTTTATAGTTAGAATGTTTGCCAGTCAATTAAGAATTTACATATCAATCACTTTTTTGTTGCCAGTACATCGAGGTATACACTTATCATTAAGCTACTGTTGTGGAGAATCGATCATTTTTGTTGTTAAAATGTTTGCAAGTACATCGAGGTATACACTTATCAATAAACTACTGTCGTGGAGAATCGATCAGTTTTGTTGTTAGAATGTTTGCCAGTACATCAAGGTATACACATATCAATAAGCTACTGTCTTGGTGTATCAAGTCCAATATCAAACTTGTTTTGCATGTTGTTCGTGCATTCAACAACTGGTGTAAACTGTAATCCTGAAAGTATACAAAAGATCGTAATGAGCATTAATGTTGTCCTTTCCTCATTGTTTGATTAGTCTTTATCACACTTCAGGTCAGCTATATTTTAACCCTTGCCCACATACAGAGGTTTTTCATGCCTCTGCAGCAAATGACTTGAAAATATTGTGCCAAACGGAGAAGTTGCTTATTTTCAACCCTATTAAACTCTCTGTGGAAAAGGGTTGATTGATATAAATTGAATAACAAGAGACACAAGAGGGCCAGTATCGCTTTCAGCCAGTCAAGCTAAAAATGACATAAAACATAAAACAAGGTCATCTAAAAACATATCAAAATAATTGCACGCTTTGCCTATTGTCCAAAAAGTATTGTTACAGCATATATTCAAATGAGCAAAATAAACTCATGAAAATGTAACCTAATGTAATCAGTGCTATTTTCTCATTGTAGTAGTGGTTCTGTCTCAGTATCATCAGGTTAGCTTTCAATCTTTGGTGTGGCCATAGCAACAGTATATGTGTCTTCCGTCCATAATGCTCTGGCTCGAAGGATAGCATTACGACTGACAGGTGATTTGCTAGGGGGTATTCAAATGTGGTTGATTTGACCAGAATATTGCTCCGGGAGTTAGGAAAGATACACCCCTATATCAGGTTCATCTTACAAGAAGAACTGTTGATTTTTCAAGGAAATGCTTTGATATTTATAACTAAACTTATGATGTAAGCAGCATCAAATTACATCAAAACAAACTGATCCAATGCTATGCTATATTTAAACCTTTCCTACATACAACACAATCTGCAGCTAATGACTTTGAAAAAATATGAAAAACCTCTATGAATGAAAGTATAACATAAGAAAAGATTTGAAAACATTGTGAGAAAAAGGAGAAATTACTCATTATTACCCATTTCTGCTTTAGTGACAATGTTTTCATGCATCTGTATGAGGGGAAGGATTTAACTTGACCAAATTGAAACCATCGGATTTGAAGCAGAAAAACTGGAATAGTGTGCTCCCAAATGGAGAATTTCAAGACAATTAAAGTATAAAATATTGAGATAAAAAATAAGCTATTTCTGCTTTTCTTGATATTTGAAATACCCTGAAGATTTGTGGAATGAAATTAGAGGCCATCTATATAAAATGACATCAGATCAGTAGAGCAGCCATTCTATTGGGGAAAAAAAAGAGTCCTGCAATTATTCCCTGAAGAGTAGACCTATTTGGTAAACAGTGAGGTTTTTGGTTGCAGTTTTTAGTTTCCCAGTTGTTTGTGCATGTATCTGAATGTAAGTATGAGAAAGTATTTTTATGGTTTGATTTTTGCAGGGACTTTTATTGATGCTTCACAAAGGATTTCTCACCAGAAACTATACAGTGAAGCACTTTAAGTTTGAACCTATTTATTTTACATTGATTACGAAACAAGCTTTAAGCTTATATCAATCACGCTCGATGTCTGCTTTCTTGAGACTTAACCAGTACTCGCGCCGTTTGTAGGATTGTGTGTTCTGCTTGTGTAAATACAGACAGAACTACCTACATTTTCAGGGGATATTCTATAAAAGGCAAAAATACTGACAGATTCATCTCCTATTTCTTTATATAGCAAAGCAGGACGAATGGACTAACAGGCTAATTTGGCTCAATTCAACTGTATAATAAATTCACAAAGTGTACAAACTGTAGGAGATAATGTAACACTTACTTCTTGGTGTTCCGATAGAAAAATTAGCAGGTAATTTGGTAAATTCTTCTCGACCTACAAGATAAATTACACAAGACAGCTTGCAATACATTTCTTAACCATTTCCAACATACAACAAATTTCAGCAGACAACTTCCAAAACAGATTGGCAAAGACATAACAAATCTCCATAAAAAAAGATTTAATTATTAAAAAGAGCCTAAAACATTGTGACAAAAGTAGAAATTGCTCGTTTTGAGCAATTTCTACTTTTGTCACAATGTTTTCAAAAGTGGTCTGCTTCAGAGGTGTAAGAAAGTGTCTCTATGTGGGAAAGGGTTAATATGCAATTTATAGACATTTTAGCATCCTTGAGTCACCTGTGTCCAACATCATCAATTTGCTCGCTGGCAGTCTAGAGACCCCAGTTTTCACCAAAACTTCTTCAGACTTTTTGTCTTGATGATAAAAAGGCAAAGTGCGAATGTCAGAGCATAAGATCACTATACCAAATTTAAGAGAAATCTTATGGATACTCTCATGGATACACTTTTTTTTTTACTGCAGAATGATGAAACTTTGTCAGAATGCTTGTGTTAGAATAAATGGCAGCAGTACTAATAACTTACCCAGGAAATGCAATGATAATGACTGAAAAACATAAACGCATAAACCACTTTACAATCAAAACTTGGGTCACTAGACCAAACATTAAGTTTGTTTTGATGATATTTAGGGGGAGTTTAAATGTAAGTCATGTTAACTCATTAACTATGTCATAATGTTAAATTGGTGGACCAACATTATTTATTTGATCTTGAATATCGGTCATCATGTCAGGTGCCAATCTTCATTTTTTTTTTATCAAAAATACATCTTTAAGTATTTCATATGAAAACCTTACCATACAGTAGTCATAGTAAGGTGATTATTACAGGGCCACAATTGCCCCTAATGTTAAAAATTCTAGACAATATTAGACAATATCTGATAACAAGATGGACTGCTTTAGGTAGATGGTCAACCAAAGAACATTTGTGCCAAATTATTTTTGAATCGGACCAGTACTTTTGGACCAGAAGATTTTTAAAGTTTCAGCAATTTTCCACTTTGAAAGAGGACCACCTAAGGAAAATTCCTGTGAAATTATTTTGAAATTGGTCCATTGGTTTAGGAGGAGAAGTTGTTTGAAGGAAAAAATGAACAGACAGACGAAATGCTGAATAAAAAGCGATCACAATAGCTGACCTCGCACTTCATGCACAGGTGAGCTAAAAATAGCATGGCCTGAAGGGTTAAGACATATTGCATTTATAATGCAGATTAACTTTAAATGGTAGAGCAATTATATCAGAATAATTCAATGTCATAAAAACTGATCTCGTCTCAAAGAGCAATATCTCAGTTGAGCAAGCTAGGGAGGCCTTGTAGCCCTTTTGTTTGACTGAGAGAAAAACCTCAACATACAGAAACCAACTTGGTGATACTGCAGAGGCTGATTAACGGTTGTCCTCTCTTCAGTGACATAGTGTATTTACCTCCCCTTGGCATTGTGTTTTCATCAAAATTAGGCATGCATCTTCTTCTGAAATTGTCGTATAATATCTGAAATGGAAGCATTTAATTGGCAAAAATATGAGAACTGTCATATAAACAAGAGCACCATGATGGTCCTATATCGCTCACCTGATTTAATTAAATTTAAGAAGTTTTTACAATGCACATATAAGGAAAACAAGAGGCCATGTTTTTTATTGGATTCAAATAATTAGGACAATCTTGGAAGAAGGTCCCTCAAGGAACATTTGTGCCATATTATTTTTAAATCGGGCCAGTACTCTTGGACAAGAAGATTTTTAAAGTTTTTACAATGCACATATAAGACAAGAGGACCATGATGGTCCTATATCGCTCACCTGATTTAATCAAACTTAAAAAAATGTCATTTTTCTTTGTCTATACATATATACGGAAAACAAGCAACACCCCCTGGTGGCCATGTTTATCATCCTATCAAAATAATTTGAAGTCTTAGTAGAGGGGCACCTAAAGAACATTCATGGCAAATGGACAAGAATATTTAAAGTATTTACCTTAACAAGTCTCTGTAAAACAAGTGATCCCCAGGTTGGAGCCATGTTTGACACCAGGACTATAATAATTTGACCAATCTTGGTAGAAGTCCACTAGATGAAGTTAGATTTCAAGTATTAAACTTTTAGACAAGATTTTTCCCTATACGAGTATATGTAAAACAAGTGATCTGGGTGGGGCCGTTTTTGACCCAAGGGATATAATTTGAACAATCTTGGTAGGGGTCCATTAAATAATGCTACATACCAAATATGAAAGGACTGGGCCTTCTACTTTTAGACAAGATGATTTTTTATTTTTTTTCCCTTTATGAGTCTATGTAAAACAAGTGACCCCCGGGGACAGGTAATTTGTTACCCAAGGGCTATAATTCAAACAATCTTGGTAGAGGTCCACTAGATGACGCTACATACCAAAGGCCTGGGCCCTCTACTTTTAGACAAGAATATTTTTAAAGTTTTTCCCCTATATGAGTCTATGTAAAACAAGTGACCCCTGGAGAGGGGTCATTTTTGACCCCAGGGCTATAGTTTGAACATACTTGGTAGAGGTCCACTAGATGATGCTACATACCAAATATCTTTTAGACAAGAAGACTTCTTAAGTTTTTTCCCTGTATGAGTCTATGTAAAACAAGTGACCCCTGGGGAGGGATTAATTTTGACCCAAGGGCTATAATTTGAACAATCTAGGTAGAGGTCCACTAGATGATGCTGCATACCAAATATCAAAGGCCTGGGCCTTCTTCTTTTAGACAAGAAGACTTTTAAAGTTTTTCCCCTATCTATGTCAAACAAGTGACCCCCTGGGGAGGAGTAATTTTTGACCCCAGGGCTATAATTTGGACACTCTTGGTAGAGGTCCACTAGATGATGCTACCCAATATCAAAGGCCTGGCCCCTCTACATTTAGACAAGAAGATTTTTTTATTTTTTTCTCTATATGAGTCTATGTAAAACAATAGACCCCAGGGGAGGGGTCATTTTGACCCAAGGGCTATAATATGAACAATTTTGGTAGAGGTCCACTAGATGATGCTACATATCCAATATCAAAGGCCTGGGGCCTCTTCTTTAAGACAAGAAGATTTTTTAAGTTTTTCCCCTATATGAGTCTATGTAAAACAAGTGACCCCCCGGGTAAGGATCATTTTTGACCACAGGGCTATAATCTAATATACTTTCAGACAAGAAGATTTTTTAAGTTTTGGTTAATTTCCCGCTTTTTTGGGCCGTGGCAACCAAAGTTTTGCATGGAATAGAATTCTTTGAACAAGAAACATTCATGTAAAATTATTTTGAATTTGGTTAATTGGTTTAGGAGAAGTCGTTTGTAGGAAAATGTGAACGGACGTACAACGACGGACGACGGACGGTGAGCGATCACTAAAGCTCACCTTGCACTTTGTGCATAGGTGAGCTAAAAAAAACGCCCCGCCCCCTAGAGGCCATGTTTTCTATTGGATCCTTATAATTTGAACAATCTTGGTAGAACAAGGAACATTTGTGCCATGTTATTTTTAAATCAGGCCAGTACTTTCGGACAAGAAGATTTTAAAGTTTTTACAATGCATATATAAGGAAAAGAAGCCCCGCCCCCCTAGAGGCATACTTTTGGACAAGAAGATTTTTAAAGTTTTGGCAATTTTCCCCTTTTCTGATACCGCAGCAACCAAAGTTCTACATGGAATTAAATTCAACTTTGAAAGAGGACCACCTAAAAAACATTCCTATTATATTATTATAAAATCAATCCATTGGTTTAGGAGAAGAAGTTGTTTGTAGCACAAAGTGAACAGACAGACGGACAGACAAAAAGCGATCACAGTAGATCACCTTGCACGTCATGCTCAGGTGAGCTAAAAAGTAGTTATTCTATTGTTGTTCAGGTAACAGTATAGTTATTTAATGTTCATTTGGGTACCAGTATAGTTATTTAATAATTATTTGGGTACCAGTATAGTTATTTAATGATTATTTGGGTACCAGTACAGTTATTAAATGATTATTTGGGTACCAGTAAAATTATTAAATGATATTTTGGATAACAGAATAGTTCTTGCATGATTATTTTGGTGACAGTATAGTTATTTCATGATTATTTGGCTAACAGTATAGTTCTTGCATGATTTTTTGCGTAACAGCATAGTTATTGCAAGATTATTTGGGTAATAGTCAAAACTGTTGTCCTGAGGTTGGGGGCATGAAATCTTAATAGTTGCCAAAGACTGATCTGCAAAATTTGAAAAATAATTTTGTTCTTGCCATATGGTGATACTCCGCAATTAAGGAACTCTGCTGTTAATCTTTTGAACTAAATTTAGACGAAAAGCTTTCTTTGCTAGATTTTTATATCTACCTGTAAGTTTTGATGTTGAGCATTTCTTGCCACCAATGAATCACTCAGTTCTGTCAATCGTTTCTTTGTCTCCTCGTGTTCTTTCTTGGCATCTTTAATAAAAATTATTCAGATACCTTAGCTCAAATAAATAATAAAGGCCTTTGCAACAGACAACTTCATTTAAAACAGATTTTTTTTTTGAAAATTAAAAGATCTTGGGTTAAATCCTCATTTTGAGTCACCTGTCTTGCAAGGGAGACTTAAAGGGATCACTCTTCCAATGCCTGTCCTTCACTCTTTTTCTTACTGATATATGACTTAATTAATCTCTATATAATGATTTGTTTACCCTTGCTGTACAGTTTTTTTTATTTTGCAAGCAGTCCCTATATAAAACCTGATATAGACGTTATATACTGTAGCAGCTAATAACAATTACTCCTTCCACACTATGTTTCAAACTCTGTATCACTACAACAGATGTTACACATTTTTTACCTCAAATGTTTTCAAAGCTGAAAGCTCTTAAATTACCATATTGGGTAAATGGTTGATTCATATCGTTTCATGTACCTGTAAATGATTAACCACAACATGATCTTAAACCTCTCCCACATACAACAAATCTGCATCAGATGACTTTGATTATTTCAAGGCAAAAATATGAAAAATCTCTATAACTGCATGTATAATTGCTGAAAAATACCAAAAAAACATTGTGGCGAATGGAGAAATTGCTTGTTTTTAGCAATTTCTTCTTTTGCCGCAATGTTTTCAAAATCATCTGCTGCAGAAGGCATTAGAAAGCGTCAATATATGGGAAAGAATTAAACGTTTCCCACATACATACACTCTCTGTTGCCTTTGAAGCAGACAGTTTTTGAAAACATTTTGGCAGAAGGAGGAATTGCCTACCATGAGCAATTTCTCCATTTGCGACAAAGTTTTTAACTCTATTCTATAATTATACTTTCCTTTATAGAGATTTTTCTGTCTTTTTGCCAACCCATAGATATTTTCAAAGTCGTCTGCTTCAGATTTGTCATACGTGGGAAAGGGTTAAAAAAACAAAAGCAAAATTACCTTCCAGTTGAACTTTCATATCTGCCATTGGTTAAGGTAGTAACATTACAACAGTTGAAAGGTGTAATATTATTTATAGTCATATCAGTGTTGATCAGACTTAAATAAAGTAACCTACCCACAGAATAACCTCACCAAATAGTGTTGATCAGACTTAAATAAAGTATCCTGCCCACAGAACCACCTCACCAAATAGTGTTGATAAGACTTAAACAAGAAATATGTGAGCTACTGCTCACTAGTGATACCCCCGCTCATGTTTTGAAAGACATATGTGATGGTGGGGTAAAGGGCCATAACTCCGTGAAAAATCATCCAACCGGAACGCAAACACGATATGCGCATCTACACTTGGTGGTGATCCTTCCTATGAAGTTTCATAAAATTCCAAAAAGCGGTTGCAGAGAAATAGCCCGGAAATGAATTTAGTCATACATAGCCTGATGGTGGAGTAAAGGGCTATAACTCCGTGAAAAATAATCCAACCGGAACGCAAACTCGATATGCGCATCTACACTTGGTGGTGATCCTTCCTATGAAGTTTCATAAAATTCCAAAAAGCGGTTGCAGAGAAATAGCCCGGAAATGAATTTAGTCATACATAGCCTGATGGTGGGGTAAAGGGCCATAACTCCGTGAAAAATAATCCAACCGGAACGCAAACACGATATGCGCATCTACACTTGGTGGTGATCCTTCCTATGAAGTTTCATCAAATTCCAAAAAGCGGTTGCAGAGAAATAGCCCGGAAATGAATTTAGTCATACATAGGGGTAAAGGGCCATAACTCCGTGAAAAATAATCCAACCGGAACGCAAACACGATATGCGCATCTACACTTGGTGGTGATCCTTCCTATGAAGTTTCATCAAATTCCAAAAAGCAGTTGCAGAGAAATAGCCCGGAAACGAAAGTGTTACGGACGGATGGACGGAAGGACGGAAGGACGGACATGGGTAAAACAGTATACCCCCCCTTCGGAACCAGGGGTATAATAAAGTATCCTGCCCACAGAATAACCTCACCAAATATGTTGATCAGACGTAAATAAAGTATCCTGCCCACAGAACAACCTCACCAAATATGTTGATCAGACTTAAATAAAGTAGCCTGCCCACAGAACAACCTCACCAAATATGTTGATCAGACTTAAATAAAGTATCCTGCCCACAGAATAACCTCACCAAATATGTTGATCAGACTTAAATAAAGTATCCTGCCCACAGAACAACCTCACCAAATATGTTGACCAGACTTAAATAAAGTATCCTGCCCACAGAACAACCTCACCAAATATGTTGATCAGACTTAAATAAAGTATCCTGCCCAAAGAATGACCTCACCAAATAGTGTTGATCAGACTTAAATAAAGTATCCTTGCCCACAGAATAACCTCACTAAAAGTATCCTGCCCACAGAATAACCTCACTAAAAGTATCCTGCCCACAGAATAACCTCACCAAATAGTGTTGACCAGCCTTCAATAAAGTATCCTGCCCACAGAATAACCTCACCAAATAGTGTTGACCAACCTTCAATAAAGTATCCTGCCCACAGAATAACCTCACCAAATAGTGTTGACCAACCTTCAATAAAGTATCCTGCCCACAGAATAACCTCACCAAATAGTGTTTACCAACCTTCAATAAAGTATCCTGCCCACAGAACAATCTCACCAAATAGTGTTGACCAACCGTAAATAAAGTATCCTGCCCACAGAACAACCTCACCAAATAGTGTTGACCAACCTTCAATAAAGTATCCTGCCCACAGAATAACCTCACCAAATAGTGTTGACCAGACTTAAATAAAGTATCCTGCCCACAGAATAACCTCTCCAAATAGTGTTGACCAGCCTTCAATAAAGTATCCTGCCCACAGAATAACCTCACCAAATATGTTGATCAGACTTCAATAAAGTATCCTGCCCACAGAATAACCTCACCAAATAGTGTTGACCAGACTTAAATAAAGTATCCTGCCCACAGAATAACCTCTCCAAATAGTGTTGACCAGCCTTCAATAAAGTATCCTGCCCACAGAATAACCTCACCAAATATGTTGATCAGACTTCAATAAAGTATCCTGCCCACAGAATAACCTCACCAAATAGTGTTGACCAGACTTAAATAAAGTATCCTGCCCACAGAATAACCTCACCAAATAGTGTTGACCAGACTTCAATAAAGTATCCTGCCCACAGAATAACATCACCAAATAATGTTGACCAATCTTCAATAAAGTATCCTGCCCACAGAATAACCTCGCCGAGTAGTGTTGATCAGACTTTAATCAAGTATCCCACAGAATAACCACACCAAATAGAGTTGATCAGCCTTCAATATAGTATCCGGCCCACAGAATAAATTCACCAAATAGTGTTGATCTGACTTCAATAAAATATCCAGCCCACAGAATAACCTCGCCAAGTAGTCTGATAAAGGGTAAAGCCTATGTCACCAAATAGGGGCCAAAACTGTCTAAGATAATATGGGTGATTATCAAACTTGGTCAAAAGAAAATTCTCATAAACATTATAACCAGGTTCTATGAAGATTGGAACAGTTACTACAAAGGAACTGTAGTTGCATTGTTTACTGTCCCATATTGACAGAGCTATAAAAGCTCAGTTTCTATATCAGTGAAAGGCTTAACCTTTTCCCACATGTGGATGAACTTTGACCCATCTGCAGCAGACGTCTTCGAAAACATTGTTGCTCAAGAAGAAATTGCTAATAACCAGCAATTTATTCATTGGTAACAGTGTTTTCAACTCTAATCAATATCTGTTCTTTCAATACTTTTGCCCATGTAATTTCAAAGTCATCTGCTGCATATTTGTTGTTTGTAACAAAAGGATAGTTTGTAGTTCTGTAGTAGTCCTAGATAGAAGCTGTTCATAATACTGCTCTAGCTGGTTCAGTCTGTCCTTGGTTTTGTTAGCTGTGAACTCATGGTACCTCTTCTCTTGTTGACACTATAACAGCAACAACAACAATAACTCATCAGTTCTCGTCACATCATCCACATTGAAAGTCAATGGAAATGATACATCATACAGAGTTACCTTGTTATGTACAAATATTAACACTTTCCCACATATAGACTCATTTTTGTGCCTCTGCACCAGACAACTTTTGTAAACCTTGTGACAAAAGCAGAATTTGCCACAAAGTTTTCAACTCTATTTGGTTATTATATTTTCATTTATAGAGAATTTCCATATTTTTGTCCCAATGTTTTCAAAGTTGTTTGCTGCATTTGTTCTGTATGTGGGATAGGGTTAATCTATAAACTTAGTTCCTTCTCCAATGCAATATTTTCTTCACAACTAGAAATAACATTAGCTGATTTAACATCTAACATATTTATTAAAATTGATATGATTTTAATAGAGTTGATTACATGATATGATTTTTATAGAGTTGATTACTTGATATGATTTTAATAGAGTTGTTTACATGATATGATTTTAATATAGTTGATTACATGATATGATTTTAATAGAGTTGATTACATGATTTTGATTTTAATAGAGTTGTTTACATGATATGATTTTAATAGAGTTGATTACATGATATGATTTTAATAGAGTTGATTACTTGATATGATTTTAATAGAGTTGATTACATGATATTATTTTTAATATAGTTGATTACATGATATGATTTTAATAGAGTATTTTACTTGACATGATTTTAATAGAGTTGATTACATTATATGATTGTAATAGAGTTGATTACATGATATGATTTTAATAGAGTTGATTACATGATATGATTTTAATAGAGTTGATTACTTGATATGATTTTAATAGAGCTGATTACATGATATGATTTTAATAGAGTTGATTACTTGATATGATTTTAATAGAGTTGATTACATGATATGATCTCGTTAAAGTTCTTTACTTGATATGATTTCAATAGAGTTGTTTACTTGATATAATCTAAAAACAGTTGTTTACTTGATATGATTTTAATAGAGTTGATTACATGATATGATTTTAATAGAGTTGTTTACATGATATGATTTTAATAGAGTTGATTACATGATATGATTTTAATATAGTTGATTACTTAATACGATTTTAATAGAGTTGATTACATGATATGATTTTAATAGAGTTGTTTACTTGATATGATTAAACAAGATATTTACTTATATGATTGATATGATCTCAATGGAGATGTTTACTTGATATGATCTCAATAGAGATGTTTACTTGATATTACCTCAATAGAGTTGTTTACTTGATATGATCTCAATAGAGATGTTTACTTGATATGATCTCAATAGAGATGTTTACCTGATATGATCTCAATAGAGATGTTTACTTGATATGACCTCAATGGAGATGTTTACTTGATATGATCTCAATAGAGATGTTTACCTGATATGATCTCAATAGAGATGTTTACTTGATATTACCTCAATAGAGTTGTTTACCTGATATGATCTCAATAGAGATGTTTACCTGATATGATCTCAATAGAGATGTTTACCTGATATGATCTCAATAGAGATGTTTACTTGATATGACCTCAATAGAGATGTTTACCTGATATGATCTCAATAGAGTTGTTTACCTGATATGATCTCAATAGAGATGTTTACCTGATATGATCTCAATAGAGATGTTTACTTGATATGACCTCAATAGAGATGTTTACCTGATATGATCTCAATAGAGTTGTTTACCTGATATGACCTCAATAGAGATGTTTACTTGATATTACCTCAATAGAGTTGTTTACTTGATATGACCTCACTATAGTTTTTTACATGATATGACCCAATAGAGATGTTTACTTGATATGACCCAATAAAGATGTTTACTTGATATTATCTCAATAGAGTTTTCTCTTAATATGACCCAATAGAGATGTTTACTTGATATGACTTTAATAGAGATGTTTACTTGATATGATTTTAATAGAGTTGTTTACTTGATATGATCTCAAAAGAGTTTTTTTTAATTGATATGATTGCAATAGAGTTTTTTTTATTTGATATGCCTCAATAGAAACGACATGATGTTGAAAACTTTGTCGGAAATGGAGAAATTGTGCATTTTTCACAGTGTTTTAAAATGTTGTTTGTTGAAAAAAGAGGTTGTCAGTATCTGGGAAAGGTAAATGTTTATTATCTCTTTCAAGTTTATGTTGAGCTTCAACTGATCAAATTGCCACAAACAAACTTCATTATCCTGTGCCATATATTCGAACAAATGTCTTACCTGATAGAAAAAGAATGATAATGCTTGAGAACAAATTTCTCAAGGATAATTGACCTAAATTATATAACTTTAGAATACATTTATATTGGATAATTGACCGAAATTATATATAAACTTGAGAATAAATTTATTTTGGATAATTGACCGAAATGATTTAACTTGGGAATAAATTTCTAATGGATAATTGACCAAAATAATTTAACTCTAATATAAATTTATATTGGATAATTGACCTGAATGATATAACTTAAGAATAAATTTATATCGAATAATTGACCGAAATGATTTAAATTGAGAATAAATTTCTAATGGATAATTGACCGAAATGATTTAAATTGAGAATAAATTTCTAATGGATAATTGACCGAAATGATTTAACTTGAGAATAAATTTATATATTAGATAATTCACCGAAATGATTTAACTTGAGAATAAATTTCTATTGGATAATTGACCGAAATTATTAAACTTCAGAATAAATTTCTATTGAATTATTGACCTAAATGATATAACTTAAGAATAAATTTCTATTTAATTATTGACCTAAATGATATATCTCGAGAATAAATTTCTAATGGAATTAATTGACCTAAATGATTTAACTTGAGAATACATTTTTACCTGATATAACCAGAATGATATAGCCTGTGAACAAATTTCCATCACAATTTTGGGTTTCAAGCCAGCAAGGATCATCTGTCAACGAAATAAAGTAAATGGCATGCATGATATAAAGATGGATGGAGGGATTATTATTATTACACGTGTATATGATGAGGGAAAACATTTTTCTTTGCAAGGTTAGCTCAGGTTTACTTGTTAACTAACCTTTTCCCACATATAAATGCTTTTGTATTCATCTGCAATTGCTCATAATCAGCAATTTCATCCTTTTCCCGCAGTATACAGCAGACGTCTTTTGAAAACACTGTGGCAAAAGGAGATTTAGTGATATACATGTGACAAATGACACTTTACAGCAGACAACATTGTGGAAATAGGAAAATTTACTCAAAACAAGTTATTTATCCATTTTCAATACCATTTCCAAATCAGCTTGTCAAATGATATGTTTTCAATGCAGATGACACAAACAATTTCAATAGGGGAAACAGTTAAAGTGAATAACTCTAATAATAGTCTATGAGTAATGTTTACAAGCATCTTACCTCATACAATGGGGTAACCCTTTCCCTCATACAGACACTTAATTAAACTCTCTGGAACAGATGACCTTTGAAAACATTGTGACATTGTGTTTGGTTATCTGTTTTCAAAGTGGTCTGCTGCAGAACTGTTGTATCTGGGAAAGTGGGGTTAACTGTGGGTCACTTACAGATTTGTACTGCTCTGAGGGCTGCAGATTGTTTCTCACAATGTCAAACTTAGATGACAAGTCCATTTGACCTAAATTTAAAGATGAAACAGGGTTCACAATTGGCAAAATAATTATTATAACAACAAGAAGGCCATGATGGCCCTGGATCGCTCACCTGATTTTTTATTAACTTTAGCTATATAAGCCCCACCCCCTGGCGGCCATAGTTTCCAATCAACTTGGCTTGAAGGAATCTGATGGAGGGTCATTCAAGGAGCATTTCTACAAAATTATTTGAAAATCTGCCAACCAGTTTGGGAGAAGAAGATTTTTTCAGTTTTCACTATAGCCATATAAGGCAAAATAGCCCTGTCCCCTGGCGGCCATGTTTTTCGACCAATCAACATGGCTTGAAGGAATCTGATAGTGGGTCACTTAAGGAATATTTCTAAAAAATTATTTGAAAATCGGCCTGACACTTTCGGAGGAGAAGATTTTTTAAGTTTTCGCTATAGCCATATAAGGCAAAATAGCCCCGCCCCCCCTGGCGGCCATGTTTTTCGACCAATCAACATGGCTTGAAAAAATCTGATAGAGGGTCATCCAAGGAACATTTCTACAAAATTATTTGAAAATCGGCCTGACACTTTCGGAGGAGAATATTTTTTAAGTTTTCACTATAGCCATATGAGGCAAAATAGCCCCGCCCCCCCTGGCGGCCATGTTTTTCGACCAATCTACATGAATCTGATAGAGTGTCATCCAAGGAATATTTCTACAAAATTATTTGAAAATCTGCCAACCAGTTTGGGAGAAGAAGAATTTTGAAGTTTTTTTCATTTCATTGCCATGGCAACTAGAATTCTGCATGGATCCCAAAAATTTGAAGGAAATCTGGTGAGGTCATTGAGAGGATGCTTTCTGTGAAGTTTCATCCCAATTGACCCACTGGTTACTGAGGAGAAGAAGTTGACGGACGCCGGACAAAAGGCGATCACAATAACTCACCTTGAGCAAAACTCAGGTGAGCTAAAAACAAGTAATTTCTCCTTTACCAGCAATGTTTTCAATTCTGTATATGAAAGTTCTTTAACAAATTAAATTATTACAGATATTTGCTTAGATGTTTTAGAATACAAGGTAAACAGTTAACTCTAACATCTGAGAAGATCAATTTTTCTAATGGCTAGTGGTAACTTACATGCTGGGCATACTAGGGCTTTCTTAAATTCCCTTTTTCCATCCTCGTCGCAAAAAACATCTAGTGTTTATACAGTTAAAGGTCACAACTATAATATAAATGATGATTTTAATGAAGATTATATTGGAAATAATAATGACAAGGATACAATTATTGTAAAACAGGTTATATTCGTGTTAGATTAATTTTCACATAATATTGGTAAATTGATTTTCTCACAAATTCTTAATCATCGCAAATAAATATCCGAAACAATGATTCACTCAAAGATATATTTTAATTTTAACCCTTTCCCGAATACAGATGCTTTCTGATACCTCTGAAGCAGACAACTTTTGAAAACATTATGACAAAAGGAGAAATTGCTTTTGCCACAATGTTTTTAACTCTTTTCAATAATTAAACTATATCCCTTTTAAAGAAGTTGCCTAAATGTTTACCTGCTTAAGATTTGTGGTATGTGGAAAGGGTTAAACATAGTCAGGGCTACAGATAACTTTTTTATTGAATTGGGTATTAACTCCATTGTTTTTCAGACAATTACTTTTTTTAAAATTGAGAAACAGGTGTATAAAATTTTAACCCATATTTTTTTTTTATATAAATTACTTTTTTGTACGACTTGATATCATTGTAAAACTCCTTTTCTCACAATATTTCATAGTAGATTAGCTAATGCTTAAAATTGTTGGCAAATCTATATATTTGGGGATCCCTCATTCATCCAGACTTTTTAAATTTAGTTTTGCTTTAATCTGTAGGCACAGTGAACATCTAAGATAAGTATTTGTCTCGCTCTCATCAAGCCATAAATACTTTTGATTCGATTCGGATCTTGTTTGATTCAATATAAATTATTTAAGTAAAGCAAATGTAAACAATTGCTTTATTTACTTTTAATTTGCTTTCTAGTACTCATTTTAAAAAAAAAAAAAATTTTGTTGACAATTCTTTTGCTTTTTTAAGCAAAAAAGCTACTTATCTGTAGCCCTACATAGTCTCTTTTTCACAAACCTAACACAGGCAAGAGATAAAAGGGGAGTATTATAAAGTATCTTTACATTGAATGAGCCTTCGACCATAGTATTCACACAGTGTATAATACACATACCAGTCATTCTGAAAGGAATTGACCACATGACAGGCATCAGTCTGTCTTTCCTTGTTTGCAGGTGGTTTTAAATTCATGAATGCACAAATTAAAAACAAAGACAGAAATCCCGAAATTTTGACCATGTTTATTCAAAGCATTTTACAGCAAAGACATTTTACATGCAAAGAAATTCCATAATTTTCTATTGGTCTCATTATAACCATTGTGTAAGGTTTGACATTTGAGTGTCATTTATTATCATAGCTTTTATGAGGAATGTTAGAGCATTTATGAAAGACATGAAAGTTAACCCTTTCCCACTTGTTGATGTATTCTGACACATACGAATCAGACACCTTTTGAAAACATTGATGCAAAATAATTATACATGTACTTATAATTAAAAAGAGTTTACAATTTGTTCGCTCAGTGTTAAAAAGTTGTCCCCACGCAGATGCAACTGACTATATTGTGGGGAAAGGAAAAGTGCCCTTTATGAATAATTTCTCCCTTTTCAATTTTTGTTTTCTACTCTGCTTCAAATTTCAAGTATGTGACAAGTGTTTCCTCAAAGCAAATGACCCTTATAATAGCACAGCAGTATTAAACTGGAATTCTTGCTCTTTGTCAAAAGTTACTACGCTCTTTAAAGTGAATGCTCTGATGGTATGAGTTGTTGTATGTGGTAAACGGTTAAACTACTGGAATTGCACTGAAACTATTCAAAGGATACGTGAGCAGGCTGTTACCTGGAAAAGAAAACAAAAACATAAAGAACACTTATACTGCCTCGCTATGGAGCTAGCTTTAATAGCGATGAGGTAGAGCGTTCACCTTCAGATAAAAGGATCTAAGGTTCGAGCCCTGATCAGGTATCTTAAGACTGTAACAATATGGCGTCCAACATGGGGCTACATAGGAAAAGCCTCAATAACGTTTCTCATTCTCAGACTCCATTTGAGGGGTTATATATAGCCATGGTATATATATAAGGGGACACTTTACTGCCTTGCTATAGAGCTGGTTTTCATATTGACGTGGTAGAATGTTTGCCTTTTAGGTCAGGTTTGAGCCAAATCAGGTCAGGTCAAATATTTTAGGACTGTTACATATAAAACATCTGAGTAGCAGAAATATAGAGACTTACATAAGCCCAAGTTGTAACCGATTTCCGGCATTTTTTGAAGTTACAAACTAATTCTTTTTCCTGTGTTTCCATTGTTTTCATCACCTGAAAACCAAGATAAACAGATTTCTAAATCATTATTCAGGAAAACCAAATCTTAAATAAAAAACTTCCTGATTCTTTTTAAAAGTTGAAATGTGACTCTGATGACTCAGGTGGAAAGAGTAGACACTTGTCTGATTGTATAATTTTTGGAAATGTGTGCTAATAATTATAATATTATGCGAGATTAAAAAATGCATATACATGACTGCATTGTATACTTAAATTATAAAAGATGAGTGGAAACTCTTGGCTAATAGTAGCGTAGACAGAGATAACAACTTTGTGGGAACAGTAAAAACGCTAATTATCAATTTTTTTACCAATATGCCAAATGTGACTCATGTTATTTGATATTTAAACAGTTTTAAGTTTTTGTGACATAAGATTCTACTTTCACATTCCTGTATAGATTAACGTTTGTACATTTAATATGTATAAATAAAAATATTGGTTCACCGATTCTGGTCATATTTCTGAATTGATCTAATTATGTTGACAAAAGGTCATAGAAATGGCTGCCTGCTTTCCATTTGTAGGATACTTTTAGATCTAAATCCGTTGGTGGTGAAATAAATGAATATATCGTGGAATGATAGGCACAATAATCTTGCTAATTTTCCTCTGAGGAATAAATATAATTCTCACATTTCTGATATCTGTGTGTTTTTAAAATACAGCAGGAATCTAGTTTGATCAAGACATGGTTGTGGATCTGTATCTGAATATAAAGCTTGCATTTAAAATATCATGTCTGTATTTCAAAGACATTTGGGAGAACTTGATTTATAATTTATCAATACATGATTAAAATTAGTAAGTGAAAAAATACCATAAACAGCAAAACTATCTTATAAATGAACGAGCAGGCGTAAGTCACTTGAAGTTTGGCGCCAACAAATGTCACAAATCACAACAGAAAGCGTCTGATGATACAGCTTACAAACGTGTCAAAATGGCTGCCTGGGCAGGATTTTCGGATGATGACTTGAGAAAAGTTAAAGGTTTTTCGAATACAAACCAGCAGAGACCTGTGCGCAGTAAGGTTTTTGTCTTGAATTATATTTTACATTTAGAATATGACTGCATCTGCGTTGTTATTGGCTGTCAAAGTCAATTCATGTCAGAAACCTACTGTTTACGTGTGTAACATTTATATTATGTATATATCCGGATGTTCTTCGATTCGGATACAAGTTTACATAATTATATTACCAAAATATTTTGTATTTTCATGATATAATTTTTTCCCACATTACAGATGAAATATGTATAAATAGAACTGTTATCCTTTCTTAGATATAGTTGAGTATGGGTGACGGTCACCTTGCTGACTTACTAAATTATTGTCATGGTGGTGTGCCCTTGGGCAAGGCACATTTTCTAGCCTAGTACTGGTTTATTTACCCACGGATCATAAATAAGTGAACTGTCACCGTGATAATATGAGTATAGGTGCTACATTTATTATATGTTGTGATCGGTGAATAATTCCCCGCGAACTGCAGTTAGCCCCTTGCTTGCAGCACGATCAGTTATTTACGTCAATTACGAGTTCTACCGACCTAAGCAAAGAAAATAAAAATCATCATCAGCTTAAGCTTATATTTAACTTTAAAATATAGCCAATATTTTACATCCATGAAAATATGATGACAGGTACAACAAATAATCAACTTGCCCTTCATAAAGTACTTCCATAATTCACGGAACTACATTTGTGACAAGCCAAACTAACGTTTCCTATAATTTCTGTCGTTTTCCTTTCGGTTCATTTAGTTTAAACTTATTTATTTTACATCGATTGTGAAACAAAAAAAAATCCCAAAGTCAGGACCCGCTCATCACGGGACCTGAACCAGGGACCTTTGATACAAGAGGCCGACGCTCTACCTCTGCACCACTAATAGATTGACGTCATATCACAGGAATTTGGATTTATAACTTCCAGAATGTCAAAGGTCAAAAAACCCTTACGAGTTTTATTTGAACTCGTTTTAGAAATAGACGACGAGGGTTATTACACGGAAATTATCTCACATAAAATTACTTGTGTCCGTTCCTTTATCGAGTACGTATTATCATATTTAATTATTTACTCTAGAAGTTTTGTTTTTTTCGATATTTTCTTTTCATCCAATCAAAACGTAGCAGAATCGTGACTGTATCGAAAAATCCACTCTGGACACAATTTTTGGAAAGACGGTATAGCAAAGTTTTGCAAAGTTCATACACATTACCTATTGACGGGAAACATCGCCGGCTTCGCCGTCGATTTGTTTACCCGTATAACTGAAATAATGTTGAAAGCGGCGTTAAAATCCAATAAAACAAATACTATAATCATTCTCTGAAACATCTATAGAATATGGTGTATACCTATACAGAGTGTCTCCTGCAACGTACTTAGCAGGAGACAGGCCTCAGTGGATGGGCTGCTGCCACGTATTATCAATTTTTTTAATTTAAGTGTGGTCGAGATAATGGCTTACGATATATTATCAATTATCGATTAACGATTAACTAAATCAACAGTCAATTAAAGCAGCGAGCTATAATAGCTTGGTCAATACATCTGAGTCAGAGTCTTTACCAGAGTCTCTCGCGGTGAAAGATGACTGGCCATTACTCTGTACACAACAGGAGGTACACCTCACTCCTACAACCACTCCTACCATACCAGAATTGTCCGACTCATTTGTCTTGACACAGCTAAGCTTGGTCAATACATCTGAGTCAGAGTCTTTACCAGAGTCTTTGCCCGAATCTTCTGCTGCTCTCGCGGTGAAAGATGACTGGCCATCACTGACACTCTGTTCACAACAGCAGGTACATGTCACTCCTACAATACCAGAGTTGTCTGAATCATTTAAAACAAATACAAACATCAGCAATAAATCTAAAAAACACATGACAAAACGTGCAACTTACTTGGTGGCGGAAACAGGGAGCTACTTAAAGGGTCAACATTTGACAATTATTCAATATTTTTTAGAAGCTTTTAAAACTTGGAAACTGGAAAATGGACATCCCATGAGAACATTAGACTCTAGAAAAAGTATTGATAATATGGAACATCCGTATCATTACATAACATTTGTCTGCAAGCATTATGGGAAACCAAGATCAAGGGGTAGCTCTGTTAGACCACAACAAACTTACTTTCCAACTGAGTGTCCAGTTAAAGTTAGATTGTCTTTGGATAGCACAAGTATGTTGTACAAAATAACTAGCATAATCGCAGAACACAATCACGAAATATCAAAAGGTACATATAATCTCTATCCATCTAACAGAAAGCTTGATACAAATGAAATCGACATTGTTAAACCTTTAATAAACATGGATGTACAAACAAAAAATATTTGAGATTTCGTTCAAAAACACACCTGTAGGCAAATTTATCCAAAAAATAGATATACATAACTTAAACAGAATATTTACACAAGAACATCGTAACGGTAGGAACGAGGCACAGGTTTTATACGATATTGTACAAGAATTAAAAGTCAATGATCAGGGTTCAACTGTTGTATTGGAACTTTCTGAAAACAAGGACCTTGAGCTTTTATTCTTTCAAACTTCGGACATGAAAAATGCTTTCAAAATTTATCCTGGTTTTCTATTTATGGATACTACATATAATCTAAATATAGAAAATCATCCTTTATTTGCCATAATGGTTGAAGATGGATATAGAACTTGTCGCCCTGTTGCCTACTGTTACTTAAAATCAGAAAAAAAAGAAAACATTCAACGAGCAATTGACATATTCAAAGAACACAATAATACAACAGAAACAAATGTAATAATGATAGATAAAGATGCAAGTGAAAAGGATGTACTAAAAAACTCATTCTCACATGCTTCAATTCTGCTTTGTACATTTCATGTCCTTAAATATTTCAAAAAAAAAGTTAGTGAACTTAAAATAGATATATCTGCTATTAAAGCAAGAGTTAATGAAAACACTCACGTCTTTGTGTTATGCTTCCTCATCAGATATATATATTGAACACCACGCTAAAGTGAAGTCTCATTTTCCGTACTTTTTGCAGTACTATGATAAAAACTGGCACAGTTGTCAAAAGCTTTTGGTTCATTATTATAGAAACAAATTACAATTTCTTGGTAATCATACAAATAACAGAATTGGAAGTCACAATCAGAAATTGAAGCAATACATTAAAAGAACACATCATTTGGCAGAGTCAGTTATAAGGTTACTTAGATACATTACAGATACATATGCCCCAAGCAGAACTTCAAAATTCAAAAAAATTAAAAACAAGATTAGACACACGATACCATACATCCATTCATTCAGAAGTCGCTAAAGTCTGCCAAAAGTCTGGTTATCACTTAATTACACAACAACTAAACAAGTCAAACACGTCAATATAGACATTTACATCTGAAGAAACAGGCATATACGTAGTC
This sequence comes from Serripes groenlandicus, assembly GCA_031761405.1. NCBI lineage: Eukaryota > Metazoa > Mollusca > Bivalvia > Cardiida > Cardiidae > Serripes > Serripes groenlandicus. The sequence continues at coordinate 26,999,807 of JASEVX010000002.1, forward strand.
AATAACAACGATAAAACTCATACCGTAAACATTGGCACAAGTTCCTGCTCATGTACATTCTACACAATATATGCATTGCCTTGCCATCACATTTTGAGTGTCCGAAATCATCTTGGTTTACATTTATTTGACAAATCTTTTGTTTCCAAAAAATGGCTTAAAGATAATCATTTAGATGACAAAAATCAAAATATCAAATCAAACATTATTGTACTTGAAAGAGACAACAGTAAGACTCAATTGAATCCGCCTGAAAAATAAAGTATTGCAATTAATTTCTTTAAAGACTTTGCTCATTTTATCAGGCTGTGGGGACAGTGAATTTTTTGGAAAACTTAATCATTTAAAAGATTTGCAGACAAATTGGCAATCACGTACCACAACATCATTAGGTATACCAAAAGCAAACATTGAAACTATCGATTCCATAAGCGAGCTACTCACGACACAAACACGTAGTGACGAAGTAGATGAGCCAATTCCTTGCATAATATCAACACACTGCATAGAATCAATCATCAAAGACAATCATACTGTCATACCGTCACCTGAAATTCTTCCAGATTTGATTGATTATACTGAGTCTGATAATAGCGTCCGAGATAAAATGAATATACCTGTAGTCGTAAACAGAAGAGGTCGACCATTTAGGTAACAATTAAACCATTTTGGGAATTTTCAAATGGAAACAAACGTAAAAATAATGGTCTTTCAAACAAAACTAAAAGAACAAAGGGTGACGACAGTAACACAAAAACAATAATAAGCATATCAGACACAGAAACTAACACACAGATACATGATTCACACTGGATAACACATGACGGCATTTCATTGACACATGATCACAAAACTAAAATATTAAATGGCTCTCTCCTTGATGATCAAATCATTTACTTGACATGACTTAAAGATCAATTTTTGTTGGATGGATTTCAAAGTACTTCATTATTTCAAAATATTAGCAAGTTCAAACAAGTCTCTAATACATTTGTTCAGATATTATTTCAAAGGGATATATAAAGTATGGTCCGTGGGTAACAGTTTCTAATAAGTTTGGCTGCGAACACCACAAGGTAAAGTTGTATGAATCCCAAAACTATACATTGTGATATTCGCCGCCAAGTTTGTTCTATTTTAAAATTAAGTCAGAAAAATGTAAACATAATTTGTTATGATTTAGAGAAACTGCAAGGGGGTCTGGACTGTGGTGTTTATTCAATAGTGTATGCTGTAAGTGTGAGTCAAGGAGAGAAACCAGAAACTTTAAAATTTGATAACAAATTAATGCGACATCATCTAATAAGCTGTTAGGAAAAGAAACAATTCACTGTCTTTCCGTCTGCACCTCTTCAGTCTGAAAATAGGAAAAATCCTGTAGTTAAAGAAATATATATTTTCTGTAACTGTAGATTGCCTCATGACGACTCGAATCCATCAATGATAGTGTTCAAAGTGTGAAGAATGGTTTCATTTCAGCTGTTTAAACATATCGGAAGAATCAAAATTCAAATTAAACAGTTCAAATGACAGATTTTATTGCAGTGAATTTTGTGAACGGTCATAAATAGTAATAATCGATAAAAAAAAAAGAAGAAACAACAACACTATTAATCCATAAAATAAAGATATAACAAGATAACAACAATAAATAAACATTAAAATAAATAAATAGACAATATAAATCAATAAAATAAAGAAATAAACATTAATAATCAATAATATGAACTGATCTACTAACTCTGTGTGTATACTCAACCAATAAAACACACTGTTGTTTTAATCAACTAGCTGTTTACAATATTTTAACACCTTCGGAATTAATCCCTCATTAAAAATGCGTGGATCGAGATAACATACGTTACAAAAAAAATATGTGGCAGGAGCCATATGGTTCCTACCACATACGTGGCACAAGACAAAAAAAAAAAAAAAACCTTAACATGGCACGAGACTCGGCCATACCTATATCTAAAGGCACAAAATAAAATTCCAGTGGTTCTCCATTTTTATTTTGACTTTTGTTTAGGGAGTATAGGTTGATTTTTAACGAATTATTTTTTCTCAAAAAATAATACAGTTAACGCGATCATGTTTGATTCCGGAAGTCACGGTTAAACTACACTTCCGCTTAGGATACACATTCGCTGCACCTAAATAGTCCTAGTATTTTTTCGATATTAAAATGACTTCTACGTGTTATTTCAATACAGTGAAGTCATAATTATACTATCGAATCATCATAGATAATCAATTTTCTAGAAAATATCAAATTAACAGTACGCGCATATATATTTCATTTGTCGGCAGGTACGTATAAGCCACGAGTATGAATTTTAGTCGTATGCCCATTCACTAGAAGTCGACCCCACGCTGTATAGAACAATGTTAATCTCACAAATATGCCACTACGCAGAGCTCAGTGAAATAGTCAGTGTGCATTTTAAACGCTCGCATCGCCGTTGTTTCTCCTTTTTCCAACATGATAACGATGATCAAAGGGGCTTTTTAATTATAGATCATGGTTTACATACGCGCGCATTCAGTTAGCTTAATATATATACAAAAGTAACGCTTAAACGTTGTATCAAAGTACCGTGGTGCAATGGAGAGCGTGTAGAACTACTAATCATGGACTACTTATGGACGCGAGTTCGAGTCCTAATAGGAACTGTTCTTTTTTTTTTTTTTTAATTCTTATTTTATGCGATTTGTTAAACATTATAGATTTATAATAATTAATTCACTCACATGAAACATAGTTATAATATAAGCCGAAATCCTGGATCCGCCCCTGGTGACGAAAACAAATCGAACTAACAATGTAAATCTCACAAATATGCCATGGGTGTTTTGACAGACTTTACGCAGGGCTCAGTGAAAGAGTTAGTGTGCATGTTAAACGCTCGCATCACCGTTGAAATGCTACATTTACTAAAACTGTCAACTGATAAAAAAAAATCTCTGGACAAAAATATTAATAATAATAAAATAGACTAAATTGTGCAATAGCATGATCAATTGCATTCATAAATTAGATTTTACAAATGTTCAAAATAATTCGTTACCAGTACTTCAGTACTTTGATTTTTTTTAATCTGTTTGTGAGAAAATCCGATTGATGGCAGACAATTGATGCTACTATGTCAAAATGCCTTTTGTCAATCATCGAAAGAATCAATAAACAAGACAGTGTTCAAATGCCTGGATTAAAAGCCCTCATCCTAACTTACTATCCAGTTATTATTATGCAGTCATGGCTCTTAAGCTTGTTCTTCACTTAACCCTTTTCCACATACAGATGCTTTCTCATGCCTCTGCAGCCGAGCCCCGGCAGCTCAGTAGTGACGCGGGCTGTCAATCAAGGGGTTGTGAGTTCGAATCCCGGCTTGGCCAACTTTCTTTTTGACGATTGACAAAAGTCAATGCGACACATGTCATTCGTCTTCCACCAATGGGCTAAGTCTATGTGGAATAGCAGCCAGTTGCTTGGAAAGATTGTTGTGTGGAGTACTGGTGTGAGAAAAACCAGGAAATGCATGAGTAGGTGAACTGGCCGCCATGATATTACAGAAATTGTAAAAAAACAGCGTTAAACCCCAATCAATCAATCTGCAGCAGACATTTCTTGAAAACATTACTGTTACATTGTGTCAATTTAAGGAGAAATGTTTAAGTTAATAATTGTTCTTTCATGTATATCTAGAGATCCCATATATTTGCCTAGTTGTTTTCAAAGTAGTCTGCTGCAGATTTGCTGGGAAAGGAATCAGCTAATGTTGTGATGCTCATTACAGTATCTAATAGAGCTAACCCTTTGCCACTTGTAGATGCGTTTTGATGCATAATTAACTAGGTCCTTAATTAACTGCTATCAGGTCAACTCCTTGTCAGTCTGTGTTGCAATTGCATGGAAGAGCACTATGTCTGTGACAGAACCTTTGGAGTGGCCTCCGCATGTTGTCTGTGGGCATCTAGTTATAAAATCTAGTTCATGTCTGATCATGATGATTCAAAATCTAGGTCACAGGCCTGGTCACATTATGGAAAACCTTTATTTGATAGAAACCCAAGAAAATGTGAAGAAAGCTAAATTTGGTCAGGACAGACATGACAGACCATCTCAAAAATATTCCACATCAAATTTAGGACACAATGACATTGATCCATCCATGAAGTTACAACGGATTGAACGGAAGCAACAACAAGAACAATCAAATGTACGTATTGCATCTTGTTTCTATCTTTCTTATCATTTGTTTTACTGCATTGAATTTAGATTCCTTTGCATTATGCAATTTTATGTATCTTAAAATAAATCAATAAAAGATCTGAAAAAATGAATAAATGATTTTAACAAAATACAGTCAAACTTGTGTTAACGATCACCTCTATTTAGCAGCCAACTTGAATAAGCAGCCACTCATAGATTAACCTAAACTACATTTTCTTCTTTATTTGACACATTTTGACTCTCCCCTAGGTGGCTGCTTAAGGCAAGTTTTACTGTATTATTTAATCCGATTAATCAAAAGGTTCTTTTATCACATGGTTTTCTACTGTTTAAAGATGTTTCCTTCCAGGAAAGACAACTCTGTTTCTACTGTAAATTATTAGCTCAATTTTGAAAAAACGAGAGCTATTGTCATGACCCTGGCGGCGGCGTGGTCGTCCGGTTAAGGTTTTTAGATCACCTAGAGCCAAAGGCTCAAGGTGAGCTATTCTGATCACTCTTGTGTCCGTCGTTAACTTTTAGCTTTAAACCTCATCTCCTCCTGAACCGCAAGAACAATTTCCACCAAACATCACAGGAATGTTCCTTTGGTGGCCTCTTTCAAAATTGTTCAAAGATTTAAATTCCATTGAGAACTTTGGTTGCTGCGGCATCAGAAAGTGAGAAAAATACCCAAATTTTAAAATCCTTTTCCTCCATAATCTGCTTGTGCGATTGCAAGATAATTTGGTAGAAATGTTCCTTAAGTGACCCTCTAAATAAACTGTTGAAGCCATATTGATTTCGTTGAAAAACAGGGCAGCAAGGCGGCATCAGGAAAGGTGCAAAATGACAAAAACTTTATAATTCCATTCTTATTAAAGTTCTTGTTAGATTTCAAGATATAAATGGCCTTTACTGATAACCTGTTTCTTGAGAAGTGTCCACTCTTTGCAGTTTCATTTGCACTCCTTGATCAATTTTTCCAAATATTTGCAGTTAAATATTTGCTACTAATTTACTATCAATTAGGTGATCGATTTAGGGCCATCTTGGCCCTCTTGTTTGTTCAGCTCAGCTTTTTTTTCTGTTTTCTATCAGTCGAGCGTCTGTGCCGTACGTGGTACTCTTGTTTTACTTGAACTCTGCTTCTAAAATTTACCGGGCATCATCAAAAATGGTTAAATGACAAAACTGAAGAAAAAAAATTATGCTCTGAAAATCAATTTCTAATATTCAGATAATTTGGCAGTAATGTTCCTTTGGTGACTCTCTGCTACTTTTGTTCAAGCCATATTGATTGGTTGAAAAAACCAAGCATCAGAAAACGCTTAAATGGCATAATTGTAAAATTCTTTTGCTCTGAAAGTACTAATCTGATTCCAAGATATATTGGCAGAAATGTTCCTTAGGTGAACCTCTACTGCAACTGTTTAAGCCACTTTGAATAAGTAGAAAAAAGATCTTCCAGGAAAAAATGACACCAACCTTTAGAAATTCTTCATCTCTGAAAGTGCTTTTCTGATTACAAAATAAACAGACAGAAATCTTCCCTGGTAACTATTTTAATTTTTTTTCAATTTAATTTGTTGAAAAACATAGCAGTGGTGAAACAGAAAAGGCTTGTCCAGGACCATAGTCTTTCATAAAGTCATAGGAGTAACCAAATTCTGTGTCTTCCCAAGATGCATCTTTAGACAGTCTGTCTAAAGATGCATCTTGGGAAGAGGATGTGTTGTGTACACAGGTGCCAGTGTTGTTTAATCTAAAAATAGCATTTGACTATATATTGACAAGGTACATTTCCTTTTCAATGGTCAATCTTTCTGATCGCAATGGCTGTAATTTACCTTAAGATATTCACGTGGAATTATTATTTTCAAAGATGTTACAGTCAAAGCAAGTTATGTACCAATTTTTATGCAATTAATAGAATTATAAGCGAGATACAGCTTTTAATGTAAAACTATTACTTGGGGACATCACTGAGGTGATATGAGGTCCAAGTGAAAACTCGTAAATCAGATTATTTTCCATTATTATACGCCCGTTTTGAAAAACGGAACATATTATAGTTTTACATGTGGCTGACGGGTGGGCGGGCGGCGTCCAGTATGTTGTCAGCCAAATAACTTAAGAAGCCTTTGTCCAATCCTCACCAGATTAAGTCAGAATGTGTATTGGCATACTATCTTGGACAAGTTCTATAACTAGCCATATCGCTTCAGTCAATCAAGAGTTATCACCCTTTAATTATAGAAATTACCTAAAATTGGTCTTCAAGACTCTTGTCAGCCCAATGACTTTATAAGCCTTTGTTCAATCATCACCAAATTTGGTCAAAATGTGTATTGGCATAATATCGCACACAAGGTTGATAACTAGCCATATCACTTTAGTCACTCGAGAGTTATCGCCCTTTAATTATAGAAATTACCTAAAATTGATCTTGTCTGCTCAATAACTTTTTTTTAAGATTTTATAAGTTTTCACTATAGCCATATAACGCAAAATAGCCCAGCCCTCTGGTGGCCATGTTTTTCGACCAATCAACATGGCTTAAAGGAACCTGATAAAGGATCACCCAAGGAACATTTCTACAAAAAAATTTGATAATCGGCCAAACAGTTTTGGAGGAGATTTTTTTTAAAGTTTTTCCTTTCAGTTGCCACTGTCCTTGACCTAAAAAAAAGCTTGTCAAGGCCATAACAAATATTTTCTCCTATTTTATGTGACTGGCCCTTTAAATTGAGGTGAAATCTATATAAATAAACTTTCCTTTTATGTTTACTTATAAAACCTAGGATAGCACCATGGGAGGTCACAAAATCCCAAGGGAGATGCGAAAAGAGAGTCGAGTGGATGATTCATCTGAAAACAAGAATGGTAAAGAAACACCCAATAATGTAACTGATAGAGTCGCTGAACATTCAACTGAGACTAAACTTCAAGAATTGGATGACAAGGATGCTCTAGAGTAAGTGTTTATGATAGACATTCTACTTTGTCCTTCAGATGAATAGAATTAAGCCTTTCCAACCTGCATACACATTGAGATGCCTGTGCAGCAGATGACTTTTGAAACATAATGAGCAATTCATCTTTTTGTCACAATATTTTCAACTTCATTCAAAATGATTTACTAGTTTGTGTATATTATAGAATGTTATTACACTGAATTAATTATGTGTGTTTTGTTTTAATGTGATTGGTATAAAGCCTGTACCTGATAATTTATTTGAAAGCCTCTTAGAAATTATGTCATCTTAAAACATTGTTGGAAAAGGAGACTGTCTGCTGCAGGGGTGTTAATAGTTTGCGCGAGAAAGGGTTAAGCCATTTACTCAACATAGAAATGGGTCCCATGTAGAATGGGTAAGTGTCATGGCAACAAATGAAGAAAAATAGCGGACAAGCACAACATAAATTATTGTCTTATAGTAGGTAACCTATTACAATAATAAAGTTTTGTCATTATTTAGCCAAAGCCAATAAGGGAGCATGCTTTAATCACATGATAACTTAATATTTACGTTGTATATAATCAAGCTCCTATCAGACAAACTTTGCTGCCCTACTTCAGTGCTCTTGTTCCAAAATGAATTAGTCCCCCACAGGTATCCCAGGGGAACTTACCAAACTTTGTCCTGGCCATATCTGCTTTACCATTTCAATTACAGTTAGCAAAATGAGGTATGCACATGCATCGGGAAGACAGTATGTCGCATACCAAAATTTAACAACTCTCGCCTTGACCTTTGACCACATTTATAGAGAAACCTTGTCCGATCTATATCTCCTATGCTGTCTTTTCTAAGAGTTAGCAAACTTGGTATGAAGATGTATCTGGGAAAGATGATGTGTCACTTACAAAAGTTGCACCACTGTGATGTTGACCCTTACTTCAAGAAAAACTTATCCAGGCCATGTTTCCTTTAGGCCTGCCTTGGTAGGGTAACACTTAGAGAACATTTCTCCATCATATATCTGTCAAAAATTAAAATGATTGGATAATTATCAGAACTTAGGTGTTCTTTCAAACCCTTTTGACCTTACATGCTTAACATATATACAGCTGAGGTTTTGTGCTTAATTTGAGCAATACTTGGCATTTAAAATAATTGCACAGTCTTGTTCCTAAGGTGACCCTTTACCAAAATGGTCATCAGAGCTGAAACAAGAACAAATATGTAACTCTTTTCAACATGCAACACATCTACAACAGACAACTTTGAAATTATCTAGGCAAAAACACAGCAAATGTTTTTCACAAAGCTAAAAGAATAATCACTTTTATATATAACCACTTGAATGATTGATGATACAGCAATACCACATACTTTAAAGGAGGATCATCTGTATGAAATAGTATATTCCTCTTAACCACTTTCAAAATTCTAAAACAGACAAATTTGAAAACAAAGACAAACAGCTATTGCAATACTCAAAATAAAATGTAGATAAGTCATTGGAATACACTGATAATCATGTTTTTCTTGCAGTCGTGATATGAAATCCTTGGAGAACTTCCGTACACAACAAAAAGCTATTGAAGAGGCGAACATACAGAAAAAGGCTTTATTAGCTAAAACACTGTCAGAAAGGTTAGTATAACAGAATTGGTACTCAGACTTACATATTGTTAGCTAATGTGGTCTTATGTGATGGAGACAAATTTTTCTTTTGCCTAGAATGTTTTCAATCTATTTTTGTTGCAGAGGCATTAAACATTCCATCTGAAAATTAATTCTGAGAGAAAACTTCAAATGTAACCCTACAGGTTTTTGTACCTAAATAAACTCATGTGATGTGGGAAAAATGGTCATATTATTTGTGTGGTCAAACTTTCGTTTCCACGCAATAAATTTATTTAAAATTGACCGACTCTAATCAAATTTCATAAGAAGGAAGCTTTATATTATTTTAATGGATTGTATGGATCAAGGCCTATGTCATCTTTATTTGGTCACCAATGAAAACCTGGTTTTGTGGCTATTCCATTTGTCTTGTTTATGTTTTAACAGGAAACAAATGGCCAAGAAGGAGACTCATAAACTAGAACATATCCAGAAAGAGTTGTCCAAACTTGATAACTTATTGACTGCAGATGTCACTGTGATCAGAAATAAGATAGAAGAGGCCAGCAGAGACTTCCTAGATGCTCAGTATGTATGATTTGGGCCACAACACAAGAGAAACCAAATTCTGAGTGTTTGAAATTGATAGTACTTTAATTGCATAGTTAGATTTGGTCTATAAAAATCGTAGATTACAAACAGATGATTCTGATGATATCTGCACTGTTTGCCAAGTCTGAAAGGTTGGTTTTAATATGAATTTGTTCATAGCAGATTTGACATATGTACCTTGTAGGATATGACATATGTAGGATTTTTGCCTTGACCTTTGACCCAATTTAGAAAAAAGGATTGTCTTGGATATAATCCTACATTATTACACCAGTCCTAGAATTACCGAATTTGTTGCATACATGCATCTCTGCCCATGGTGTATTGTCTATAAAAAAATAAAATAAGAGTCAAATTGACCTTGACATTTGACCCCACTTGTTGTAAAATCTGACAGTCTCTAGGGTTTAATTATCCCCTCGTCAAACAGAGTTTGAGAGGGGATATAGTGACGGTGCTGTCCGTTTGTTAATGCGTCCGTGCGTCCATCCTTAACAACCTTGTGACCACTCTACACTGAACATCCTTTGACCGATCTTAACCAAACTTGGTATACAGTTAGTATATGGCAAGGTCTAGAAGGCTATTTATTTTCAAGGTCATACGGTCATGGTCAAGGTCAAAATTGGACTGTGTCTATTTTCCGTCTGTAACAACCTTGTGACCACTCTACACTGCACATCCTTTGACCGATCTTAACCAAACTTGGTATACAGTTAGTATATGGCAAGGTCTAGAAGCCTATTTATTTTCATACGGTCAAGGTCAAAATTGGACTTCGACTATTTTCCCATATAACAACCTTGTGACCACTCTACACTGAACATCCTTCGACCGATCTTAACCAAACTTGCCATACAGTTAGTATATGGCAAGGTCTAGAAGCCTATTGATTGTAAATGGGCAAAGGCGGGGTCATTTGGCAAAGGCCAAATGCGGAGACAAGGACAAATTACACTTAGTTCTCTGGTACATAACATTAATAACAATTTGATAAAGGCAAGGACAAATAACATTAGTTTTCTGGTACATAACATTAATATCCAGGTCATTGGCCATATTTTTAAATTTAATACAGAGGGGATGCATCCGCTTTGCCGTGCCCTTGTTGTTATAGCAACTGCCTTGGGAACAATAAATCTGAGCCTAATCTCTGGTCAGTTCATATTAAAAAAAAATCTAAAAATGGTTTTTTCCTCCTTTGCGGTCAGGGTTTCAAGCATAGTTATATGTCTGACACATTGGTTTCTGGATAAATAATACAAACATTGAAATTTGATAATGCCAGGACTAACAATTTTGATGGTGATCTACATGTACAGGGAAGTTTTAAGATCTACATGTAAATACATGTATAAGGGCTACTCCCTATGTCCGAGTAGACCTTCCACCAGTAAGGGACTATGAATTGTCTTTGATTCTTTTTCTTATTCAAAGAGATTTTAATTATTTTCTGAGATGTTTTCAAAGTGGTCTGCTGCAGATTTGTTGTATGTGGAAAAGGATAAAATGGCATTGTTTGATACCTATCCAGCAGATGACTTTTGAAAACATTATCATACAAAGGAGAACTGGTCAAAACTTTTCTTACAACGTTTTTAATTCTGTATTTAATCCTTTCCCACATACAGATGTTTCTGTCACCTCTGCAGCAGACCAATTTGAAAACATTGTGGAAAAAGAAGAGGTTGCTCATAATGAGTAATTTCTCCTTTGCCACAATGTTTTCAACTCTTTTCAAGTTTCCAGTATTTACACTTAAATTTTGAGAGTATTTCCACATTGTGACAAAATTACAAAGTTCTTATTTCCTGTTGCAACAATGTTTTCAAAAGTTGATTACTGCATAATCTAAGATAATTCCCTCAAAGATTCTAAATTGCTTCTGTGAGTGATTTGCCAATAGAGTAGATTTTGATCAGATTACACAGAAAATATATAGACAAACATACTGAAGATCTCTATAAATGACAGTATAATTAATTAAAAGAGTTGAACACATTCGGGCAAAAGGCGAGATTGTTCATTATGAGTAATTCCACCTTTTGCTAGAATATGTTTAAAAGACGTCATATGCATCTGCATGTGGGAAAGGGTTAATACATTTTTTTTTTGTCCAGGAGACGATTTGAAAAGGCGGAATCTGAATATATCTCATCTAAAATAGACTTACATTCTAAATCGGAACTGAAGGAACAATTAACAGAACACTTATACACCATTATTCATCAAAATGAAATGAGAAAAGCACAGAAATTAGCGGATTTAATGAAAGAACTAGAAATGGAAAATTCACAGGAAGAGTTTCATCTACCAGAGTTACCTCCCCTGTCTTCATTTCAACCAGCCGTCAAAATGCTGTCACCAACTGGGTCAAAACCCGTCACAAAAACATTGAAATCCAATGACTGCAACGAGACTGGTAATGTGGATGTGTCTCAAATTTCAAAGACTGGTAATGTGTCTGTGTCAGAAATTCTAGAGACTGGTAAAGCTCAAAGTGTAAATCAGTCTAGTGATGTTGTAATCATTATAGATAAAACAATAGTTGATAAAGATTCTAGAAGTGATGATACAGTTAGTCAAACACAGCAAGCTATTACTGGTGAGGATCTGCTCGTTGGAACCACAGATGTTCTAACAGATGGAACATCTTCCCATGAACTTATTGATAAGGGTGTCAGTGATTCAAGTAAAAGACTAAATACAGTACAAATTGGTGATACAACTTTGAATACTGTAGAAACATTGGCTGAGCCCAAACTGCCAGACACCTGGGTGTTTAGCACAACAAAGCCATAAAAGTTGCCTGAACTAATCTAGCCTTTTCCAACATACAAAACATCTTGCGAAGATGGGTTTGATAACATCTTGGCAAAATTATGGAACCTCTCTATGAAAGAAAGTTTATTGATTAATTACAGTTTAAAACATTGTGGGAAAAGATAAAATTGCTCATCATGATGTTTCTGAAGTTGTTTGCATGTGGGAAAGGGCAACATTTTAGGGTTAGAAATTAGACTCCCAATTGAAATCCTCTATGCAAAAATGTGGATAATTTCTTTATCCCTTTCCCACATACAACAAATCAGAGGCAGTCGACTTGGAAAACATCTAGGCAAAATTATGGAAATTCCCTCGAAGGGAAAGTTTAATCATTGAAAAGAGTTAAAAAGGTTGTTGCAAAGGGTAACAATTCTCGTAATGAGCAATGTTTTAAAAAGTTGTCTACTGCAGAGACATCAAAAAGCGTGGAAAAAGTTTAAATGAAAGTATGACAATTGAATAGAATTGAAAATACTGTGGCAAAAGAAGAAATTGTTCCATTTCTCTTTTTATCACAGTGTATTAAAAAGTCTTCTGCTGCAAAGGCGTCAGAAAGCGTATATATGTCGGAAAGGGTGTAAGTTTAGGCAAATCTTACAGACAATTTGAGTTGAGCACATGGGGAAGACGAAACTCGATTAGCTAAGAGTATAAGGTTAAAGAACCTGTATCTGAGAAATGTTATATTCTACTGGAAGAGTACACAGTTGATTTTGAAAGATTGTAGTATTAATGATAGAATATTTAAGGGGGAAATTGCAATTATTCATCAAAAGTTGAAAATTGTGGATGAGTGCCCTTGTTGTTGTTGTTATAGCTAACTAATAATGAATATACAGGCTTAATACCTGCTCTTATGTAGATTATTGAGAATTACAATTATGATATACATTGTATCATGATAAAACGGTTCAATATTGATGAGCACAATGGTGTAGTGGTAGACTGTTTTAGGTTGGTGTCCTGGTGGCAAGGTCAATACTAAAAGATATCAGTTTATATGTTGGTGTCCTGGTGGCAAGGTCAATACTAAAATATATCAGTTTATATGTTGGTGTCCTGGTGGCAAGGTCAATACTAAAGGATATCAGTTTATATATTGGTGTCCTGGTTGCAAGGTCAATACTGCATGATATCAGTTTATATGTTGGTATCCTGGTGCTAAGGTCGATACTAAAAGACATCAGTTGATATGTTTGTTTCCTGGTTAAAATGTCAATACTAAAGGATATCAGTTTATATGTAATTGTCCTGGTTGAAAGTTCAATACTAAAGGATATCAGTTTATAATAGACTGTCTCGTGGTTTGTGTATCTTCTTCAGAGCTACAATATTTACCTCCCTTATAGGCCATTCTGATAGGCAAATAGGATAAAATTCATCGAACATACAGATATTTTCCGACGTCCTTGCACCAGAGAAAACATTGTGGCTAGAGGTTTTTAACCAGGTTTTCCAAAGGAAAAATCTCGTTATTAGTTTGGCGAAATCGGCGGGCGGGCAGGCGTCAACTTTCCTTGTCCGGATCATAACTTTGCCATGCATAGAGATATTTTCAAATAACTTGGCACAAACATGCACCATATCAAGACGATGTGCCAAATGCAAAAAAAGAATTCTGTAGATTCAATGTCAAGGTCACAGTGATAAGAAATAGACTTTAATTGAACTTTTCTTGTCCGGACCATAACTGTGTCATGCATAGAGATATTTTCAAATAACTTGGCACAAATATGAACTATATCAATATGATGTGTCACATGCAAAACCTTTGTCTGTAGCTTCAAGGTCAAGGTCACAGTGACAACAAATAGACATCAGTTGAACTTTTCTTGTCCGGACAATAACGTTTTCATCCATAGAGATATTTTCAAATAGCTTTGAACAGATATACACCATATCAAGACGATGTGTCATATGCACAATTTATGTGTTTAGCTTCCAGGTCAAGGTCACAGTGACAGAAAATATACTTTACTTGAACTTTTTTTGTTCAGACCATAACTTTACCATGCATATAGATATTTTCAAATAACTTCGCGCAAATATGCTCCATATTAAATAAATTGGCAATTTAAAAGAATATAGCATAGATATGCATTATATCAATACAATGTGTTGCATATAAATATACTGATTATCAACCTGGCATTAGGGATCCTAAAATGTGGCTGCTTACTACAAAAGGTTGCTTAATATCTGTTATCTATTATATGTTCTTAATAAATGAGGCCATCAACACACGATTGACTGTATTGAACTGATATTTGTTAGATAAAATTGTGATATATTTAATTGACAAAGTAATTATGATTATTCATCAATAGAAATATTCCATGTTACTTGAATTACTAGCTTTGATTAACTATAACAGAAAGATTTGACAGATCTGTTAATTCTTAATCAAACACCTTCCATTATAGAAAACCTGGTTTCATGGAATTTCCATGTCTTGTTTCAATTATAATACTTTTGTTTGCAAAGATTTTCCATATTTTTGCCTAGACATTTTCAAAGTCGTCTGTGGCAGATTTGTTGTATGTTTGAAAAGGTTTTTAAGAGTGTATTAAAAAAAAAAAGTGAAAATCTGGAAACACATAGGAATTTGATAATCCTATTTCATTGAATCATTGAATACTTTGTATTGACAGGGTAGGTAAATAGTATAGGTTAGGTTAAAAAAATGTCTTATCTTAAGAACAAAACATTGTAGGAAACGAAGTTAATTTGCAGAGGGATGAAACTTTATATATATATCTGGGAACTGGGAAGAAGTTTATTTGTATGTGCAACCCCCCCCCCCCCCCCCCCCCCCCCCCCCCCCACCACCCAAACACACACACACACACACACACACACACACAAATTGTAAACACATTTTGACACATCATCAGCAGCAGACAACGTTTAAAAACATTTATGGCAAACAAAGAATTGCTCACCGTATTTTTAAAGTCATCTGCTGCAGATTTATTTGTTATGTTGTAAAGGGTTAATGCTCAACTAAGATAGATTTTTGTAAAAAATCCTGGTTTAATATTATTGGATACAAATGTTGGAAATATAACTGTGTTATAAATAAAAGTTGGTTTAGAACTATAAAGTGTGTTATGTTAATACTTTGGGATTTATCTTACCTGAGATTAACCTGCTCAGGATGATCTATTGTGATCACCCACTGTCAGGGACATATAGATAAGACATATCTACCTCCCTGCCCACTGTCATTTATCATTCCCATTCATTCACAATTTCTCAAATAGTCTTGCAAACTTAATTTTATAGGTCAAGTTTTGAAAAAAAATCACTAGAAGCTATATTCTGCTTTAGCTTGAAAAAAAACCTGCATATATATGATTTCTGTGTGACCCTCTATCAAAATTGATGAAGTCATTTTGGTATAAAAACTGTCAAAGTAAAGGGTTAGTTGTCTGTATATGACCTTTGACCTGTAATCGCGACCTGGACATTGAATCAAAGTGGTTGTTACACGCGCTTTGCACATCGTTTTTTCAAAATCCTTAATATGGTTCAAAAGTTATTGAGCTGACACAAAATATATTCATATAACCTTTGACCTTGAACCAAAGAAGACATAATTCTGACATATTAGAAAATGGTCTTCAACTATATGGAGAAAATCAAGAGAGTTTACTTGTTTTAACACTTTCAGAAACCAAATAGCATCTAGTGTGGTTGACTATTTAATCACAAGCTATGACATTTTACTAGTTTTTCACTTATGAATATTAGAGACCTAACCGAAATGTTGGACCATTACCATAACAATGCATTTTATAATACGGATATTCTTACTTATTATAACATTATTTGGGAGAACAGATCTTGCGGCTATCCATACAGTAATGGGCGATACAATACACGTCTTTGATAGCTTATCAGATGGACTTATATCGAATAAAATTTATGTCAATACTTGTATAGACAACCTTCAACTATTGTTTATGATATTTCGTTTGATTTAGATTGTAAAACAGTTAGTACTTCACCTCGGATGCCCAAATTTTGCAAATCTACTTGGTTTGATTAAACCTGTAAGCAAACTAAACAGTAAGAGCATTTTCCGTTCAGATCCTTCTGAAAACAATAGACATATTTTTGACAAATAAAAGTTTATACTGTAAAGCTTAACGTACAGCTAAAATGCATTTTTTTTTTTTTTGCCAAAGAAAAGAGCAAAATATCCAAAATGAGAACTAAAAGTCCTCGAAAGTTTTTTGGAAATACATTAAGAAATTAAAAAAAGAACTGTATCTACGGTTTATCATTTAATGATTTTGTTGATCATTTTAAAACTATTTCAAACATTGACCAGTGAAATTTTGTACCTGATGAAAATGATTCACGTTTCTCAGGGTCACTCTGACACACTATTTATTGAAGAGCTCGATAAATCTTTCAGTGTAAATGAAGTATCGAAAACGATTAGTTCACTACAAAGACACAAACGCAGTGAGTTATAGTAATAATGTATCATACTTTTTTGATTGATTCAAATGATTTCATATCACCTTATCTAGTCACACTTTTTGGGATAGGGGCTTTTTGCCCCTATACCATTCCTAGCATGCTTTACAAAAAGTCGACTTACGGCTGCAACCAAGCCCAACAATTGTCTTCATCCGCGACATTCGAGTTTTGATTGGTTTATAATGATTTCATTGGTTCGACCGAATAACGAAAAACGAGTGAAAAACACACTGAACTATACTCTCAATGTCAGTCGTGTAAGTTAAGGATGTACTGAACTGAGGTTTTGAAATTTAAAAAAAAAAATTTTTTTTTTTACTTTCTTATTAAATCTTCTTATTTTGTTGTCAATTAAAACCTGTTTAGTCATTATACCTTTTTATAATTCTTCAAAATTTAAAAAAAAAGTGGATAAAATTTGCTTGAGATAAAGGGCCTATTTTTTCACGAGCCTTCAATTTTTTCGTGAGACGCTGTCCAGATGCTGTGTTTGATTAAGAAATAAAATTGGGCAAAAAGAACATATTAAAATCCATGTATATAAATTTTAATCTAGAACTTGTATAGTATCATATTCATTTGAAAAAAAAAGTAGAAAATATTGAAAAACTTTTTTGACATTTGAAGATATGTTTGAAAAATTAATAAATATATATTCATATTTTAACATTTTTTAGCCAAAGAAGAAAAACTGACAATATTGCCCAATGACATATACTTTCCTTATTACAATCTGATAAATGATAGTAATTGAAATAACTTCGAGAAGTTTCAGAAAAAGTTAAATATTACAAATACAGTCTCCCACATTATGGGTGAAATTGTTCTCAAATCTGCAAACGATAAACAGTTAGCTTTTAGGCTATTAAATGCCAGCATCAATTACCCATGGGTCATTAGACTATTAATTTTCTTGATAAGGTGATTAAATTGCCAAGATGTTTGTCTGACCGGTATATGACTGTGGGCTGTGTTCTCAGGGCATGCACATTGCATTTGTTAAAGAAATCAAAGTACTGAAAGTACTGCTAACGAATTATTTTGAAAATGTAATTAATAATTGCATTTGATCATGTTTTTTGTTTGTTTTAAACTTGCTTTAAAACTTAGTAGTTTTTTTAGCTCGACTATTCGAAGAATATGAGAGCTATAACAGTCACTTGTGCGTCGGCGTTGGCGTTGCAACTTTGGTTAAATTTTGAAACTTCACTCACTTATTGGACATCATCAAATGACCTTGCAGGACAAGTCCTATAACTCTGACTGTGGGCTGTGTTCTCAGGACATGCACATTGCATTTGTTTAAGAAAGAAGACAAGATAAAGTAGATGTAACACATCAATGTTGCCGGAAATCAATACTGCAGTTATGCATAACACTTACATTATAGTAGATGAAAAAAACACTTATCAACTAAAGGTCATATTGGAACATCAGGGGTGGGGTCAAGTGAAAATGTATCATAACTTGCATTTTTTTTGTCAACGAAGTGAATGTCCTTCACAGAATTTCATTGTTTATGATCAATCTCCATTCTAAGGTAGGTTGGCCCATTGACATATAAACATATATATACATGTTTATATGTCTCTGGTTGACCATATACACAGCCAACTAATTATTGATCATAAACAGGAAATGAGTAATCTTCCCAATCATTAGTCTACTCATGTTTTAAAATTATATAATGATGAGCGCCCTAAATGTGTCATTGAAGCATAACAATATGCATATCGCAAGCAAAATGCGTGTAGGGAATTTAATAACACATTTAAATTTGTCAAGGACGAAATAAGACCCGATTTGATTCTTAGTAATCTTTGCATAATTGTCGTTTTTTACACTCTCTTTATAGGCAGAGAGTGTTCATTCAAAGTAATTTTTATATTAAAACCAGTCTTATCTCAGTTTGTTCTTTTCGTCATTTGTTTCGAACCAAATAAATATTTTAAATCACCTATAATTAACTATTTGTAAGTGAGTGTAAAGAACGGCTCTCTGCAAAGGAGATTTATCTACACAGTCCGTATTCGGTAGTCACTTGATCAACATATTTAGCTTCGAAACAGTTCCTATTTTAGATATTCATGGATTAACATTATTAAATGAATTCTACATAAATCAAGACATCTCTTTGAACATGAAAATAACATTCAGTAAGTTAATATTGCTTCTAAAAGGAGAATTCGACGTGATTTTTATCTCGATATTGACACATAACAGTCTGCAGCAAGTCTAGCAGGGACTCTTTTGTCTTCGTAAATAAGACAAAAAAACACAATTGCGAGTCAAAATAAGGTAACTGCAAATACTTAAAACATCGGATTATTTATTTCATTTTAGATGTGTCATAATCACAATTGTAATATGTTCAAGACATTTAAATTTGTTTTTTTCTAATAATAACTCTCCCCCATGTCATTTCCAAAAAGCTATTAAAAATAGAAGTCGCGGGCTTCTGCCCGGCGACTAATAACAATAAGGACTGTACCTCATACATTATCTTTCTGAAGCACATAGTGCAGTTACAATCCATCTTAACAGTTGATCAGCTAATATGTACACATTTTATATGATCTTTTAAAATCCATTTGTGATAACTGGGGAGCCCAGGGCTATAATTTGAACAATCTTGGTAGAGGTCGACTAGACGAAGCTAATATCAAATATCAAAGGCATGGGCCTTCTACTTTCAGACAAGAAGATTTTTAAAGCTTTTTCCCTATACAAGTCTATTTTAAACCAGTGACCCTAAGGGAGGGGCCATTTTTGACCCCAGGGCTGTAATTTAAACAATCTTGGTAAAGGTCCACTAGATGAAGCTACTTACCAAATATCAAAGGCCTTAGCCTTCTACTTTTAGACAAGAAGATTTTTTTCCCCTATACGAGTCTATTTTAAAAAAAAAAGAGACACCAAGGGAGGGTCAATTTTGACCCCAGGGCTATAATTTGAACAATCTTGGTAGAGGTCCACTAGATGAAGTTCATACCAAATATCAAAGGCCTTGGCCTCCTACTTTTGGACAAGAAGATTTTTTAAAGTTTTTTCCCTATACAAGTCTTATGTAAAACAAGTGATCCCCTGGGAGGGGTCATTTTTACCCCCAGGGCTATAATTTTAACAATCTTGGTAGAGGTCCACTAAATAATGCTACATACCAAATATAAAAAGGCATGGGCCTTGAGACTACTTTCAGACAAGAAGATTTTTTAAGTTTTGGTTAATTTATCCTTTTTTTGTTGCCGTGGCAACCAAAGTTCTCAATAGAACTTAAGTCTTTGAACACTTTTGAAAGAGGGCCACCAAAGGAACATTCCTGTGAAGTTTGGTTGAAATTGGTCCTGTGGTTAAGCCGGAGATGATGTTTAAAGCTAAAAGTTAACGATGGACAAAAATTTATCAGAATAGCAAGAATCGATCTAACAAGAGCTGTCGGAGGACAGTGCGCTCGACTATTTCTCCGCTTATTTAAGTTACTGAGATAATCGACTCGAACGTAGTTGCATGCAAAACATTAACCACAATTTCTTAAAGAGTGATAATTTGCATTATAGAGTTATTTAACATAATAATATACATAGGTGTGATAGTTGGGTAGGGTTGTAGAAAGTGTCAATGCAACGCATCAAGTAAATACTGAGATATGGACTCTTAATGTAGTTGCACGCAAAACTTTAACCAGAATTTCTTAGTAAAAAAAGGGCCATAACTTGCATAAATTGCATGATCGAGTTATCTGACTTGATAATCTACATAGGTGTGATCGTTGGGTAGGCGTGTAGAAAGCTTCAATGCAATACATGTAGTATTTAGGTACTTGCATGTAAAACCTTAACCAAGGTGTGACGTAGACGCCGACGCCAGGGCGAGTAGTATAGCTCTCATATTCTTCGAAAAATGCAAGTGGGGAAATTGAATATTATTTGGGGACCGATGCACATTTTTCACGCCTTGCAGACCTTCCCTTTGTAACGGTTAAGAAACAAAAACGTTGCATTGACGACACTCCTCAATATGGTGCTCGTAGAAAAAGAATGCTTACCTCCACTCCACAGGGAAAGAAGTTACTTGACTGAATTCAAACAGGAAGCCCATGTAGGACCTGTATCGCTTTAATACCTTATTTCTTTGACTGGTTATAATGATAGCCGCCTGGTGAAATTGACTCAATCGTTAAGGGCAAATATAACATATGAGAACATTTCTATAATTTGCAAAGATAGCAATTTGCAAAGATAGCATATGTGTACAGTGGGCATAACTACATAAGCAATTTTGGTCCAGGGTTACAAATGAACACAATTATTTTGAAAATGCTAAAATGAAAGCAAAGTAATTTGTAATGTATTGCATTGTTGTATGTCTTGCCAAATGGGAAAACTGTCTTCTGACAGAGAGAGAGAGAGAGAGAGAGAGAGAGAGGGAGAGGGAGAGGGAGAGAGGAGAGAGGAGAGAGGGGGAGAGGGGAGAGAGAGAGAGAGAGAGACAGACAGACAGACAGACAGACAGACAGACGGAGGGGGGGGGTAGTATTTCTTATTATATGCTTATTAGTTTTAATGTTGGATGTTGTCATTCTTAAGGTTAAACAATCTACAGTACATACATGTATATAAATACACATATTGATTTGGAAAATATGAAATTAATTGCTTAACCCCCTTTCCCAAATGCAGATACATTTTAATACGTTTCCAGCAGTTGCAGTACACTGTCAAACATTGTGAGAAAAAGAGAAATTGCTCAATGGAGTAATTTTCTGTTTTCCAACAATGTTTTCTTCTCTTTTCTATTATCTAACTTTCATTCATAGAGGCTCCCCATGTTATAACCCTTTCCCACCTGCAGAAGCATTTTGACGCACTAGCAGCAGACTACTTGTGAAAACATTGTGGCGAAAGGTGAGTTGCTTATGATGGCCACAATGTTTCAACTTTATTTAACAATTAAGCTTGGTTTTCAAAGTCGTCTCCTGCAGATTTGCTGTATGTGGGAAAGGGTTAAAGATATGTTCAATATTGTCTCCTGCAGATTCATTTTATTGTTGGAAACGGGGATTACATGGCTACTTTTCCTGCGATTGTTTCAATATACATATGCAGCTAGTTCAGTCATGAACAGCTTTCTGTATCATGAAATAGGGAAGTAACTTTTCCTTTCCACATTGTTTTCCTTTTGTTCACAAGCTTGCATTGGGACACATGTCATATTCTACCTTCACTTCAACTTGGTTCTGTACAAGTTTCAAAAGCAAGTGAAATAGCTGGTCTAACAACAAACTCGACACAGATGTGGTTTCTCTGGTCATGTGATAACATATCAACGGGGCTTTCACTGAAATAGGGGTCAGATGCTGAGCAGTAAATGACTCCTGCAGAGGTGTGAGAATTGTTTACCGTTACATTTTCTTGGGGATTTTTGGAGATTCAGGCATAATGTGAGAGACTGAATATGTTTTTTCCTTATTTCAAAGTTTTGAAATTGTCTATTCTTAAATCTGACAAATATGGATTTTCATTAGTGTCAAATAGTGTCTATTTTTTAGCTTTAACTACAATGTATTGCATGAACTTCCAAAGATATGGATAAAATACCTTCAGAATGAGATTAAAACCACAAGAAGATAAACAATTAGCATATCATCTTTCAAATATCGGCAATTTGCGTGATTTTTTTTTTTTTCATGGGCTGAAATAGCAAAAAAAAAGCTCATCCTAAGGCTTTTATAAATTGATCTAGCAAAGAAAAAAGCCCACTACCATACCTTTTTTTTTTTTTTTTTAATTTAACATATATCCAACTTTCAAAAAACCAATATTACAACAAAAGTTAAATATTATGAAAAATCCATTTTTCAGTTCAGTACATCCTTAACGTCGACCGTGCTGCGACCTTACTAGCTACATATAGATACATATGCGAAACACTATAAATATTATACTAATTATCGAAAGGAGTTGAAACCATTGTGGCAAAAGTAGAAATTGCCCGAGATAAGCAATGTCTCCTTTTTTCACGATGTTTTCGAATGTCGTCTGCTGCACATGCGTCTGTTAGCGGAAAATGTTAACCTCCTTTCCATGAAACCCGAACCCATTCCGCGATACTATAAAAGTCGAATATTGAAAATATTGTGGAAAATGTAGCTATTGCTGACAATCAGTAATTCCTCCTTTTCACCTGGGACCACTAATAAGTGTTAGTTGTCCCAGTTTTCATTTTCACACAATGCTTTCTAACACCTTCCAAATTACTCTCTTTTCCCCTTCCGGACACATTTCGAATAACATGCAACAGATGAATGATAGATAAAGAGCAATTTTGCCTTACATCTAGGGAAAAATATATAGTTGAAACCTTTGTGGAAAAAAAGAGGACTGAATGGGTCACGATAAGCAATTTCTCCTCTCGTTACGATGTATTCCAATGCCGTCGGAAACACATGCGTCAAAAAGTGACTGTAAGCGGGAAAGGGTTGAACCGTTTCCGTTATAGCTGCTTAGTTACATACGAATATTGAAAGTAAACGGAGCAATTCAATATTTTAGCTTTAGTTCAATGTTGTTTGCTGTAGATTTAGTCTGTGTGGTCAAGGGTTAGGAAGACTTTAAACATATTATACCATGTAAACTTGTTATTACACAATTCGTCCAAAGAGAGAGCATGCCATGAAAGAATGGCACTAACGGTCTCACAGCTACCGGGGAATTTTTGGTAAAACAGGGCGCGTTTTGTGTTGAATATTCTCATATTTTTCCATCATTCCGTCTGTCAGTATGTCGATCCAACTAGAAAATATAAATTCAATCTACAAATTAAAAATTAGTTAATTTCAACATACACACAAGTTAAAACCGCAAGGTCAATATTTATTTTATGAGTGAGGCAGCTTCTAGTTATTTTGGGACTTACATTATAACGTATTTGCATTTGATTAATTTGAAGACCCAACGTCCATCAACATGTAATCTAGTCCTAGATATAACTGTTGACAACTACACTAGAAATGTATTCTAAATAGGTTGTTGTCAATTAACCTTGTACGGTCTCGTTTCGGAGATTCAATTACACTGCATATCGCTAGATAGATAGATAGATAGATATTTCTTTATTTCCTCCATAAATGAAGAGTAAATACATACATACATAATACGACAAATAAAAGAAATAACAGTAAACAGTCCACATATTAGTTATTTACAGGTTGCTATAAGAGACATACAAGTAACATCGAACATACGCAATTTAAGCATGTGTGTATATGCGTCTTGGAAGGATTTGTTTGGTGGTTGTGGATGCAATAATGGAAAAGGATCATGATGAGGGTGCAGGTTAATCATTTAATGCACGCATGCTACGCGACTATATCTGTATGTAAGAAAGTTGATGCTTATCCTTAACGAAACGAAACTCAAGGAACAGCAGTATTTCAAATGTTTTGTATGTTGAATATCCATCAGCAATTCTTTTCACAAAAGAATTACCAGAGGATGTGGTAGCCTATATTATATTGGATGCTAGAATGTGTCACATAAATATCATGTTATTGTCTGGTTATAGTGGTATTTCGACATTACAATATACAATTTTATATAAACAAACACGCTTGCTCGCGCGCACGCAAACACGGCTTATATGTGATAACAAATACATTACAAATACCGTATCATGTTAACCCTTTCCTAAACACAGACGTGTTTTGACGCATCAAACCAGACTTCTGTAATCAATACTTTATGTGTTGTCTCTGTCTGTAAAGCTTGGAGGCATTATCCGGCATCCAGCCGGCTGTCTGCCTGAACGTGCATTCGTCCGTCCGTCACGGTTTGCATTGATTGGTCAAAACGTTGTTTCTGTTTAGCAGATTCATTTCAAAGTGGTCACACCGTGTGATCAGGAGAACGGCAACATACTAGGTACATAACTCTGGTCTGCTTATTTTAGTTATTCCATTTTCCATTTTTCCTTATTTAGTTCAGCCATTGTCTCAATTAATTTCTATTGTATCCATTTCAAACTTTGTAGGTAACTTATGACCTACAATTGCGCAGTGAATAACTATAACTTTAGCATGCTGTGATTGGAGTGTGTATGATTTGTTTGTCCTTCCATGTTCTCACTTATTATATGACTTTCGCATGCAACACAAGCATTCCGTGAAATGCTTGTTCGTTAATGAGTGCTTCTCCAAGCTTTGTCCGGAACAACTGACTGTCTGTCCGGCTTGGTGTTCATCTATTCGTCCGTCTGTCCGTTACAGTTCGCATTAATGGGTCAAAACTTTGTTTCTGTTTGGCGGATTCATTTTAAAGTGGTCACACTTATACATTGGGATGAGGAGACCGATACAACATTTCGAACACAAATCTGATCTGGTTTTTTAGGTATAAATCATTTTTTCATATTATTTATTTCGGCCATTGTCTCAATACATATTCAATACATCAAGATCAGACTTGGTGTATAGAAAACCTATGAGCTACAGATGTGCAATGCACAAGAAACATAACTCTCGCATTGCTTTCGATTGTCTGTCATTTATCAGCATGATTCCAATATGCAGTGTGGATGAACTGGAAATATTATACTTACGGGTCGCTGCACGGTTGTTTGTCAATCTTGTGTCCTTCGTGATTTATTTTGATTTTGTTTATACAAGACAAATGTCAAACTTTGATATATTAGGTATTGGTTATTAGCAGGCAATCTGTGTTGTTTCAACAATTTTTGATAGGTCGATGATTCATTGTTTCAACAATGTTTGTCCATATTAACTATGCCAACTATTTTTACCTATACCATTTATGCTTTCAGCGCGTTGATTTAAACTGATTTCTACCCTGATGCTTGGTGTAAGGAAGTTATCGTTCCTATTCACAAGAAAGGAGATACACACTTAACACGTCCAATTATCGAGTAATGAACGTCATGGCGAAGATATTTTCCGTTATTAAGAAATAAAATTAACAACTGTTGTGAATCAGAACAACTTTTAATGAATCGCATTTTGGTTTTCGAGATAATCATAGTACAACTGAATATGTGCGTGAACTTCGGAGTAGCCGGAACTCCTACTGTATTAACCAGCCGGAACCGCCGGAGTTCGGCTACTCCGGCCGGAACAGCTCTATTTCCAGGGGCGTAGCTAGCCATGTGGATTCATAATTGTGCTAGGGGAGTCCTATTTTTGAAAACAATGGTGCAATCTGGTGCATCCTGGGCGATCTGAGGTGCTTTATTTAGTACTGGAAAATGGCCAGTTTTAGGATCATAAATCAACAAATAAACTCTTTACTCGGCAGATTTTCCCCCCACTAAAATAGAGCTAAAAAAGCAAACAAATACAAGCCCCGATTATGTTAATAATACTCGGATCTATTGTTTTGTCACCGGAGTGGAACACTTTTTTTATTTATTTTTGTCACGGGAGTGGAATACCGGGTTTCTCGCTGAGTCCGCCGCGTGTATTAGGGGAGCACTCGGGCCCAGAGGCCCCTGTCACCGGAGTGGAACACTTATTTTTATTTTTGTTGTCGCGGGAGTGGAACGCCGGTGTAACGTTGTAAATTGACCCCCATAGAATAATGACCCCTTTCTATAAAATACTGACACCCCTTATAAAATAATGACCCCCCCCCCCCCCCTCGATTTTATCTATAAAATATTGACCCCCACCTAACCTATTATTGCTTATATGTGTTGTTGTTGTTGTTACTGCTGCTGCTGCTGCTGCTGCTGCGTCTACAGCTGACACAACAGCAGTATAACTTAGCCCCGCTAAGAAATAAGCGTACATCTATTGAAAATGAAATTTAAAATGGTTTTCATTTCAATTATCATTATTGTACTTAAAGAGAAGTATTACAATAATAGAAGATATACCTAAGTCGTTTTAAGGTTACTATAGAAATAGAGAGAACCGATATTTAGGCTGGAGGATAATTTGGTTTTGTTTACAAACAGTGTATTATCATCTTTTATTAGTCATCGGAAATGATTCTGGTCATGTTTTCTTGATAGAAATTGAGATCATCCTTTAGAAATAAAGCGTTTACGAAAATAGAAACATTTGGAAATATATTTTATATGCTGGTTCGTCATCGATTTTGGGCCTTTATATAGCCTATTTTACGGAGAAGAATTGTTTCTTTGCTTCTCCAGATATGGCATTTGATAAACACTGAAACCCGAAGAAAACCAGACTAGAAAGATTCACATAATGTGCTATCAGCGATCTGACGCCAATCACATTTTTACTGGTCACTCATTCTAATTGTTTGTTGTGTATATTCGATTTCTGTCGTTACAAACATTATTGCATATCAGCTAAAATATTTGTTGATAAAGTTTCATTCTTCTGGTTTTGTTTTCAACTTAAAAGGCAACATGTTTCTACTGAGTGACGTCAGATAACCTTTGTTCATACCGCGGTGGCATTGTTCAAAGTCACCGCTTAAATCAAAGAAAGCCATGCCTTTGGGTAGCTCTTTAATCAAGGGTTAGGGTTAGGGTTAGGCTAACCCTAACCCTAACCCTAGGCTTAAGTTTTATTTTTCCAAGATTTTTCCCAGATTCGTTGAGATAGTACCTTTAACAGCCTCGTAACTTTGTGACATCGCATTATGTTACGCATACATGTATACAATTATTAATTTACCTTCTGTACAATGTAGTGTGAGTATTCTGGAACTTATGGTAGCGGTGATTTTGTCCGAAATTTTAGAAGAAACATCATTTTGTTATTGCATCCTACATGTTGCACTAATTTCGTAATAGCATGGGCTCGCGGGCTCATTACGAAGGAATGCTATTGACGGTAAAATAGTTCATTTTCTGGAGTGCAAATTGTAAAAAAGGCAATTCATACGTGGAAAAGCACAATGTTTTATGCCACCCCTGAAAGTGATGTCAAATACCCTTAACCTTCTTTATGTCACCTATATGCCACTCATATATACCTCCAAAAATAGGCGAAACGGGTGTGGGGTAGCCCAGTGGTTTTATTACCTGTGACGCTCCTCGTCGTTAGAAATTATTCAAATTTCAGTATATTGTTAAAGAGACATCCTTCTTTGGATTTGGGGTATTTGTGTCACTTTTCAGGCGTTTTTAAGTAGAAAAAGTAAACAAATTTATCAATATAAGGCATAAAATATGCAAATCGGTTGTGGGGAAGTCCCATGTTTTATGACCTGTGACGCCCATGACAATAAGATGTTGTTCGAATTTAAGGGCCATAACTCCCGAACAGGTGGAGCAAATCCATTTTTTCTTTCTGCACATCGGTAGTAGTAATCCCTGAAAGTTTGAATTAATTCCGTCCAATAATGAATGAAGAGTTGCGGTCACAAAAAAAATGTTGCAGGTACGCACGCACGGACGCACGCACGGACGGGTGCCATTACCATATTCTCCTCCGATGCCTATCGGTGGGGATAATAATGTTGTAAGTGTACCTTAGATGGGTTAGGGTTAGGGTTTGGGTTAGGGGGTCGTTCTGTTCATACAGTAATATTATTCGGCATAGAATGCATGTATAAACTTATGATTGTTTGGAGTAAACAACTTTTCCAGAGGGCATATTGCTGGGAAAGGGGTCGCGTATTTTGGTCACTTTTCGAAGAATCGCTCAAATGTGTCCTTGTG
This sequence comes from Serripes groenlandicus, assembly GCA_031761405.1. Classification (NCBI taxonomy): domain Eukaryota; kingdom Metazoa; phylum Mollusca; class Bivalvia; order Cardiida; family Cardiidae; genus Serripes; species Serripes groenlandicus. The sequence continues at coordinate 27,028,175 of JASEVX010000002.1, forward strand.
CTATTCAGTGGCTTAGTGCCAAATAGACTTTAACAGTTGTAAATGCATGCCATATATGTCTTCACACAAAATAGTACCAACTGAGCCATCAGCTCATTAGTAAATATTTTGATATTATTTGCAGCTGCTTATTAGCACTGAAATTATACTACATATACAATTACTTGCGCATATCTGCTCAATATAACTATTTATGTATTGAGATAATACGGGCATACACGGGACTTTAGACAGAAGACTATTCCCAACAGGCGGGAATTTGGCAGCCTGAATGATTCCGGGTCCCGGGAAATAGACATTGGCCGCAGTTTACATCCCTGTACCCGGAGTACACGAAGCATCTCAAACTATGGGGATTTAGACAAAATTATTGGCTCTAGGGTGGGGAATTAGACCCCAAAAAGAAAACAATGTCTAATTCCCCTGGGTCTGCCCCCCCCCCCTGGGGCAAATAATGTTGTAGGAATGTTCCTTGGGTGACTCTATTAGATTCCTACAAGCCATGTTGATTGGTTGAAAAACATGACCGCCAGGGGACAGGGTTGTTTTGCCTTATACTATAACTTAATTATCTTCTCCTCCGAAAGTGTACGGCCGATTTTCAAATAATTTTGTAGAAATGTTCCTTGGGTGACCCTTTATCAGTTTCTTTCAAGCCATGTTGATTGGTAAAACAACCATGGTCCACAGGGTTCGGGGCTTTTTTGCCTTTCATGTTCGTGGAAACTTTAAAAATCTTTTCCTCTGAAAGATTGCCAAAAAACATGGCTGGGCTGTTTTGCCTTGCTAAAATTTTTAAAAATCTTCAGGTGAACGATTCCAGGGCCATCTTGTCTCAAAATCTGTTTCATAAGAAAGAAATTAGTAATATGAAAAAGGTTTAATTTGAACGTAAGCTTGAAGACAAACTATAATAAAAGAAAATTAATGAATCAAGTAAAAAAAATATCACACATTTTTTTTTGCTGCAGAGGCATCGTAAAGCTACTGTATGAGGGAAGCGGTTAATAAACATGGTATAAAAATCAGACCACACATATTTTCGAAAGCATTTTATTACACTTTTCATCTGAATTAAACCAAGGAAACTGAAGGGAGGTCACTCCAAAATATACCAAACTCATTAGTCGCCGGGCAGAAGCCCGCGACTTCTATTTTTAAAAGCTTTTCGGAAATGACATGGGAGGAGAGTTATTATTAGAAAAAAAACTAATTTAAATGTCTTGAACATATAACAATTGTGATTGTTTAAAAAACACTTAGTTATGACACATCAAAAATGAAATAAATAATCCGATGTTTTAAGTATTTGCATTTTTTTTATTTTGACTCGCATTTATGTTTTTTTTGTCTTATTTACGAAGACAAAAGAGTCCCTGCTAGACTTGCAGCAGTCTGTTATGTGTCAATATCGAGATAAAAATCACGTCGAATTCTCCTTTTAGTAGCAATTTTAACTTACTGAATGTTATTTTCATGTTCAAAGAGATGTCTTGATTTATGTAGAATTCATTTAATAATGTTAATCCATGAATATCTAAAATAGGAACTGTTTCTAAGCTAAATATGTTTATCAAGTGACTACCGAATACGGACTGCGTAGATAAATCTCCTTTGCAGAGAGCCGTTCTTTACAATCACTTACACATAGTTAATTATAGGTGATTTAAAATGTTTATTTGGTTTGACGAAAAGAACAAACTTAGATAAAACTGGTTTTAATATAAAAATTACTTTTAATGAACACTCTCTGCCTATAAACGACAATTATGCGAAGAAGAAACGAATCGGGTCTTTCGTACAAAATTATTTCGTCCTTGACAATTTTAAATTTGTCATTAGATTCCCTACAGGCATTTTGCTTGCGATCTGTATATTGTTATGCATCATTAACACAAGGGCGCTCATCATTATATCTTTTCAAAACACACTCTCTGCCTATAACGAGAGTGTAAAGAACGTCAACTATGCGAAGAAAAAACGAATCGGGTCTTTCGTACAAAATTATTTCGTCCATGACAATTTTAAATGTGTTATTAGATTCCCTACACGCAGTTTTCTTGCGATCTGCATATTGTTATGCATGATTGACACAAGGGCGCACATCATTATATAAGTTTAAAACCTGAGTAGTCTAATAATTGACAAGATTACTCATTTCCTGTTTATGATCAATAATTAGTTGGCTGTGTATATGATCAACCTACCTTAGAATGGAGATTGATCATAAACAATGAAAGGCTTTAATTATATTTCAATGAAGGACATTCACTTCGTTGACAAAAAAATGCAAGTTATGATACCTTTTCATTTGACCCCACCCCTGATGTTCCAATATGCCCTTTAGTTGATAACTGGTTTTTTTTCAACTACTATAATGTAAGTGTTATGCATAACTGCAGTATGGATTTCCGACGACATTGATGCGTTGCATCAACTTTCTCTTGTATATATATATATTTCACCTCAAAGTATACGACTATGAGTATTATTAGTCGCCGGGTATTTGCAGTTTCTTTATTTTGACTCGCATTCATGTTTTTTTGTTTTATATACGAAGACAAAACAGTCCCCACTAGAGTTGCAGCAGACTGTGTCAATATCGAGATAAAAATCACGTCGAATTTTCCTTTTAATAGCAATTTTAACTTACTGAATGTTATTTCCATGTTTAAAGAGATGTCTTGATTTGTGAAGAAAATACTGTTTATCCATGTGTATCTTAAATATGAACTGTTTCTAAGCTAACACAACAAAACGACATTAAATAATGGTACGACACACTTTAAGAACAACTATTAACACGTATAACATTCATCATTTCTACAACAATTTATTTTTAAAGCTGCACAAACAAATTCATTATGCCCTCGTTTATTATGGTATAACATATACTACTTTAACTTATTATACAATTATATTTAGGCTATATATTTCTCAGTCTTTTCGACGTTTTCACTCCCGTTTTGTTCTGTTTTATTATTTCGACGTTTTATTCATTCGACGTTTTCACCATCACCCTTCCAATATGCCCCTCAGTTGATAACTGTTTTTGGGATAGGGGCGTTTCGAAAAGTCGGATTACGGCTGCAACCACAGTCCACACAATTGCATTCCTACGCCAAAATCGTTATAATCTGCCTTTTCAACGATTTTTTTCATTGGTTCGACCGAATCACGAAAAACCCTCCGCTTGCATTAATTAATGAGACAAAATAGTTCCAACGCGTGAAACACACTCTGAACTATGATTGACCTCAAAGTTAGTGGTGTTAGGTAACGTCGATCGTGCTGTAACCCCATTAGTTTACAACAGTCGGCTTATATAGAGAAATGTGCAAATCACTGTAAATAAAATTATTGAAAGGAGTTGAAACCATTGTGGCAAAAGTAGAAATTGCCTACGATAAGAAACTTCTCCTTTTGTCACAATGTTTTCGATTGTCGTCTGCTGCACATCTGTAAGCGGAAAATGGTTACATCCTTTCCGTGGAAGCGGAACCCTTTCCGTGATACTATAACAGTTCGAATATTGAAAATATTGTTGAAAATGGAGCTATTGCTGACAATTGCTGACAATGAGCAATTCCTCCTTTTCACACAATGCTTTCAAACACGTTTCAAATTAATTCTTTTCATATTTGAACGTTTTACTATGGACATTCTTTTACTCGACACATTTTGAATAACATGCTAGAGATGAATGATAACGAGCAATGTTGCCTTACATCAAGGGGACAAATATATAGTTGAAACCTTTGTGGAAAAAAAGGAAATGAGTCACAATAAACACTTTTGCAGCCATCTGCTGCACATGCGTCAACAACCGACTGTAATGGGGGAAAGGGTTGAACCGTTTCCGTTATAGCTACTTAGTTACATACGAATGTTGAAAGTGTATTTGCAAACGGAGCAATTGCTGACAATGAGCAATTCCTCCTTTCCAAACAATGCTTTGAAACATGAATCAATTTTTTTCTATAACCTAGATAACGAAAACATTTGTCATCAGTTATTATTTTAACCGTTGCCCCTTTTAGACACATTTGACTCACCTTATGATGAATGATAATCAGCAAGTTTGTCTTTTTCCACAATGTTTTCATCACTATTCAAAATATGAAATAGAAATTAAATCTACAAATTAGAGATAAGTTAATTTCAACATTGATTGATTGGGGTTAACGCCTTTTTTTAACATTTCCTCAGTAATACCACGGCGGCCAGTTCACCTACAAATGTCTTTCCTGGTTTTCTCACACCAGTACTCCATACAACAATCTTTCCAAGCAACTGGCTGCTTTTCCACATAGACTTAGCCCATTGGTGAAAGACGAATAACGCATGTCGCATTGACTTTTGTCAAACGTCGAAAAGAAATTTGGCCGAAAATGTCAACATACACACGAGTTATAACCGCAAGGTCATTATTTATTTTATAATTGAGGCACTTCTAGCGATTTTGGGACAACATTTATAATGTATATGCATTTGCGTTAATTGAAGACTCAACGTCCGTCAGCGTGTAATATAGTCCTTGATGTATCTGTTGACAAATAAACTAGAACTGTAGTCTAAATAGGTTTTTGTAAATTAACCTTATACGACTTCTGTAATCCATACTTTATGAGTTGTCTCTGTCTGTAAAGCTTGGAGGTATAATCCGGCGTCCGGCCGGCTGTATGCCTGAATGTGCATTCGTCCGTCCGTCATGGATTGCATGTATTGGTCAACACGTTGTTACTGTATGGCAGATTTATTTCAAAGTGGTCACACTTATACCGTGTGATCAGGAGAACGGCAAAGTACTAGGTACATAACTCTGGTCTGTTTATTTTAGTTATCTCCATTTTTCCTTATTTAGTTCAGCGTTTGTCTCAATTAATTTCCATTGTATCCATTTCAAACTTGGTTTGTAGGTAACTTATGAACTACAGATATGCAGTGCACCATTTCCATAACTTTAGCATGCTGCGTTTGGAGTGTGTATATTTTTGTCTTTCCATGTTCTCACTTATTATATGACTTTCGCATGCAACACATGAGTTCCGTGAAATGCCCTTGTTCGTTAATGAGTGCTTCCCCAAGCTGTGTACTTTGTCCGGAGCGACTGACTGTCTGTCCGTCTTTGTGTTCATCCATCCGTCCGTCTGTCCGTTACGGTTTGCATTAATGGGTCAAAACTGTGTTTCTGTTTCGCGGATCCATTTCAAAGTCGTCACACATATACATTGGGATTAGGAGATCGATACAATATTTTGAACACAAATCTGATCTGGTCTTTTAGGTGTAAACTCATTTTTCATTTCCTCGGTTATTGTCTCAATAGATGTCCAATGTATCAATTTAAGACTTGGTGTATAGGGACCTCAGAGCTACAGATGTGCAAGACAGTTGTGGAAGACAGTGGTGCAGAGGTAGAGCGTCGGCCTCTCGTATCAAAGGTCCCTGGTTCGAGTTCCGTGATGAGCGGGTCCTGACTTTGGGATTTTTCCACACAAACGGCGCGAGTACTGGTTAAGTCTCCAGGAAGCAGACATCGAGAGTGATTAATCTAAGCCAAAGGCTTGTTTCGCAATCGATGTAAAATAAATAAGTTTAAACTAAACTACAGATGTGCAGTGCAAAAAGAAACATAACTCTAGATTGTCTTTCATTTATCAGCATGATTACAATCTTTAGTGATTTCTTAACTGGAAATATTTTAATTAAGGGTCGCTGCTCGTTTTTTTGTCAATCTATTGTCCTTCCTGATTTATTTTCTTTATACAAGAAAAGGGTCACACTTTGATAAATAAGGTATATGTTATTGGCAGGCAGTATGTGTTGCTTCACACATTTTTGGTTTGGTTTCTTTTAAAGGTCATTGTTTATTGTTTCAACAATGTTTGTCCATATTATCTATGCCATATAATTTCAACTTACATATGCCCCTATACCATTAGCGCTTTCAGCGCTTTGATTTCATCCACTATAATGTAAGCGTATGCATAACTGCAGTATGGATTTCCGGCGACATTGATGCGATGCATCAACTTTCTCTTGTTCTGTAGATTTTTCGAATTATCCGGTATATTATATGTATTAAGCCACCCTGACACTGGCACGATTTTGTTCCAGCAATGCCACGCAATGCATCGTTGCAAGGCGTGCCAGTTCGGTGCTACGCAGCGGAGCGTGTAGTCCAGGTTTCTGTACTAGGAATGCGATTTTTTATTTTGACTGGTTACAATGCAATATGTAACGGCGATATATTGAGACTACAGAGCGTGAAGCCGTGTTTGCGGCCTGTTCCATAAGTTACGCACTGTCTACGCAATGCGCGGCCAAAACTGGGCGGCACTACTTGTTTATGCATAGGTTAAGTATTGTTTGCACATTGTTCACGTCGTCCCGCATAGTTCCCGCTGTCTTTCTGAATCGCGGCACGCAAATATGTAGCGTGTAGTTTCACACCTAACTTCATTCGGCACGCAAATATATAGCGTGTAGTTTCACACATAACTTCATTCCTCGACCCACTGTGGACGATTGCACGCATTGAAACGCACCGTCGGCAGTGTTCGCGCCGAGTTCGCGCAGTGTATGGTCGCACATGGTACGAAAATTGATGCGTGCAGAATTTTTGAAATTTTGAAAATTCTCTTTACACCATGGCATGCACACCGCACCCTTCACTTACTCCTCACGCCTGTTCACGAAGACTTTAATCATTGGCACGACGCATTGCGTGGCATTGCGGGGACAAAATTCGTGCCAGTGTCAGGGTGGCTTTATCCGGTATCATTCGGGGCTGAGGCTATTCGCCCGACCGTCGGCCGAATAAGGATATTATGACTATTTGCCCGACCGTCGGCCGAATAAGGATATTCTGACCATTCGCCCGACCGTCGGCCGAATAAGGATATTCTGACTATTCGCCCGACCGTCGGCACACTACAGGTCTTCTGACTTTTCGCTCGATCGCCGGGTCTACAAGCTGTGTTTTCGCCTGATGAAAATACTTAGCAGATTTTATGAATATTTCGCAGTCCTTTACTCTTCTGTGATTGGACAACACAACGTTCTTTCTCTTTTCTACATGAAAGCCGTTCAGTTCAATTGGTAGTATTTCTTAACCCTTTCCCACATACAATCCGCACTTAGGAAATATTTGGGCAAAACTATTGAGAACCTCTATGAATAAAAGTGTAATTATTAAATGAAATAGAAAAACAGTGTGCCAAACGGAGCAATTTCTACTTTTGCCACAATGTTTTCAAAAGTCGTCCGCATCAGGGGTTAAATCGCTTAATCGTTTAATTTCTTGTGCAATAAGAAACGCAGAGCTTAAACCCTTTCCAACATGCAGACGCAATTCAAAGCACGTGCAGCAGAAGACTTTCAAAAACATATGGAAAAAGGAAGAACTGCTCCTATTGATAAATTTATTGAATCTGCTTGCTACATTGTCCCTGCTAACAATACCGAAAACCCCTTTGTATATTGACTAATTCAACAACTGGACATGAGATTGACTAGGCAGGCTTGTCTGTTGCCAAACAATATCAACAAATTTACTGGAAGGCTACTCCGTATACTCACTATTTTGAGTAGATCATTAATAATTATGACAGAAAATAATCTCGCCATATGGTTCTTTTAAATCGACTGCGAACTGAAGTTATACATTGACGAAAAGTCAAAAATTAGGCAGCTAGTTGCTTGGAATGACTGTTGTGTGGAATACTGGTGTGAGAGGGTATACAAGTTAAAATTGTCAAAACGTCGCATCTACAAGGATACTTTACCTAACTATTAAAAGTATTTTTTTTATATATTAAATAACTTAATAATGTGCAAAGCTGAGCCGAAAAATAGTCTCTTAATTTGCCTATCAATTACCAACATAATCCCTTCAATTATTTTCTTTCATTTAGTTATATACGATACATTTAAACAAGCTTATCTGACCAGTTATAATAGTGTAACGGGAGCGGTTTCTTGAAGCCACCATACATATACCTGCCTCTACCTTTTCTTATGACTCTTCTAGTTATTATATGTATGCCTGCCTTATTTACTAGCCGGCCGGGTAGCTCAATTGGTAGCGTATCTGACTCGTGATCTGGAGGTCACGGGTTCGATACCCGGTTGCGGCGACATTCTTTCGGGCGATGTTTTCCATTGCCTCCCACCTCTGATCTATGTGAGAAAGGAGTCAGTGGCTTCGAAAGAATGTTGTGTAAGTACTGGTGTGGGAAGCCAGGAAAACATGGGTAGGTGCACTGACCGCCGTGATATGACCAAAGCTGTTGAAAGCGGCGTTAAACTCCAAACAAACAAAGCCTTATTTACTTGTGGTATGCATGGTTCATGTGATTATTGTGATTCTTGTGTATACACAAGGTATTCTGTACTATATAAGGCCTGTCTCTTTCTGTTCTCTGCCCAGTTGTGGCCAGCTCCAAAGGTACCGTTTACCTACCATGCTGACCACTCTGAGCACTCTCTCTCTTTCTCTGACTTTCCCTCTATTAAGATATATATTGTCATTGTAGTTGTTAACATGTCTCATTGACTGTATATATTTGTCCTGTTTAGGCAATGAGTTAAAGCAAACACTTATTAAAAGTATAAACTAGCATTCTTTCTCTGTTGTCGTGTTGTATCCTAAATCGAACCTGCCGTGGCCGGTTACAATAGTAACATGGCCCAAGGTCCTCTACGTTTTGACAATTTTAACTTGTATACCCCACCCACTCATTTTCTAATTTCAGCCATGACAAGTCCTTAACCAAATTTATATTAAACATTTCATTCATTAAGTTCAAAATCTTAATTATTGGTGTAAATACAGGACAGTCATGAGAATTGAGACATTACCTGCTGTTGACGTTGATGCTTCGGGTTCGACTGTGTTTCCACGACGTTGACCCAAATCTGGATTCAGCACAGGAGGCTGAAACTGACGGCGTACAAAAATCGTCCGTTTACGGGAACCTTCATACCGTATCACCTTTACCTTAGGCAGTTTCTTTTGGAATCTTGCACGTTTCATTTCGCTTTCAAAAATGGCTGCCGATGCCAGGCGTATAGTTCTGATAGTTCTGTGAGCGCATGCGTTACTTGCAGCGGTTTGATTGGATGCACCGTACATTACTGAGTCAATTATTGAATAAGCAGACACCGTAACATAAAGGAGCATGGTATACCATGTCATCTATTAAACAGCATGACATCGTTAACCTAAGGACTGTTCAATAATTAGACACCGATTCCATCGGGTGTGTGAGAAGCCAGGGAATGCATGGGAAGTTGGTCTGGTCGCAGTGATATGACTGGAAAACAACGTTATCAATCAATAAATCATCCCGCTATACGCAAATTTAAACAACAGAGTTAAACAGAATATATTTCTTATTAAGACATGTCAACATATATACAAATATACATATTTTCACCTTTTCCCACATATAACTTATCAGCAGCAGATGCCTTGAAAACATCTAGGCACAATTATGAGCAAACACTTTGAAAATACATTCATAATTTAACGCAAATTTAAACAACAGAATATATTATGTATCAAGACATGTAAAAGTACTGCGTATTGTTTAATAACATATATACATATGTTTATCCTTTCTCACATACAACTTATCTGCATCAAACGCCTTGAAAACATCTAAGCACAATTATGAACAAACCCTATGAATTAAAGTTGAAAACAATGGGACAGAAGAAGAAATAGCTCATGATGAGCAATTTCTCATGTTGCCACAATGTTTTCAAAAGTCGTCTGATGCATCAGAAAGCATATATTATATATATGTGGGAATGTAAAATTATAAATGCATTGAAGAGTGGGCATGTCTTTCCCCTCATATTATTTATAACATCAAACGCTTCGAAAATACATTCATGATTTAACAATTTTATTTAATAACCACACCCCACATAAGTCACCTACACATAATTATATAATTCACCATATCATACAAATACACATGCATTATATAAACACGTTGTCCTGATCAAACGTGCAATGAGTCATTTAACCCTTTCCCACACTTAATAAATCTGCAAAAAACGCCTTCGAAAACATCAAGGCAAAAACACCGACGATCTCTACAAATGAAAGAACATTTATTAAATAATTTTAAAAAGACTTTGGCAACTGCTTGTTTTTCAAAATGCGTCTGCTGCAGACGCAAAAGAAGGCGTCTATGTCAGGGAAGGGGTTACTTCGGCCTGAATATTGTTTGAATATCAATCTATGTACAACTAAAAACAATGTTTGCAGTTTAATCATGGACAACATGGTTTGTTACTAACTTATTTAGTTTAAGTAGTAGTCCGATTAATCTATGGAAGATACCCTTAACCGCGGATTATTTGTATTTGGCAACGAAATTATAACTCTTTTAGGAATCTACAAGATACACTGAGAAACTTATTATAAAGTCCATACAAAAATAATTTCAAATTCATGAAAAATAATATGGTTTCATCATATAGACGCTTTTTGACGACTGCAGCTACTACTACAACTACTTCTACTACTAATTTTCCCTCATATAGACATTTTGACGCCTCTGCAGCTAATACTACTACGCAATCTGCATTTTGATATTCATTGCGATAGTACAGTACATTGAATATTTAAAACAGTTATCCAATGTAGATTTCCATCATGCAAAATCTGAACGAAGTCTCCAGCAGCAACTGCAAAGAACATCTTCTGACCAAGGTTTGCTCTTGTAGTCCCGCCATTGCTTGAAACTGTTGTTTTTAGAAGAATCGATGCTGCATGTATATGATCATCTATCAGCATTCTCCCATCGGCAACTTGTTGGGTAAAGATCGACTCCTCTGTGACTGACATGGACTTATCCTGTGTACCTGTTGTCATCTTATTTCGCCTCTCTCTTGCACGCTTTGCTGCCTGGAAAATGTTTTCATTTTTACCACCGCCCTTTTGCTTTATTCTGGACTTTCCTCTGATTGGTGGTGTTCTTGGTAATTGAATATTTTGAAGATTTGCCAACACATCTTTGGCTGAACCTGTGGCACAATTCGCTTAATCGGATTCTGTTTCTTCAACTTGTAGAGACTGCACCCACCCTCGTTCAAACCGGCTCTACAGGTTGGCAACATTGACATTAATGGAGAACGGAGACTGGGTATGGCAGGACACTCAAAGTCGGATGTTCAATGTGCAGGATTGTCAGCACAGCTAAGAAGCACCTCTTCACCTTTAAGCCACATGTTGTACAAGGTACAAAGTTTGTCGAACCCAAATGTGAAGCAAAGTCAGCTATAGTTTTGCACAATAACATCTCATTGTACTTTTCAGATTTCGACTGTGGCTTGTGTTTAGCTCGCTTAGTTGGATGAAAGTTGTCATATTGAGCATCAGCAATCGGTGTTCTTTTGCTCTGTTGAGTGTATTTCGAGGGCTTGGCGTGAAACGGTTGTAACTAAAAAGCCTATTTTGAAAACCCTGGTTTAGGGGACATTTTGACCCCTTTGTAAACAATGCAAATTTAGATACCATTGCTTGTTCTACCATTGCTCAGAACGAGCAATGGCACCTAAATTTCCATTGTTTACCAAGAAAAATGATTTAACGCTTATAAAGACTTTATGGCGAGGTGATTACCTTGGTAAACAAATACCAATTTTAGTTGCAACCGTTTCACGCCAAGCCCTCGATTTCAACTTCCAGCGATCACCGACATCAGAATCATTAAACGCTACCAGAACTCTATCAGCTAATCTTGCTGCAAAAATGTGCCTGCATGGCAACTTCATGGATTGTTTCACGGTACATTGACAGTGCGATTGCACCAACTTTTGGCTTTTGTCACAGTGTGCAGACTCTAGTTCTCTTATCACTAGTCTTGCAGCATAAGGGGTCAGCAATATTAAAATGGCTTTTTTTGTAATATCGATTGTTCCTACGCGATATGGCACTTTCATTCGCCGATTTAAGTCCTTGTGAACAGCACTATTCTCCTTGCTTGTAAGACTCAGGAAGAGTCCTTGCAAGGCATCGGATAAAGTACACTCCCTGCTCAAAATGTCTTTGATCTTCTGATGGTGTGACTCTAGTCGATTGTTGGTGGTGTTTCCCAGATGAATCAATTTGTTGGTTAAGTACATTGACCAAAGCTCTTTCATTGGGGCCCAGTTCTTGTCAAAATATAGAAGAAATTGGGGCGATGCAGCTTTTCTTAGATTAATCTCAGACTCATTAAAATGAAATTCCTTCTTGGCAAAAACCAAATTTCTGAGCATTACTTTTTCCCTTTCAAATGATGAGCCTGCAACACATGAAATTTGCATAGCTGCACTGAAACATCTGGCAAAACGGCCCTTATAGCGTTGATTTCATTAATATCTTTGTCAACTATGACGCAGGCAACATTTGAAAGGTCATTTATCTTTCCGAACTCTGTGAGGATGGCTTGGAGTGTTGCTCGTTTGTCATTAATGACAAAGCTGTAACCGGCCACTCTGCCATTGCCGTCCTCCACCAGCAGTGTGTATAGCGGCATGCGCAACTTGTTTGTACAATAAGTACCATCCATCATGAGGACTTCTGGAAAACGGGTGAAGTTTTCCTTCATGGATGAAGTCATAACGATTAGAAAGTCCAAATCGCCGTCTGAGCTTCCTTTTTTGGCAAAAACCATATTTATGACTAGCGTCATTTATGAATGGGCTTTTGTTATTGTGTATGTTATTTATTAAAACTAGAATGATTGTAAATTTACCTGAAAGCATAATTTTACATGCAAGGTAAATAGAATATTACGTCCCTGTCGCTCGACATAAACTTTATCTGACTCGGCCAAAGGCTCGACAATTATCAATTCTCCCAACCTTGTCAGATAAAGTTTATATCTTAAGTCAGGGACATAATATTTTCTATTACTACTACTACTTCAACTATATCTACTTTTCTCTCATAGATACTTTTAGTCATAGGTTATCCATTCAATTATATTTTTTTCTATTTTTTGACAAAATATGTTCAAAGTAGTCTGCTGCAGAATTGTCATATGAGGGAAAGGGTTAAGCATGTACACTTCAATAAAAGAAAAAGAAAACTTAAACAAGAGGGCCAAGATGACCCTAAATTGATCACCTGAATGATAGTAAATAAGTAGCAAATATTGCAAATATCTGGGGAAATTTGATCAGGAGTGCAAGTGAAACTGCAAGGAGTGGACACTGTTGAAGAAATAGTAAAATGGTTTATCAATAAAAGCCATTTGTATCTTGAAATCGAACAAGAACTTTAAGAAGAATAGAATTATAAAGTTTTGTCATTTTGCGCCTTTCCTGATGCCCTGTTTTTCAACGAAATCAATATGACTTGAACAGTCTTTGTAGAGGGTCACTCAAAGAACATTTCTACCAAATTATCTTGGAATCGGACAAGCAGAATATGGAGGAAAAGGATTTTAAAGTTTGGATATTTTTCTCACTTTCTGATGCCGCGGCAACCAAAGTTCTACACAGAATGAAAGTCTTTGAATATTTAGAAAGAGGACCAACAAAGGAACACTCCTGCGATTTAGTTGTGTTTTACGGCACCGCAACACAATTTAAGTTATATGGCGCCATGACGGGAGAAAAGTCGCTGGATCCACATCTCATGTACATCGAGATAAAAATATGGGGTATGGCTCCAGAAACTGAACACCTGCTGGAGAATCAGAGATGCAGATACATCCAGATTCACGTTAGACCCCTATCAGTTGCCTCTTACGATCATGCAAGGGGTGGGCAGTGGTCCCAATTCTTGTGTCATTTAGGCACGCCCCAAAACCACATGGGGCACAATCCTGTGAAGTTTAGTTGGTCCAGTGGAATGGTAGGAGTTGTCATTTGTAGCTAAAAGTTCAATTTACCCCTTTTTCGTGATGACGCCTGGTTGCTATGATTGTGTAACCAATCAATACGGATTGAACAAATTAAGTAGAGGATCACTGAAGTAAGATTCCTATTAAATTTTCTTAGAATCAGACAAACACTTTCAACCAATCAGTATGGATTTAACAATTTTTGTAGAAGGTCACCCAAGGAACATTTCTACCAAATAATATTGGAATCTGACAAACAGATTCAGAGGAAGATTTTTAAAATTTGGACATTTTGCCCCCTTTCTGAGGCCGCAACAACCAAAGTTCTGAATGGAATTTAAATCTTTGAACAATTTTGAAATAGGGCCACCAAAGGAACATTCCTGTGGAGTTTTGTTGAAATTGGTTATGTGGTTAAGTAGGAGATGATGTTTAAAGCTAAAAGTTAACGACGGACGGACGAACAGAGAGTGATCAGAATAGATCACATTGAGCCTTCGGCTCGGGTGAGCTAAAAAGGGAATATTATAAAAGAAATACTTGTTTAAAGACCTGTCACTGTAACTTAACTCATTAATGTTTTGCATTTTCTTTCAATCAATTGAATCTGCAACAGACAACGTTGAAAACAGTGTGACAAAAACCTGAAACTTTCCATAAATGATAGTTTAGTTGTTAAATAAAGTTGAAAACATTGTGGCCAAAGGAGAAATTGCTCATAGCCACAATGTTCTCAAAAGTCGTCTGCTGCTATTGTGTCAAAATGCGTCTGCAGGTGAATAAAGAAATTGATAACTCGTCATAATTCATTTTGCAAAACGGACAGTTTCTTTGAAACATGATTTGACCATAGCTATGAATGCCGTACATTGCATACATTTCTTTAAAAGAAAATATCTGAAAATTGCAGACTAGATGTTTAAACATTGTGTACAAATGAGAAATTGTCCAGTCAAAATCCTGTCGGGCGAATAGCTAATCTTGGCTTATTTACCCGACGGTCGGGTGAATAGTCAAAAGAACCTTATTAACCCGACGGTCGGGTGAATAGTCAGAAGAACTGTATTTACCCGACGGTCGTGTAAATAGTCACTTCCATTGGAGTAAATCCAATTTCTACGCATGCGCATTACCTAAGTGAAAGGTAAACAGACAGACCAGGACGAACACACTTACACAGTAAGTTCCAATATATTTGCAAAATCAGCCTATTAATTGTTAATTATTGATATCCTTTGAAACAATGGTTTCGGTATAAATTGATGACTACTATTTTCATTGTTAAAAAGCTTGTAATAGTGAAGATAATTTATATTCGAAAGGCGCTGAAAACCGGACCTAACCTATATCCGGATAAATTTTATATTTCATACAGTTTTGTTACCACTTTTATGAATCGGCTTCTGTAGATTTTTCGAATTATCCGGTATATTATATGTATTAAGCCACCCTGACACTGGCACAATTTTGTTCACGCAATGCCACGCAATGCGTCGTTGCAAGGCGTGCCAGTTCGGTGCTACGCAGCGGAGCGTAAAGTGGTGTTTGCGGCCTGTTCCATAAGTTACGCACAGTCTACGCAATGGGCGGCCAAAAATGGGTGGCATTGGCACTCATTGACACGCAAGGGCACTACTTGTTTACGCATAGGTTAAGTATTGTTTGCACATTGTTCACGTCGTCCTGCATAGTTCCCGCTGTCTTTCCGAATCGTGGCACGCAAATATATAGCGTGGAGTTTCACACCTTACTTCATTCCTCAACCCACTGTGGACGATTGCACGCATTGACACACACACCGTCGGCAGTGTTCGCGCAGTGTTAACGCATGGTCCACATGGTACGAAAATTGATGCGCGCCGAATTCTTGAAAATTTCAAAATTCTCTCTATGCCATGGCACTTACCCTGCACCCTTCACTTACTCCTCACGCCTGTTCACGAAGACTTTAATTATTGGCACGACGCATTGCGGGGACAAATTCATGCCAGTGCTAGGGTGGCTTTATCCGGTATCATTCGGAGTAAATCCAATTTCTACGCATGCGCATTACCTAAGTGAAAAGTAAACAGACAGACCAGAACAAACACACTTACACAGTAAGTTCCAATATATTTGCAAAATCAGCCTATTAATTGTTAATTATTGATATCCTTTGAAACAATGGTCTCTTAATATAAATTTATGACTTCCATTTTCATTGTTAAAAAGCTTGTAATAGTGAAGATAATTTATATTCGAAAGGCGCTGAAAACCGGACCCAACTTATATCCGGATAAATTTCATATTTCATACAGTTTTGTTACCACTTTTATGAATCGGCTTAATGAACGATTTTGAACACTCAATTGGGTATTATCCATTGGTATATACGTACAGCCCGAGCGAAAAACGCATGGTTCTCGAGACTCCGCAGACAATTTTCAACACAGAATTTTTTTTCTTATCCATCAAGATAAGTGAACAGCAATTTTGATTTTCTTTACCTCGCAGACATCACAAGATAGCCCCAGGTCTTAATAAAACGGTTAATCGCAGATTTGCGATGGAACCATTGTTTTGACCTGAAGCTTTTTCTCGCCGTTTTGCTTGGAGATTTTTTACCAAATCTTTAATTATCCCCCGCTTTTTCGAAGAAAAAAGGGGGGTTATTAATTTGGGTTTGTCCGTCTGTCTGTCTGTCTGTCTGTCCGTGCAATAACTGTCACAAATGTTAACCGGTTTTTTCCAAACTTGGTAACAAGGTTAAATGCCTTAAGGGCTAGGCCAAGTTCGATCGTCACTTTCGGCCGACTTTATTTCGGTGGAGTTATGGCCCCTTATTTAACAAAAAATGTTGTTTGTTGCTGTTTCCGTGCAATAACTGCCACAAATGTGAACCTTTTTTTTCAAACTTGGTAACAAGGTTAAATGCCTTAAGGGCTAGGCAAAGTTCAATCGTCACTTTCGGGGGACTTTATTCAGTGGAGTTATGGCCCCTTAATTAACAAAATATGTTGTTTGTTGCTGTTTCCGTGCAATAACTGCCACAAATGTGAACCTTTTTTTTTCAAACTTTGTAACAAGGTTAAATGCCTTAAGGGCTAGGCCAAGTTCGATCGTCACTTTCAGCGGACTATTCGGTGGAGTTAATTGCTGTTTCCGTGCAATAACTGCCACAAATGGGAACCGTTTTTGTTCAAACTTGGTAACAACGTAAAATGCCTTAAGGGCTAGGCCAAGTTCGATCGTCACTTTCGGTAGAGTTATGGCCCCTTGATTAACAAAAAATGTCGTTTGTTGCTGTTTCCGTGCAATTACTGCCACAAATGTGAACCTTTTTTTTTCAAACTTGGTAACAAGGTTAAATGCCTTAAGGGATAGGCAAAGTTCGATCGTCACTTTCAGCGGACTTTATTCAGTGGAGTTATGGCCCCTTAATTAACAAAATATGTTGTTTGTTGCTGTTTCCGTGCAATAACTGCCACAAATGTGAACCTTTTTTTTTCAAACTTTGTAACAAGGTTAAATGCCTTAAGGGCTAGGCCAAGTTCGATCGTCACTTTCAGCGGACTATTCGGTGGAGTTAATTGCTGTTTCCGTGCAATAACTGACACAAATGGGAACCGTTTTTGTTCAAACTTGGTAACAACGTAAAATGCCTTAAGGGCTAGGCCAAGTTCGATCGTCACTTTCGGTGGAGTTATGGCCCCTTGATTAACAACAAATGTCGTTTGTTGCTGTTTCTGTGCAATTACTGCCACAAATGTGAACCTTTTTTTTCAAACTTGGTAACAAGTTTAAATGCCTTAAGGGCTAGGCCAAGTTCGATCGTCACTTTCGGCGGACTTTATTCCTACAATATTTCCTGCAAGCGGCGGATATAAATTTCATGAATTTGCTTGTTTCTATTTCATTACAGTACGAAAAAGTATTGTTGAAGAGGACAATAATAATCAAATTTAAGTGCAAAATATAAAGCAGCATATTTGCGTAACAGTTAATTACAATTCGTCAATGCAATTCTCCGAAACTGAATGTTTTCTGCAAAAACTGCGCGACAATAATTATGAACCGACAAACTCAACTGTTAATTGTGCATGAAAGGAAGTTACGAGTAAATGTTTTCTTTTTACAAGGGAGAAAATTAAATTCAACAAACTAGTTTTTAAATTCCAGATTATTCCAGAATGAACAAATCTTATCCAACCTAAAACAGTTATAAAATCATTCTTCAAAAATTACCTACTTATTGGTCGTTTAGTCACTTTCTACTGGGAAAATGCCAACAACTTTGAAGTTCCCAAAATATCTGTTCTAATGTAATCAATATTTATTGAAAACGGGGATGAAATCTGAACTTCCTAAACTTTGTTTTTGGATCAATCCAATCCAAATTACCAAATTACGTTCGCATTGTCGAAGAGTATATAAAGAAAACATAGTGACAAAAACCTGAACAATCTCCATAAAAGATAGCTTTATTGTTAAATAAAGTTGAAAACAATGTGGCCTGCTCATCATGACTCATTTGCAGCAATTTCTTTTGAAAGCATTGTGATAAAAGGAGAAATTGCTACAATTTCTCATTTGACTGTTTTCAGCTCTATTTATCATTATACTTTAATTTGAGGAGGTTGTCAACAGTTTGATGATGTTGTCAAAACCGTCTGCTATGTTTGTAGAAATTGTTGAGACACGCATTTCCTTTGAAATTGAATTCTGGATTAACTGGGATTTTACAAAATGGTTTGAGAATTATTTTTCCAAAGTTGAATAAGTTTAAAAAGAAGAAAAAAGGGATTCTCCACTGTTTTTCTAATTATCTGCTGAAATTGAATTAAATGTAACATTTTTAAAAATGCAATAAATTTGATTCATCAATATACTGGAAAAAAACAACAACAAAACAATATGGTTGATCAAAATTAATACATTTGTACTTCTGCTGGTATCAATCGTGAAGATATCGGGGGTGATGCAATGCGGGGATGTCATGATGGATAAATGCTCGGTTCCGACGGAATTTCAATTGCGGTGATCACAGCATATTTAATTGTGGTGATCATCTGTGAAATATTTGTCCATCATGGTATCGCGGAAAATGCGTTTTCCACCCAAGCTGTACATGTACAGTAGCTTGTTAAATAAATGCGAAAGAAGCGGCGCTAATAGGTCACCTTGCAGATTTCAAAAGTCACTGGTTATCTCAGTTGGTTCAGCCGAAATACCATAGTTTAATCTACATTTTGAGTTTAAAACATCATGGCTTGTTATAGTTCTATCAAGTGTATATAAACCATTTGTTGCATGTGCTGGCTAAATTATCTAATTTTCAGACATCTTCTATGATGAAAATTGCCTCGAGCACTTGTAGGAAAAGTCTTGCATACTAATAACACCAAAAGATGTCTTCGTCACCAAACATGTGGGTCACTGTCTTTAGACTATGATTTTGGGCCACTCATTATTGTTAAATAGCCTTTTAGCCTATACAGAAAGAAGTGATGCCAAAGGTTGTTGATTGCCCCACACTCCATGTATATATTAGTTTATTACCATTGCTGTCTGACTATGCCTAGGATCATTCAAGTGATTTCTAGCTCCACTGGCTGATAGCCGGTCGAGCTTATGTCATAGCATTGTCCGTTGTGCATGCTTGCTTCAAACGACTTCTTCTCCCTTACCACTTGGCCAATTGGGATGAAAGTTTATAGTAAGCATCCTCTCAAAGTCCTCTCCTAATTTTCTTCGAATTCTTTGGATCCATGCAAAATTTTGTAGAAATATTCCTTGGCTGACCTTCTAATAAGTTCTATCAGATTCCTTCCAGCCATGTAGTCTGGTTGAAAAACATGGCAGGGGCTATTTTGCTTTAAATATGGCTAAAGTGAAAACTTAAAACATCTTCTCCTCCGAAAGTGTCAGGCCTATTTTCAAATTATTGTAGAAATGTTCCTAGGGTGACCCTTTATCAGATTCCTTCAAGCCATGTTGATGGCTGGAAAACTATGGCCGTCAGGGGTGGGTCTCTTTTGCCTTATTTGGCTTAAAAAATCTTCTCGGACGAAAGTGTCAGGCCAATTTTCAAATAATTTTGTAGAAATGTTCCTTGGGTGACCCTCTATCAGATTCCCTCAAGCCATGTTGATTAGTAAAAAAAACATGGCCGACAGAGGACGAGGCTTTCTTGCCTTATATGGCTATAGTGGAAACTTAAAACATCTTCTCCTGTAAAAGAATAAGACCGATTTTCAAATAATTTTGTAGAAATGTTCCTTTGGTGACCCTCTATCAGATTCCTTCAAGCCATGTTGATTGGTTGAAAAATATGGCCACCAGGGGTCCGGGCTGTTTGGAGATTTAACATTTGCCTAATGGTAGTGGAGCGATACTGGCACTCTTGGGCCTCTTGTTTTAAAAATCAGATGCCTTTTTCAGAGGGCAAGACTTTTAAAGAATGTGCTATGTAGTTTTTCGTTTTTCTGGCATTGTTTAGTTACCCTCACGCTTGGCGAGGGCCATGTAGCCTGTTCTAGGGCCCATTTATAGTTTTCAGAGTACAAGACTTTTAAAGATTGCACCATGTAGCCTAATCTATGGCCTATAAATAGTCAAACTGCATCAGTCCTTGATTGCATTTGTTTCATGGCTTATCACTGTTTATGTATTTTGCCACAGGATCACACATTTGGATCATACAGATGACATGATTATGTGAAATTATTGTTTGTAGTTTTCGGAGGATAAAAATTTAAAAGTTCCTACATTTTACCACCTTTCCGGTGCCGAAGCGACCAAAGGAGTTAAATCGTGTAAGTTATTTTGTAGATTAACCCTTTCCCACATACAACAAATCTACTTCAGACGACTTTGAAAAGATCTGGACTAAAGTATGGAAATTCTCTGACAGTGTTTGGACATTAGACGGGCTTCGCAGTCAGATCATACCAAACCGTCAACGCATTTAAGAACTAAAGATGATGCTCTCAATGAGATTTGAAGTAAATTTTCGGTAAGAATTATTTTCTGTCATGTTTGATTTAATTATTTAATAGAATTGAAAACATTGTGGAAAATGGAACAATGTTTTCAAAATTGTTAGCAAATGGAAAATAATTAAATAAATTAACATTTCATATCAGCAGTTAACACTCTTCAGAGCATTACTACCTTTGTATGACGCTGCTCTGGAGAGGTTACACTGAATAAAGTAAGTTATAATGAAAGCATTTACCCGACAAAGACTGACGGAGTGTATTGATGGTAGGTTATAATGAAATCATTCACCCGACAAAGACAGACGGAGTGTATTGATCGTAGGTTATAATGAAAGCATTTACCCGACAAAGACAGACAGAGTGTATTGATGGTAGGTTGTAATGAAAGCATTTACCCGACAAAGACAGACAGAGTGTATTGATGGTAGGTTGTAATGAAAGCATTCACTCGACAAAGACAGACGGAGTGTATTGATGGTAAATTATAATGAAAGCATTTACCCGACAAAGACAGACGGAGTGTATTGATCGTAGGTTATAATGAAAGCATTTACCCGACAAAGACAGACGGAGTGTATTGATGGTAGGTTGTAATGAAAGCATTTACCCGACGAAGACAGAGTGTATTGATGGTAGGTTGTAATGAAAGCATTCACTCGACAAAGACAGACGGAGTGTATTGATGGTAGGTTATAATGAAAGCATTCACCCGACAAAGACAGACAGAGTGTATTGATGGTAGGTTATAATGAAAGCATTTACCCGACAAAGACAGACAGAGTGTATTGATGGTAGTTTGTAATGAAAGCATTAACCCGACAAAGACAGACAGAGTGTATTGATGGTAGGTTGTAATGAAAGCATTCACCCGACAAAGACAGACAGAGTGTATTGATGGTAGGTTGTAATGAAAGCATTCACCCGACAAAGACAGACGGAGTGTATTGATGGTAGGTTGTAATTAAAGCATTCACCCAACAAGGATAGACGGAGTGTATTGTAGGTACATTATAATGAAAGCATTCACCCGACAAGGACAGACAGAGTGTATTGATGGTAGGTTGTAATGAAAGCATTCACCCAACAAGGATAGACGGAGTGTATTGTAGGTACATTATAATGAAAGCATTCACCCGACAAGGACAGACAGAGTGTATTGATGGTAGGTTGTAATGAAAGCATACACCCAACAAGGATAGACGGAGTGTATTGTAGGTACATTATAATGAAAGCATTCACCCGACAAGGACAGACAGATTGTATTGTTGGTATGTTATAATGAAATCATTCACCCGACAAGGACAGACAGATTGTATTGTTGGTAGGTTATAATGAAAGCATTCACCCGACAAGGTAAGACAGAGTGTATTGTTGGTAGGTTGTAAAGAAAGCATTCACCGACAAGGACAGATGGAGTGTATTGTTGGTATGTTATAATGGAAGCATTCACCCGACAAGGAGATATGGGGTGTATTGTTGGTAGGTTGTAAAGAAAGCATTCACCCGACAAGGAGATATGGGGGTGTATTGTTGGTAGATTATAATGAAAGCAAACACCTGACAAGGAGATATGGGGTGTATTGTTGGTAGGTTATAATGAAAGCAAACACCTGACAAGGAGATATTGGGTGTATTGTTGGTAGGTTATAATGAAAGCAAACACCTGACAAGTAGATATTGGGTGTATTGTTGGTAGATTATAATGAAAGCATACACCTGACAAGGAGATATGGGGTGTATTGTGGGTAGGTTATAATGAAAGCAAACACCTGACAAATAGATATGGGGTGTATTGTTGGTAGGTTATAATGAAAGCAAACACCTGACAAGGAGATATGGGGTGTATTGTTGGTAGGTTATAATGAAAGCAAACACCTGCCAATGAGATATGGGGTGTATTGTTGGTAGGTTATAATGAAAGCACACACCTGACAAATAGATATGGGGTGTATTGTTGGTAGGTTATAATGAAAGCAAACACCTGACATAGATATGGGGTGTATTGTTGGTAGGTTATAATGAAAGCAAACACCTGACGAGGAGATATGGGGTGTATTGTTGGTAGGTTATAATGAAAGCAAACACCTGACAAATAGATATGGGGTGTCTTGTTGGTAGGTTATAATGAAAGCAAACACCTTACAAGGAGATGTGGGGTGTATTGTTGGTATGTTATAATGAAAGCAAACACCTGACAAGGAGATATGGGGTGTATTGTTGGTAGGTTATAATGAAAGCAAACACCTGACAAATAGATATGGAGTGTATTGTTGGTAGGTTATAATGAAAGCAAACACCTGACAAGGAGATATGGGGTGTATTGTTGGTAGGTTATAATGAAAGCAAACACCTGACAAGGAGATATGGGGTGTATTGTTGGTAGGTTATAATGAAAGCAAACACCTGACAAGGAGATATGGGGTGTATTGTTGGTAGGTTATAATGAAAGCAAACACCTGACAAGGGGATATGGGGTTTATTGTTGGTAGTTTGTAATGATTTTATACGGATGACAGTTAAAATGGCGAAAATGGCGAATTGGTGAATATTTAGTATCATATCTAGTTAATATTTAAACTTGCTGTAACATGTTATACATCAATAAAAAAAAAAATGGTGTCATTCTCAAATTATTGTATTGGTTGTCATTATTATTATTATACGCCCGTTTTGAAAAAACGGATCATATTATAGTTTTACCTGCGGCGTACGGGCGGGCGGGTTGGCGGGCGGGCGGGCGGCGCCCAGTATGTTGTCAGCTCAATAACTTTAGAAGCCTTTGATCAATCATCAATGTGTATTGGGATAATATCTTGGACAAGTTCGATAACTAGCCATATCGCTTTAGTCAATCAAGAGTTATCGCCCTTTAATTATAGAAATTACCCAAAATTGGTCTTGTCAGCTCAATAACTTTAGAAGCCTTTGTCAAATGATCACCAAATTTGGTCAGAATGTGTATTGGGCTAATATCTCGGACAAGTTTGATAACTAGCCATATCGCTTTAGTTAATCAAGAGTTATTGCCCTTTTATTATAGAAATTACCCAAAATTGGTCTTGTCAGCTCAATAACTTAAGAAGCCTTTGTCCAATCATCACCAAATTAAGTCAGAATGTGTATTGGGATAATATCTCGAACAAGTTCGATAACTAGCCATATCGCTTAAGTCAATCAAGAGTTATCGTACTTTAATTATAGAAATTACCCAAAATTGGTCTTGTCAGCTCAATAACTTTAGAAGCCTTTGTCCAATCATCACCAAATTTAGTCAGAATGTGTATTGGGATAATATCTTGGACAAGTTCGATAACTAGCCATATCGCTTTAGTCAATCAAGAGTTATCGCCCTTTAATTATAGAAATTACCCAAAATTGGTCTTGTCAGCTCAATAACTTTAGAAGCCTTTGTCAAATGATCACCAAATTTGGTCAGAATGTGTATTGGGCTAATATCTCGGACAAGTTTGATAACTAGCCATATCGCTATAGTTAATCAAGAGTTATTGCCCTTTTATTATAGAAATTACCCAAAATTGGTCTTGTCAGCTCAATAACTTAAGAAGCCTTTGTCCAATCATCACCAAATTAAGTCAGAATGTGTATTGGGATAATATCTGGAACAAGTTCGATAACTAGCCATATCGCTTAAGTCAATCAAGAGTTATCGTACTTTAATTATAGAAATTACCCAAAATTGGTCTTGTCAGCTCAATAACTTTAGAAGCCTTCGCCCAATCATCACCAAATTTAGTCAGAATGTGTATTGGCATAATATCTCGGACAAGTTTGATAACTAGCCATATTGCTTGAGTCAATCAAGAGTTATCGCCCTTCAATTATAGAAATTACCTAAAATTGGTCTTGTCAGCTCAATTACTTTAAGAGCCTTTATCCAATCATCACCAAATTTGGTCAGAATGTGTATTGGCATAATATCTCGGACAAGATCGATAATAGCCATATCGCTTATGTCAATTGAGAGTTATCGCCCTTTAATTATAGAAATTACCTAAAATTGGTCTTGTCAGCTCAATAACTTTAGAAGCCTTTATCCAATCATTCCTAAATTTGGTCAGAATGTGTATTGGCATAATATCTCGGATAATTTTGATAACTAGCCATATCGCTTCAGTCAATCGAGAGTTATCCCTCTTTAATTATAGAAATTACCTTGGAGCTTTTGTCCAATCATCACCAAATTTAGTCAGAATGTGTATTGGCGTAATATCTTGGACAAGTTTGATAACTAGCCATATTGCTCCAGTCGATAGAGAGTTATTGCCCTTTAATTATAGAAATTACCTAAAATTGATCTTGTCAGCTAAATAACTTGTAAAGCCTTTATCCGATCATCACCAAATTTAGACAATATGTTTATGGGCAGAATATCTTGGTTACGTTTGATAACTTACAACGTTATCTTAGTCACTACACAATTATGTCCCTCGAAATGGCCAAAACTGTACTAACAGTGTCCGCTCTCTAAGTTTGGCTGACGTACAACCAATTACCACTATACTTGGTCTCAAAAAAACAGGACGGGCGTATTTTGTGACATTTGGCGCTCTTGTTTTGTATGGTTTGTTGATCTTTTAAATCGTCAACATACTTTTCCAAACTACAAGGAACTACACAATTTGATCGTATAACAAATTACAAATACATTAAATATGGCCAAAATGGTCTGTAAATGTAGAGGTACATAACCTCCCCTGACCTATATAAGTTTAAAAAATATTAAATTTGTTAAACTTACTAATAAAATGTTTAAATGTTATACAGGTAAGTCTTCATGTCTATTACTATATAATCACCGATTGAACATTTTGACTTCTGATTTATTCCATTCGACATTTTGGTAATTCAACATTGTAATACTTTTTATACCACAGGGTGAAAGCAAAGACCCAACAGGGAGAGACAGTGTGCATTGTTGGTAGTCTCCCTGAACTTGGAAAGTGGAATCCACATCATGCTGTCAGCTTGAGACGTGAAACCAAAAAAATGGATGCAGACATGAATGAGGCATCTTGTTTTGAGGGGCATTCTGAGGATGGGTGAGTGAATTAAAAAACAGAGGCTACACCCATCCATTCTGAGGATTGGTGAGTGAATTAAAAAACAGAGGCTACACCCAACCATTCTGAGGATGGGTGAGTGAATTAAAAAACAGAGGCTACACCCAACCATTCTGAGGATGGGTGAGTGAATTAAAAGCCAGAGGCTACACCCAACCATTCTGAGGATGGGTGAGTGAATTAAAAGCCAGAGGCTACACCCAACCAGTCTGAGAATGAGTGAGTGAACTAAAAAAACCAGACTACTCCCAACCATTCTAAATTTGGAGACTTTAGCTTGATTATTCGAAGAATAAAGTAGAGCTATTGTACTCATACCAGTGTAGGCCTGGTGTTGGATCTCCTTTAACCCTTTCCCAATTATAGTCACTTTGTGACACCTGAGCAACAGACGAATATTGAAAACATTGTGACAAAAGGAGAAATTGCTCAAAACAAGCAATTTTTCCCTTTGTCACAAAGTTTTCAACTCTATTAAATGTTTACACTTTCATTAGTAGATATTTTTCATAATGTTGCTTAGATGTTTACAAAGTCATCTTCTGCAGACTTTTTGTATTTGGGAAAGGGTCAAGTTTAAAAAAGCTCCATGGGGTATAGTTTTGAAGCTTTGTATCAGTGTTTGCAGTCAAAATGTTCATCTATACTAACATCTATTGATGACTTCTTAAGAAATCAAAACTACTGCTCTACATTATGATTTGATGGGTACAAAATGGCATCCTTTGAAATGTCTTGAAGCAAAACGGTTGTTGTAACACAAGCAAAGAGTCAGTGGCAAACTGAAGTGTTTGCAGTGAAAAAAGTTGATAAACAATATTTTTACCAACTTTTCACAATGGTTTAACTTACACATGTGAGGTTTTAGCAATCTACTAAAGTCTATTTATAGTGAATTCCCATATGTTTGCAATTATTGACAGATTCTATTGCTCAAGGAAAAAAATTCCAATGTTGTCCGTCTGCAAGATTTTGCGTCAAACAACATCTCCTCTTAACCGTCTGGCCAATTTTGATAAAACTCTTAGGGTGGTTTTCTTTCAAATTTGTTCAATGAGATGAATTCCATTTGGAACTGTGATTGCCATGGCAACCAAATGGAAAAAATAAAAAAAAAATATGATAAAAACTGTCAGGCCTAGAGCTTAGGTAGTTGATGTGAAGCAATGCCTAGTTGTCCTCTACAATAATTGTTTAAATTATGCACTCGGAGTCAAAATTGTCCCCACCTAGGGGTCGCCTTAAAATCCTCTTGTCTTAAATCCAAAAGGCTTAGATATTTGGTGTGAAGCATTGTCTTTTGGTCCTCTACAAAGATTGTTCAAATTGTAACTGCCCCTGGGGTCACCTGTTTTACAAAGAGATAAATAGGGAAAAACATATTTGCTCTGTGGCATTGGAGCTACAGTATACTGGCCCTCTTTCAACTCTTGTATTAGCTTACCTGACAGCAAAATGAGTGATTGTGGTTGGTATGACAAATTATATTAATTAACAGCCATCCAGGGCCATCATGGACTTTTTGTTATTATAAGCTCACCTGCACGAAGTGCATGTGAGCTTATGTCATGGTGTGTTGTCTGTCGTCTGTACGTCCGCCTGTCGTCAACTGTTTTCTTTAAATGACTTCTTCTTAAGAACTGGAGGTCCTAAGGCCATGATATTTAGCCAGGAGGTACCTGGGATAGAGTGCTATAAATTTTCCTCAAATAAATGACCTTGACCTACTTTCAAGGTCACAATGGTCAAATATATGAAAACCTTTAAACAATTTCTTCTGAATAACTAGGAGTCGCAGAGTGATGATATTTTGCCAGTAGATACCTGGCATGAAATGCTATATAGATTACTCCAATAAATGACCTTGACCTACTTTCAAGGTCACAAGGGTCAAATATATGAAAACCTTTAAACAATTTCTTCTGAATAACCAGGAGGCCCAGAGTGATGCTATTTTGCTAGTAGATACCTGGTATGAAATGCTATATAGTTTTTTCCAATAAATGACCTTGACCTACCTTCAATGTCACCAGGGTCAATATATGAAAACCTTTTAACAACTTCTTCTGAAAAACCAGGAGGCCCAGAGTGATGAAATTTTGTCAGTAAATATAGGGCATGAAATGCTATATAGTTTCCTCCAATAAATGACCTTGACCTACTTTCAAGGTCACAAGGGTCAAATATATGAAAACCTTTAAACAATTTCTTCTGAATAACCAGGAAGCCCAGAGTAATGCTATTTTGCTAGTAGATACCTGGCATGAAATGACCTTGACCTACTTTTAAGGTCACAAGGGTCAAATATATGAAAGCCTTTTAACAACTTCTTCTGAATAACCAGGAGGCCCAGAGTGATGCTATTTTGCCAGTAGATACCTGGCATGAAATGCTATATAGTTTCCTCCAATAAATGACCTTGACCTACTTTTAAGGTCACAAGGGTTAAATATATGAAAGCCTTTAAACAATTTCTTCTGAATAACCAGGAGGCCCAGAGTGATGCTATTTTGCTAGTAGATACCTGGTATGAAATGCTATATAGTTTTCTCCAATAAATGACATTGACCTACTTTCAATGTCACCAGGGTCAAATATATGAAAACCTTTAAACAACTTCTTCTGAATAACCAGGAGGCCCAGAGTGATGATATTTTGCCAGTAAATGTCGGGCATGAAATGCTATATAGTTTCCTATAATAAATGACCTTGACCTACTTCCAAGGTTACAAGGGTCAAATATATGAAAACCCTTAAACAACTTCTTCTGAATAACCAGGAGGCCCAGAGTGATGATATTTTGCCTGTAAGTACCTGGAATATAGTGCTATAAAGTTGACTCATTTAGTGTGGAGCATTCTCCATAGAATACTCCAGATGTGGCTTTGCAAATTCACTTTTTTTAGAACATTTTCCATCGATTGCTCAAATATCCAGGTGAGCAATACATGCCCTCTGGGCCTCTTGTTAAAGAAACAGACAGCAAAGGCTTATTATGGGAGTGTTTTGGACAAATCATGCTTGGTTTGTGAAGATGTGTAAAATATTATTCTTTCTAAACAAGTCCCATTACTCTGACATGTACGCAAACATATGCTCTTTCTGACTTGGAAAATTGAGATTCAAGTTTGAAGGGCAACTTTGTACATGTCTTTGGAGTCAAAAGGGACCAAGTCCCATAACCCTGACTTATAATTTATAATCAAATCTCGGAAGGCAATGTAGTGGCAATCGTGTAGAAAATCTTGCAAAGTGACAAGCAATATCTTCGTGTAGTGTAGTCTGTGAGATTTTCAATAAAAGTGCACTCTGGTGCGGGTAAGTTCGAGAAAAGCTGCATCGTTTGACAGTAGAACAATTTGAGATTGCCAGAATGTTTGTCTTGGTGAAATTTAAGTTACGTTCTAAATTGGGTCATCATGTGTTCAAAGTAAGGCCATACCAAATAAAGAAAAATCTAGTTGGCACTCGATAGACCACCGTTTTAGCTCAAGAACGTTTAAACTTTATCAGAATGTTTGTCTTGGTTATATGTAAGATAAATTGATTGGGTTATCACATGTTCATCACCAGGTCGCTAGGCCATATTTAAATAAAATATTTTGTACACTTTACAGACCACATTTTCTAATTAAGCATGTTGAAACCCTGTGTCAGAAAATATGTCTTGACATATGATGATGTTCAAAATAGGTTACGTCTCTTCCAAAACAGGAATCTGTCATGGCTGAGTGGTTATTGTCGGGGATTTCAAACTGCATTTCTTGTGTTTGATCCTCAGTCACAGTCCGCATGATTGAATGCCCTTTGACAATTCACATTTAAAAACCTGCAGTGCTTACACCCAGGGAGCATGAAAAAGTGAACTGTAACCATGATGTAACTGAAATCATGTTGAAAATGGTGTCAAACTGCAAAGAAAACCCTACCAAGAACAAAGTAGCTATGCAAAATTGAAGAAAAATCTTGTTGACTCTCAAGGAGCTGCATGTGGAAGGTATTGATGCAGTTTAAGAGGTGAACGTTACCGGTCCAACTTGGCCATCTTTAATACACATTTGCTAATGGATAAAAATTTCCCTGTGAGTTTTGATACCTCTGCAGTATACATATTTTAGAAAATGATCAAACAGAAGTTCCTCCAGTCCCCATGTTTGTAACTCTATTGAGATAATTCTACTAACTTCTCTCAGAAGCGACATCTTTTTTTCAGAGAAAATAACTTAATTATCATTGAAAGGAAAGTATCCATTAGTTTGGTGGTTATTTTCAATGCTTTGACAACAATGAGAGCAAAAACAAACACAAATTGCTCATAATGAACAATTTCTCTATTTGCCGAAATGTTCAATTGATACAAATATAGGCATATATGATAATGGGTTGTGAAGCGTCGCTTTACAAACAACTGGAGACACACACACACAGACAGACAGACGGAAAAGCTTAATTGCGAATCCCAACAATGTGACATATACATTGCAATTCTCAGGTGACCTCAATAGACGTGTACTGAATTTTCATCATGGTTTAATAATTTAAATACAAATGTGTCAGAATAAAAGTACATGTATCAAGTACATGTATCCACATGCAGGTCAACAGGACTAAGATCATCCTAATGCTATAACCTTCTATCACCTAAGTGATGGCATAGTAGTTAATGGTTCCAGAAAGCTTAAATGAAATAAAAGCTGTTGATTCTTACAAGCAAAGTGTGTCATTTGGCAATTACTTGAAGACGTTTTTCAAGAATTCGATATATTGGCATCATCAACTCATCGTGGTACGAAATTAGCACGGACATGATTGTAAACCTTATAGGTCTCTTCAGAAAATACGATAGTAGTTTATAGGCTTTTTTTTTGGCGAGTTGTTTTGAGTATCAGGAGAGTACTTTGCATGGCAAATGAAACGCGCATTGATATTTATTATCTGCCTAAACATGAAGAATGCTTCTATTTACATCTTTTAACTCAATGTAGAGTGTAAATCTTAAATCTTAGTATCAATCCAGTACCAAAATAGCAATGACGGGATTATCATTGACCGTGTCTCTGCATCACTGATGGGATTATTTTGCGGTTTCTATTTGAAGGTTTGCAGTATTGCATAATATCTAACAGGCTGTCCAAACTTCTGTATGTAAAATGTATAGTTGTTGTTGTTTTTCATTGTTGTTTCTGGTTGCATTTTGGTGATTGCCTAACCAATCGCCACAAAAATGAAGTCCAATTTTGGAAGGTTATTATTATGTAATAATCTCCTTCCTATGCGTTTAGACTGTGACCTTATTCAAATTGGACCTATAACAACCATTTTTATAGAAACTTTTTTATAAGTACGCTAATCAATATAGTGGGATCAATTAAAAGTAAAATCTTCCAAATAGTCTTTTCATGTACAATCAGTTTGATGTAGAATAATGTTTGGACATTATTTTCAAACTAAAATTGTTTTTCGCAGCTCTTAAAGAGGATTTTATTTTGAGAAATACAAATCTTTCTGCAGTAAACATTATTATGTTTATTCCTACGCGCCATGCTTATGCGAACAACTGCAATGGACCGTTCCGATACTTGTAAACCGTTCATACACAGGACCAGAGAAATATACACGAATAAGGTCAATTCGTGGACCGATCATTGTTCATAACAAACGTGTGGGATAAGGAGAAATTAAGCACAATGAGTAGCTTCTCCATTCCTCAAAATATATTTTACATTATCTCTAGCATATTATTTATAAGTATTGACATAATTTACAATATTATACATATATATTTATTTATTTTTACTAATTGAAACATTGTTGGAAAAGGAGGGATTTCCTCTCAGACGTTTTCAAAATCGTCTACTGCAGGTTTCTGGTATTTCTAATATTACACAATTAGAGAAATTACATGTAAGCGGCCCAGTTAGCTCAGTCGGTGGAGTACAAGCCCTGAAAGCAAGAGATCCCGGTTTTGCTAAACGTTTTTGCACTTTAATAGAGTGACTTACTGGTATGTGACTTCATATCGGTGAAGTATTTTTCTTTAAGTCAAGTATTAATTGATTGTTATATTTTTAACCCCAGGCCAAGAAAAGTTTGATATACCATTTCATTTATTGTTGGAATGTGATTAAAAAAGAAAGCATTAGATATTGACCGACATTACTGAATTTTAAATTTGACAGTGCATTTCTATGTCTATATATGCAAAAACTGTTTCTATATTATTTACAAAAGTATATTTTGTCTTCAATGTAATTTCTAAATGCATTGTATTTATGCACTTCCCTTAACCTCTTGACAAACAATGCAAGGTTATGGCATCTAATCTTGCACCACTGTTAACATTACAACCTGGTTAGTAATAACTCAACTCAGCTTTAACATGCAATTTCAGTTTCCTCATTGACTCACTGACTTGTTTGCATTGACGACTTCATAACATTCTTCAGGTTGCTTGGAAAGTATATTGTGTGGAGTACTGGTGTGAGAAAGCTAAGAATCACATGAGTAAGTGAACTGGCCGCCGTGATATGACTGAAAAAGTTGTTGGAAACGGCGTTATGTTCCAATCAATCAATCAATCAACATTTTTCTGGAATGTCTTACCTGACTACGTAGCTCTTTATGGAATTTAATATAATTTAGGTACATGTACCTGATTTTACTTAAACAGTCATTAATTCTTTAGCACGCCAGCAGCTTTTGCTTACTAATGTAAATATAAATTTTATGTCAAGGTGATCTGTTCAAATCTTGTATGTATTTCATCACCCCATCTGCACCTGGCTCACATCACTCTAAAATCACCTTCCAGTAATACTTTCAGTACTTTGATTTACTTAGAAAATTGAGGTTAAATTATTTGGACAGGTTTTATATTCCTGTAACTACTGGGTCAAAAGTTATGCTACCTAGCAAAGCCCTATAACTATGACAAAGATTTTACAGAGTTTTGCAGAGAAATTGTTTTATAAGTTGTCTGCTGTACATTTGCTGTATGTTGGAAAGGGTTATATTATATCTGAATTGCTCTATTATTAAAATGCAAATTATGACAAATAGCTTTTCTTTCACTGTTGCAGAGATATTTGGTTAAAGAAAGTAAAGTTCGAAGGCAGTGAGATATTTCATTATCGATATTTTATCTGTCGATGGTATGCAAGCGAGACAGAGGAAGATCAGGAACGAGGAGTCGTGGTGAAATGGTGGGAGGGTCATATTAAACCTCGATGTTTTGTGCCCTCAGGTGAGTGATATCTGACAGAACGGTTTAACCCTTTCCTACATATAGACACTTTCTGATGCCTTTGCAGAAGACAACTTTTGAAAAAAAATTGACAAAAGAAGAATTTGCTCAAACAAGCAATTTCTTCTTTTGACACACTGTTTTCAACTCTTTTCAATAAGTGTGTTTTCATTTAGGCAGATTTTCCATATTATTGTTGTGATGTTTTCAAAGTTGTCTGCTGCACTTTTGTTGTTCATGTACATTTCAAAATTATCCAATAATATATATATACTACCTATTTACGAAAAAGACGTAAACTGATTGTTAACAAAAACTATGAAAGTAATTGACTAGACGTTTGATACTGTTCATGTCATGTTTTTTGCATTGGAATTCATATATCTGTCATCTCTTATAAACTCACCACAACATTTTAATCTTCACCATACTGAGACGATCTGCAGAGATCTGTTACAACCACTTTGGTTCAAGGTCAAGGTCAACTAATGGTCAAAGTTCAAAGTCTAAAATATTACGCTCCTTCAAGTTACAGGAAACAGTTATTTTTTAAGGCCAAGTGTTTGATTTTTCAACCATTTTGAAAAAATCTTGTTGGTTGGTTTTCTCATGAGCCATGGAATAAAAACCAAGAGACAAGAAAAATTTATCTGCAAGGTTTTTCAAAATGAATGATAATATCTATCCTTTTGCATACTTGCACAAATAGGACAAATACATGTATACTAGAACTGTAGCCCTGTTTGTTTTAGGCTAATTGACCTTTATATGATCCTGTCATTTGGAGTAAATGAAACTCCAAATGGCTAGACGTGGCTCATTTAGATTTCAAAGTCATTAGATTGTTTGATTGATTGGGGTTTAAAGCCGTTTTCAACAATTGTTCAGTCATATCAGTGTTTTTCCACATAGACTGTTAGCCCATTAGTGGAAGACGAATGACGCTTGTCACAGTGACTTTTGTCAAACATCAGAAAGAATGTTGGCTGAGTTGGGGTTCAAACTCACAACCCCTGGATTGACAGCCAGTGTTGCTACAGACTGAACTACCGGGGCTCAACTTTGCATTAGATAAATGTGATCATAACAGCACTGATTCAATAAGACGTTGCTAGAATTCTAGTAAGACCAGATTGTGAACATAAAATATCCTGATCATTCCTAGTTTATCAGCTAACACATGCATTTATTCAAACAGTAAAAATATTATAATATTTTAATTGGTACTGTCTTGAAATGGAATGTGATTTAAAGATTTTACTTTGGTGTTTATTTTCTAGATGCCATGCAACAAGCTTGGGAAGGGAAGATGCCGGAACCTGCCATTTTTGGAAACTATGGTAACCACATATATTTGTATATTTCTATTATAACTTAAAGATTTTGCTTTGACCATTTTTGTGTCATGAGAGGAAGTTAATTTTGGGGTCACTAGCCTTAGAAGAATGAAACTTATTTCGCCTATTTCGCCTGTCTTTCATGCTTATATTTACTGTGTTAAACATGTACTGTGTTAAACATGTGCTAAATGGTTATTTGCATGTGACATATATGATCTGCCATTATGAGAAGAAAAGGATGATATCATTTTTTAAGTAAACACCGTTAAATGGTTTTCAGATATATTTATTTTGTTGTTCACGAGAGAAAAATGCAACTAGCATGGAAATGATAAGCATATATTTCGGAAAGGTGGATTTTCATTTACAGTATATTTCAAAGGAGCATGGGTAGCAAATATTTTTCTGCATAAAGTGTGATTGGACTATCCTGTTGTGGTCCAAACTGATACAGGTGGCAACATTTCTGTGGGCTCTATCAAATGTGTTTAAATGATCAGTTTTTGTTTTGTGTGTCACTTCTCTGTTATCTGTCCATCCATATGTCCATGATGATTTGGCTTTATTGGTTACAATAATTGGATAATTGGCAGACTGCAATTAGTTCATTGGAACACTTTTGTACTTATTCATCTTATTAAAAGAAATTGAATGGGATAATTGTGGATTGATAACAGTTATTTTCCCTTTGAGAGCTGAAATATTTTATCAGCCTACAGAAGACCTTGCACATTCAATTTAACTACAAACTATAAATCTATAAATAGTTGACATTGTGGTATAAAATGGAAAGCAGTCTTTTTGCATATCCATATTTGAGTCGTATGAACCCTTTCCCACATACAACAAATGTGCAGTAGATGACTTTGCAAAACTACAGAAAAATGTAAATAAATGAAAGAACAGTTATAGAATAAAGTTGAAAAGATTTTGACCAAATGTGTCTTCTGCAGAGTCATCAGAAAGTGGGCAAGGGTTAAAGGGGGGTAGGAGAGTTAAGTGCTGACTCCAATTGAAAGTTTAATCAGAAGTTAAATCTAAATGTAGGCCGACAGTAAAAGGTCTGATAAGAATGTGGGTTTGCAATGGTCCACCTGAAACTGGAAATTTATATTGGCAGATGCAACAAGACCACTTTTTTTCTGACACAGCACAAAATCTGATATTTTGTCAGCACTAGGTATGAAATTTTTGTTTGTTTAAAACAGATGGTATACGACTGATTAATTGGGGTTGGTTAACTAATCACCATGAAGTTCAGTTACAAATACACAGTGATCCTATAAAAATGTGGAAGCCACGCTACAGAGAACAAACTTACAGCATTAAATGTACACCCATAGACTATAAATATAAAGATGTAAGTATAAATTTTACATCGTTAGACGATAAATATGATAGACTTGCGAGCAAGGATTGACTATACTCTTTAAAGCACAGAGATAAAGATGTAAGGATCAAATATACACCTGTAATCATAGAGATAAAGATGCAAGGATCAAATATACACATGTAACTATAGAGATAAAGATGCAAGGATCAAATATACACTTGTTATTATAGAGATAAAGATGGAATAATCAAATTTACACTTGAATTGTAAGCATAAACATAAAGATGCAAGAATCATACATACAAGGGACGTTTAGAAAGTTTTTCATGCAACTATATTAATAAACTACTGAATGCATTGAAACATTGTACAACCTTTCCCAACTATTACACCTATGTAGTTTATCATGTTAAATAACTCTTTGTGTGCAAGGCCTTTTCTCAGACACTGTGTATGCTGTTGCTTTGAAACGTCACACACTTATTCAGGGTCATTAGGTGACCTTGTATGTTAAGTCCCATAACTCTGGAATGGATATTGACTGAATTGTGCCCCTTTTTGGACATAGAACTTTGGTCAAACCTTTGCATGCAAGGCCTTTTCTCAGACACTGTGTATGCTGTTGCTTTGAAACGTCACACACTTATTTAGGGTCATTAGGTGACCTTGTATGTTAAGTCCCATAACTCTGGAATGGATATTGACTGAATTGTGCCCCTTTTTGGACTTAGAACT
The DNA here is from genome assembly GCA_031761405.1 of Serripes groenlandicus. NCBI lineage: Eukaryota > Metazoa > Mollusca > Bivalvia > Cardiida > Cardiidae > Serripes > Serripes groenlandicus. Next base: position 27,064,743 of record JASEVX010000002.1, read on the forward strand.
TTGGTCAAACCTTCGCGTGCAAGGCCTTTTCTCAGACACTGTTTATGCTGTTGCTTTGAAACTTCACACACTTATTCAGGGTCATTAGGTGACATTGTATGTTAAGTCCCATAACTCTGGAATGGATTTTGACTGAATTGTGCCCCTTTTTGGACTTAGAACTTTGGTCAAACCTTTGCGTGCAAGGCCTTTTCTCAGACACTGTTTATGCTGCTGCTTTGAAACTTCACACACTTATTCAGGGTCATTATATGTCCCTGTATGTCAAGTTCCATTACTCTGGAATGGATTTTGAATGAATTGTGCCCCTTTTTGGACTTAGAATTTTGGTCAAACCTTTGCATGCAAGGCCTTTTCTCAGACACTGTGTAAGCTGTTGCTTCGAAACTTCACACACTTATTCAGGGTCCTTATATGTCATTAAATTCTGGTTTAAGTTTTGCATACAACTATATTAAGAGTCCATATCTTGTTAACTACGTGATGCATTGCATTGGAATTTTATACAACCCTTCCCGACTATCACACCCATGTAAACAATCAAGTATGTCAACTCTCTCCAGCATTTATTGCAAATTATGGCTCTTTTTTTACTTAGAAATTCTGGTTATTAAGACTCCATATCTCAGTTACTACTTGAAACTTTATACAACCTTATCCAACCATATACCTTTATACACAATCAAGTAAGATAACTCTTTCCTGCCTTCAGTGTAGGTTATGACCCTTTTTGTGTCACCTGCGTAGCATGGTAGGCACTTAGGGATTACTTTTTTTTTGTCTGGCGTCTGTCTGTCTGTCCATCCGTCTGTCCGTCTGTCTGTTGTCTCACTTTTTTCGTCACGTTTTCAAATAACTTTTTTTCTACTCAAAGGATTACATTGAAACTTCTGACAAATGTTTATATCAATGTGTGTGATTGGTTCACAAAAGGGGGATAATCCAAATATTTTTAATATCAGAGTAATTGCCCCTTTCCTGTCAAAAATTTAAATTTTCAAATTATTTTTTTTCTACTCAAAGGATTGTATTGAACCTCTGACAAATGTTTATATCAATCTTTGTGATGGGTTCACAAAAGGGAGATAATCCAAATATTTTTATATCAGAGTTATTGCTCCTTTTCTGTCAAAAATTATAAATTTTTGACAAGGCCCCGGCAGGTGACACACGTGCTCCGGGGAGCACTCCATTCTAGTTTACTTAGTAATTCTGGTTAAGGTTTTGTGTGCAACTACGTTAAGAGTCCATTTCTTAGTACCTTCTTGATGCATTGCATTGAAATTGTATACAACCCTTCCCAATCATCACACCTATGTAAATAATCAAGTTAGATATCTCTATCCTGCATATAATGCAAATTATCACCATTTAAGAAATTCTGGTTAATATTTTGCATGCAACTACATAGAGTCCATATCTCAGTAACTAAAAAGCGTTGGAATAGTCAAATGGCTGTCTTACTTACAGCTCTTGTTTAATACAAAGGCGGAAACAGTGGATACAAATTTGCACATCGTATCTTTCATATACAATCTACTAAATGGTACACTTTTTCCTACAAATAACACAATTTGTAAATAAACAACAATACATCAAAAACTATATCTACAAAGTCTCCGATGCAGTAACGTTGTTTTCACATAACGTCTAAACAATAACGATAGATTATGCAGTTCCTACTTTTACTCCTTCTCAATGTATTGCCTGTTGCACTGTACACATTTTTCATGTCTTTTAACCCACTTTTCAAATACAGCTTTCTGTCAATATCTTGTGAGCAGTCGCTGCACCTATATTTCACCATCATTTGCCGATCAGTATTAAGCGCGTTATTTACAATCACAACTATTTCATCAACCACAGGCAGGCAACCAGATCTGTGTTTGTCCTGTGTACATGTTTTTACGCCAAAGAAAGTTTTAAGCCATCTGTTAACATGCTCTGCTCGCTGATTTTCCGTTATTAGCCTTCTCCAACAGCTCCTTTGTTTCCGACAGTCTTTTCCCAATGTTGACACAAAATTTTGTGAAAATATGCTGTTCCTCTTTTGTTGGCGTTTGCAATTATATGCTTAGTATGTGTGTGTATTCATATTATTACTTCCAGAATACTTTTAGGAAATGTCATTATGAATTAAGTATGATGTCCTGCATGTTTTACAACGTTTGGCCCATTTTTATTAGCTCACCTGTGCACCAAGTACTCAAGGTGAGCTATTGTGATCACATTTTATCAGGCATCTGTGCGTGTTGCATCATCAATAATTGCCTTGTTAATACTCTACAGGCTAGAGTTTGCATCCTATCTTCATTAAAGTTTATCAGAACATTCATCTCCATCAAATATTGGATGTCAAAAACTAGGTCAATAGGTCAAATTGAAGGAAATTCTTGTTAACACTCTGGAGGCCGCATTTTTAACTTAAGCATGTTGAAACTTTATCAGAATGTTTGTCATGATGATATGTAGGTCCAGTTCAAATATGGGTCATGTCTGTCCAAAAACTAGGTCTTTTGGGCAAATTGAAGGAAAATCTTGTTAACATTCCAGATGCCGTATTTTTACTTTGAGCAAGTTGACACTTTGTCAGCATGTTGTCTTGATAATATCTAGTCCATGTTCGAATATGAGTCATCAGGTAAAAAGAAAAAATAGGTCACTAGGCTAAATGATGGAAAATCTTGTTAACACTCTGGAGGTTGCATTTTAAATCTTTGTCAGAATAATTGTCTTGATGTGTTTTGCATTAGAAAACACATTGCACAATTCAGGTGAGCAATCGAGAGCCATCATGGCCTTCTTGTTTTTTATACGCCGCCGGAGGCGGTCGTATATTGGCGTCATCTTCTCCGTCTGTCCGTCCGTACGTCCATTTCTTGTGAATGCAACTCCTCCTACGTTTCTGACCGTATCTTTTCAAAACTTGGTCAATGTCATAACTATAATGTGTAGATGTGCATGAAGCGGCGATTTTGCGGTTCATTGATATTTGCAAGATTTATGTCCCTTGGTCTCTGTAGCTGATTGATATTGCAGCCTTGTGAACGCAACTCCTCCTATGTTTCTGACCGAATCTTTTCAAAACTTAGTCAATGTCATTACTATAATAGGTAGATGTGCATTAAGCGGCGATTTTCCAGTTCATTGATTTTTGCAAGATTTTTGTCCCTTGAAACTTAGTCTCTGTAGCTGATTGATATTGCAGCCTTGTGAACGCAACTCTTCCTATGTTTCTGACTGAATCTTTTCAAAACTTGGTCAATGTCATGACTATAATGGGTAGATGTGCATGAAGCGGCGATTTTCCGGTTCATTGATTTTTGTAAGATTTATGTCCCTTGTAACTTAGTCTCTGTAGCTGATTGATATTGCGGCTTGTGAACGCAACTCTTCCTACGTTTCTGACTGAATCTTTTCAAACTTGGTCAATATCATTACTATAATGGGTAGATGTGCATGAAGCAGGGATTTTCTGGTTCAGCAATTTTTGCAATAGTTATGCCTTACGAAACTTGGTCTCTATAGCATATTCACTTGAGAACGCAACTCAAGTTTCCAAACAGGTAGAAGTGCATAAAGCAGGGATTATCCGGTAGAGTGTTTTTTCAAGAGTTATGCTCAGAAGGAAAAAAGGATACATATCGACACTGCCATTTGACCTACTTTCATATCGGAAGCCTCTATAGGGTTCTATCTCTGTTTATATGTATCCTATTTTCTTAAGTTAATACCAAAGTCAGCTAGGCTGGTAAGCAGAGTAAGACTTTCAACTCTGAACAAGTGTGGATAAACTGTTTTGCTCAAGGAAACACCCGGCTGCCCCTGCAGGGATCGAACCTACTACCCAGGCAACCATGATCTCAGGTCCCTGTCTCTTCTAGCTAAGCTAACTGGTCTCACAGACTTCATTTTTAGCTTATGTATACAGACATGTTAAAAGCAATAATTAAAAGGACAAATCTTGATCTTTATATTTTGTGGCGGCACTGGCACTCTTGTTAATTCAGGCCATTGATGACAAGTATGATGAAGAAATGCTAGGGGATTCTATGCCTGAATGTACACGAACAGATCTCCTTGCTTCTGTAAGTATATCCATCCACCAGCCCTTTCTTCCCATACCATACTGTTGATTTGTTCACTGATTCAAAATAACACTACAACAGTGTTCAAGGAAATTAAACATTCAAAGGAGATATGCAGAATGTTAAATTATTCCCTTATACAGATGATTTTTTATGCCATTGCAGCCAGCAGCTTTAGAAAATATTTTTTCCACTATGTTAATGTCTGGATCAATTGTGAGTTTAGTATTATGACGGACTCTATGGTGTCAAGATAAATGGACCAGTAGTATTGCTCAATTACCCAGCAAGCACTGTGATATAAATGTAAACACTGTAAAAGCGGTGTTAGACATCATAAAAAAATGAAACTACTGCATAGGATGTCATTTAAATCCGTGAAAGGGATAGTAATTGTACTTTCTTTCATCCACAGGTTTTGAAAAAAGGCAGGTCAAAGCCTGTACCACAACAGAAATATGGTACTGTTTATAACCCAGGCAGTTTTCTGACTTTCTATGCGAAAACTTTTGACCCAGAGTCCTTGGTATGTATAATTGTAATATCTTGCTGCATCCATCTATGTAGCAGGAGGTTTGGGTTTAATCCACAGTTGGGCCGTTTTAAAGATGTAGTTAGTGTAGTTGAATGTGGGGATAGGTTTACAACTGCTGCTCCAGTGTCTAACAAGTAGTACTAAATGACCAAGGTAACACCATGATATGACTGAGCAGAAGACGACTTTGTTGTATCTGTGATAGGATTAACAACAAACCTGCTGAAAAAGACTTGGAAAATGTTTGGGCAAAAATCTCTCTGATTGAAAACTTATCTTCATTATCATCAAAATATCGCCTCAATGTTTTCAAAAGTCATCTACTGCAAACAGTCAAAATGCATCTGCAAAGTGAGAAAGGCGTAAAGTACCATTCAAACAATAAAACCAATTGAGTGGATATTTCAAAGATGCGATACAGACTATCTGTGTTACTGGTACAGACTAGGGGTATTACTGGTCCATTTAATTTGTCATCAATGTTAACCCTTTACCACATATACCACATACACAGGGTTTTCAATGAAGCTCAAAGTCACGATAAAATATTTAATTTGTTTCTTTCGAAACAACAAACCTTTTTGATCACATTTTGTCCGGCGTCTGTCCGGCGTGCGTCGTCAACATTTGAGCTTGTTAACACTCTACGGGCTACATTTTGCATCCTATCTTCATGAAAGTTTATCAGAACGTTCATCTCCATAAAATCTTGGACAAGTTAGAAACTGGGCCATATGAGGTCAAAAACTAGGTCACTAGGTCGAATTGAAGGGAAATCTTGTGAACACTCTGTAGGCCACATTTTCAACTTGATCATGTTTAAACTTTATCAGAATGTTTGTCTTGATGATATGTAGGTCAAGTTCGAACATGGGTCACATCGGGTCAAAAAGTAGGTCACTAGGTCAAATTGAAGGAAAATCTTGTTAACACTCCAGAGGCCGCAATTTTTGCTTAAGCAGTTTGAAATTTTGTCAGAATGTTTGTCTTAAAAATATCTAGGTCAAGTTCGAATATGGGTTATGCTGGGTCAAAAACTAGGTCACTAGGTCAAATTGAAGGAAAATCTTGTTAACACTTTGGATGTCGCATTGTTTGCTTCAGCAGCTTGAAATTTTGTCAGAGTGTTTGTCTAAATGATATCTAGGCCAAGTTCGGATATGGGTCATGCCGGGTTAAAAACTAGGTCACTAGGCCAAATTGAAGGGTAATCTTGTTAAGACTCTTGATACTGCATTTTTAATTTCAGCATGATGAAACTTTATCAGAATGTTTTTCTTGATGATATGTAGGCCAAGTTCGAATATGGGTCATGCTGGGTCAAAAACTAGGTCACTAGATCAAATTGAAGGAAATTCTTGTGAACACTTTGGATGCCACATTTTTTGCTTCAGCTGCTTGAAATATGGTCAGAATGTTTGTCGAAATTATATCTAGGTCAAATTCGATTATGGATCATATTGGATCAGAAACTAGGTCAATAAAGGAAAATATTGTTCAAACTCCGGAGGCCGCATTTTTACTTTGAGCAAGTTGAAACTTTGTCAGAATGTTGTCATCATGATATCTAGTCCATGTTGGAATATGGGTCATATCAGGTAAAAAAATATAGATCACTAGGCCAAATGAAGGAAAATATTGTTAACACTGTGGAGGTTGCATTCAGAATAATTGTCTTGATGTGTTTTGCATTGCAGTACATTGTATAATTAAGGTGAGCGATCCAGGGCCATCATGGCCCCCTTGTTTCTGTGATAGCCTCACAACAAATTGGCTCATTTAAGAAATCGTTTATGTTAGTCCGTCGCATTTTTTTTAAAAATTGATCTTAAACAAATATTTGTTTCAAGAAAACATCATTTAAAGATCATTGTGATAAATACACATCACCTTCATCAACAAAACAAGCAGCGGACGAGATAAATTGAAGGTGTGAAAATCAGTTGACTGAAAGGTGACAATTTAAATGTTCGACATATCCATGTGTAATATGTACTGTAATGACGCTAAATGGACCATGTAGTTATTTTGAGAGTTCGAAAAGAGGTGTTTGAGCCTTCCGAACAACTTGAAATATATTAAGGTTGTGATCGGGATCAAGAGGCGAGTTCGAGCTTTCCATGGTGTTTGAATTTAAGTCTGTTCTCACTGTTGTACCGAAACAACAGTGACCGTCCCTGTGTCAGATAATAAAAGTAATGTGTTTTCATGAAAAACATTATTTGTACATGTATGGTCAAGAATAGCTGTATTATAGAAAGCTGATTTTGAGTAGTTGCTTATTACTATATCCTTGTTTCCAAGGATAAATGAATAAGCAAAATAAAAAACATGTTTATCACAGTTATGTAAACATTCCAAATCGAGGTGTGAATAGTTAATATCTAGTCAATTATGTGTGACGAATTGACAAGAACAAAATGTTAAACGCAACTGTGTATTTATTAATAACCTACCGGTCGATGACCGGTTTGATGACCGGTTTGGGGACTATAGGTTTGGTCGATTCCGTCTGTCTGTCAGTCCCACCTAACCTTGTCTGGCTCGCATCTTAACCATGCATCATAGGATTTGAAAGAAACTTGGCACAAATGTTCACCATGATGAGGTGGCGTGTCGTGCACAAGACCCAGGCCTGTACCTCGAATGTCAAGGTCAAAGGTCAAAATGAGTACTGTTTTATAGGACTGTACCTTGTCCGGCTCACATCTCAACCATGCATCATAGGATTCCCAAGTTACTGGAAACACATGTTGACCAGGATGAGGTGATATGTGGCACACAATACACAGACCTGTACCTCAAAGGTCAAGGTCACACTTAGAGGTCAGAGGTCAAAATGAGTACTGTTTTGTAGGATGGTACCTTGTCCGGCTCATATCTTAACCATGCGTCATAGAATTCCCAAGTTACTGGGCACACATATTCACCATGACGAGGTGACATGTGGCACAGAAGACACAGACTTGTACCTCAAAAGTCAAGGTCACACTTAGAGGTCAAAGGTCAGGTAGGGGACTCTTGTAATACGACATTAACTTGTTTTATCTGTTTTTCCGAGTTCTCGTTTACTTGAACTATGAACTGATTAATCGTAAAACAAACGGTTACCCGATTAATCGATAAGAGGTTAACATTCCTAGTTTAAATTGATTATTGACAAGAAATCTTTTTCACCACTTATTCTTTCGCAAATCACTATAACTTTTTTTAAAAATTAAAATGACGATTGGCAGAACAGACCTTCTGGATATATGTGTCAGAAATTCCTTGAAACAGTGCAGAGCATATGAAGCAGTTATGTCGGTTAAACTGAAAGACTGTTGTTAATGGTTTATGGTTTTCATAGAGCTAATCTAATTTAATAAAATATGCTGCTATCATTTCAGGGATTCCAGTTGGATTTCTTTGTCTGTGATCAAAACAGTGACACACCCAGGCATATTGGATTTTCCTTTTTGCTGCCTTTAGGTGTCCAAAAAACCACCGGCTCAAAAAAACTGCCAATTACTGGACTTAAGAACAAACCTATTGGTCAGATAAAGTGTAAGTTGACGCTTGTGAGAAAAGGAGAAATTGCTCATTATGTGCTTTTTCTCCTTGTTATGCCCCTGTAAATCATAGCAGAAGGTCTGCTGTCCATCTCTGCTTCTGGAAAGTGGTTTCTGTTTATTAGTCCCCAAGCCAGTTCCGTCTGTCTGTCTGTCAGTCCCACCTAACCTTGTCCGGCCCACATCTTAACCATGCATCATATGATTTTAAAGATCAAAGAAACTTGGCACAAACATTCACCATGATGAGGCTGCGTGTCACGCATAAGACCCAGGACTGTACCTCAAATGTCAAGGTCACACTTAGATGTCAAAGGTCAAAATGAGTACTGTTTGATAGGACTGTACCTTGTCTGGCCCACATCTCAACCATGCATCATCCCAAGTAACTCAGTACACATGTACATGATCAGGGCCTCCTCTGGACAAAAAAAATCTTTCGCCAACACATTCGCCAAATTGGAAAAAAAGGAGCCAAAATAAAAAAGTTGGAGCCAACAATTGGTGCCAATTATTTTATACAAAGACTAATTCAATGGACATTTTTTATGTTGTATACTAAAGTAACTATCATAACAAACACATTTGTCATTTTCTTTCTATCCAGAGGTGAAAATGTTTCTACATTGTGTTTTAATGGCATAAACTTCGATATAGGATCATAACTGAGCCAGTCATTTCCAACTTTCCATGAAAGTTTCTAGCAATAGCTTGGGTTTTCTTGTATTTTGGCAGGAGGTTCAGAATGGAGAAAATCTAGTTTACATTTCGCAGCCATTTTAAGAATGGAACTGATTGAATGGGGAATCCGATTGAATGATTTATAAATGCTATAGTTCATTAAATCAATTACTTTTGTTTTTCACTAGAGTTTTATTAAATGATTGCTTCCACACTTAAAATAAATTGTCCGCACCCGAAAGTGTTTGGTCAAACTTAATCTTGTTCAAATTAAAAAAAAATATGTCCAATCAAAGAGCAAACAGTTAACCAGGTGTCTCTTTAATTGACAATCACAACATCAGTTAATCGTCATGACACTAATTTGTCCAATAAACCTGATTAAACCTCCGATCACACAGTAACTTGACCTTTACATTGTCAAATATCAAGACTGGTTACCTGTTTAAGTTATCGAGATAAGCTATACACAGAGAAAAATACGTCGATTAGAGCATTTATATCAACAAAATGGCGGCTGAATTTGCCGAGATTTTTCTTTCGCAAATTTTTGCACTTTTTTTTTTCTTCACATTTGGCGACCGACAGCGGAGGCCCCTGTTGATGAGGCAGCGTGTCGCGCACAAGACCAAGGTCATACTTAGAGGTCAAGGTCAAAATGAGTACTGTTTAATAGGAATACCTTGTCTGCCCACATCTCAACCATGCATCTTAGGATTCTCAAGTTACTGGACTCACATGTTCACCATGATGAGGTGGCTTGTGTCTCAAAGGTCAAGGTCACACTCAGAGGTCAAAAGTCAAAATGAGTACTGTTTGATAGGACTACCTTGTCCGGCCCGCATCTCCACCATGAATCATGATTCTCAAGTTACTGGGCACACGTGTTCACCATGGATAAGTGGTGTGTCGCGCAAAAGACCCAGGCATGTACCTCAAATGTCAAGGTCACACATGCTTGAATGGAAATACAAAAATGCACATAAAATCCACAATGTGCTGTCCTCGTCCAGTAGGGGACTTTTGTATTGCTTGCAATACAACATTAACTTGTTTTATTTGGAAAACATATAGATATCTTAAGTTAACCTGTGCTTGTTATAAGTATACTTATAGATTCTTATAGATTATACAATTGATGATTTGACTGTTGGCATCCCTTGTTGCAATACATTTCAATTCTGGAGATATTTTTTACTTTCGGAAGAGTGTAAAACTTTAACCCTTTTCCCACCTAGCGATTGGTTATTTTACTACTTTATCTCCATATAAGACAATGATATCTGATAACAATTATCCAATAAACCAATGATACACAATTGTATACCATTCCCATAGACATTAAACAGTGGGTCAACTGGGGTGAAACTTCACAGAAAGCAGCCTTTCAATGAGAATTCCTTCAAATTGTTGGGATTCATGCAGAATTCTGGTTTCGATGGCAACCATACAATTTTTAGCTCGACTATTCGAAGAATATGAGAGCTTTACTACTCGCCCCGGTGTTGGCGTCTCCGTCGGCGTCCGGTTAAAGTTTTAGGGCAAGTTGGCATTTTCATTCATAAGTATTTGTGCTAGGGCTTTCATATTTGGAATATGGTTACATCTTATACCTTTCTTCACATTGAATGCTGATGGTGCTGATTCTGACCTTCTTTTTGGGGTAAAAAACATGGTTAAAGTTTTAGGGCAAGTTGGATTTATTTTTTATTTTTTTATTTTTTCTCAATAAGTACTTGTGCTAGAGCTTTCATATTTGGAATATAATTACATCTAATACCTTCCTGCACATTGAATGCTGAAGATGCTGAGTGTGACCTTCTTTTTGGGGATAAAAACATGATTGGCCGGTTAAAGTTTTAGGGCAAGTTGGCATTTTCATTTAATTTTTAAATTGTTCTCAATAAGTATTTGTGCTAGGGCTTTCCTATTTGGAAGATAGTTACATCTTATACCTTTCTTCATATTGAATGCTGAAGATGCTGAGTGTGACCTTCTTTTTGGGGTAAATAACATGATTTTGGGTGGTTGAAGTTTTAGGGCAAGTAGGAATTTACATTTTTTTTTAACTTTTTCTCAATAAGTACTTGTGCTAGGGCTTTCATATTTTGAATATAATTACATCTAATACATTTCTTCATATTGTATGCTGAAGTTGCTGAGTGTGACCTTCTTTTTGTGGTAAAAGACATGATTTTGGGTGGTTAAAGTTTTAGGGCAAGTTGGCATTTCATATTTGGAATACAATTACATATAATACCTTTCTTCACATTGTATGTTGAAGATGCTGAGTGTGACTTTTTGGTGGTAAAAAACATGATTTTTGTTTGATTTTGAGAATTTGATAATTTTTGGTTACGTTCCTTTCTTATTGTGATCATTCATTTATCGAATATAATTCTTCTCACATATCAAATGGGTTTTGGTGTCAAACATTTGGAAAACCTATTTTTGGACTCGGTCAGTTTTAACATTTGCATTTAGCTCAACTTTAAAGTTGAATCATTCAAATCACTTCATACTTGACACATTTGTTAAGGACCATCGTACAATTAGGTTAGATAACTCCATTGTATCCTAAATATGGAGTTATGGCCCTTGATTGACTTAGGAAATTTGATTTTTAAATGATATATATTTAAATGTATGTATCTATTCAGTTGCTTTTACATATAGATTATATAATATGATTTATTAGTACTTAAGTGCAATATAATGAAATAGTGCTTTTTAGCTCCACTGGCTGAAAGCCAGTCGAGCTTATGTCATGGCGAATTGTCCGTCGTGCGTCTGTGCGTGCGTGCGTGCGTGCGTGTGTGCGTTAACTTTTTCCTTTAAACGACTTCTTCTCCCTAACCACTTGGCCAATTTGGTTGAAACTTCATGGGAAGCATCCTCTCAATGTCCTCTACTAAATTCCTTCAAATTTTTTTGATCCATTCAAAATTCTGGTTTCCATGGCAACCGAAAGAAAAAAATAGTGAGAACTTAAAAAATCTTCTTCTCCGAAAGTGTCAGGCCGATTTTCAAATAATTTTGTAGAAATGTTCCTTGGGTGACCCTTAATTAGATTCCTTCAAGAAATTTTGATTGGGCGAAAAACATGGCCGCCAGGGGGCAGGGCTTTTTTGCCTTATATAGCTATAGTGAAAACTTAAATAATCTTCTTCTCAAAAAGTGTTCAGCAGATTTTCAAATTATTATGTAGAAATGTTCCGTGGGTGACCCTCTATCAGATTCCTTCAAGCCATGTTGATTGGTAAAAAAACATGGCCGTCACAGGGCGGGGCTATTTTGCCTATATGGCTAAAGAGCAAACTTAAAAAATCTTCTCCTCCAAAAGTGTCAGGCCGATTTTCAAATAATTTTGTAGAAATGTTCCTTGTGTGAACCTTAATTAGATTCCTTCAAGAAATGTTGATTGGGCGAAAAACATGGCCGCCAGGGGGCGGGTCTTTTTTGCGTTATATAGCTATAGTGAAAACTTAAAACATCTTCTTCTCCGAAAGTGTTCAGCCGATTTTCAAATAATTTTGTAGAAATGTTCATTGGGTGACGTGATCTGGAGGTCACGGGTTCGATACCCGGTTGCGGCGACATTCTTTCGGGCGATGTTTTCCATTGCCTCACCTCTGATCTATGTGAGAAAGTAGTCAGTGGCTTCGAAAGAATGTTGTGTAAGTACCGGTGTGGGAAAGCCAGGAAAACATGGATAGGTGCACTGACCGCCGTGATATGACCAAAGCTGTTGAAAGCGGCGTTAAACTCCAAACAAACAAACAAACAAATCATTGGGTGACCCTCTATCAGATTCCTTCAAGCCATGTTGATTGGTCGAAAAACATGGCCGCCAGAGGGCGGGGCTATTTTGACTTATATGACCATAGTGAAAACTTAAAAAATCTTCTCCTCCGAAAGTGTCAGGCATATTTTCAAATAATTTTGCAGAAACATTCCTTTGGTGACACTCTACAAGATTCCTTTAAGCCATGGTGGTTGGTAAAAAAAATAGCCACCACGGGGCAGGGCTGTTTGGAGATTTTGTTTTTGCCTTATGGCCGTGGAGCGATACTGGCCCTCTTGGGCCTCTTGTTTAGATCACCTAGAGCCAAAGGCTCAAGGTGAGCTATTCTGATCACTTTTTGTCCGTCGTCCAGCGTTAAGTTATAGCTTTAAACATCATCTCCTCCTAAACCTCTGGACCAATTTTATCCAAACTTCACAGGAATGTTCCTTTGGTGGCCCTCTTTCAAAATTGTTCAAAGATTTAAATTCGATTGAGAACTTTGGTTGCTGCGGCATCAGAAAGTGGGCAAAATGTTTTTTTAGCTCGACTTTTGAAAAAAACGAGAGCTATTGTCATGACCCTGGCGGCGGCGTTGTCGTCCGGTTAAGGTTTTTTGTTTAGCTCATTTTTATGCCCCCGGAATCACCGATTCGGTGGGCATCTAGTTTTTGGCCTGTCTGTCTGTCTGTCGAAAAAAACTTTAACCTTTAATTTTTAACCTTGCGACCTTGACCTTTGACCTAGATGTTGCCATTCTCGAAAAAAACTTTAACCTTGACCACTACTTTTGAACCATAAAAGGTACGGCTACCATATTTCACATGTGTATTCCTTGTGACATGACCTTTCTGTCAGTACCAAAAAAAAATCTTGTTTTTTTAGCTCACCTGTGCACGTAAGTGCTCAAGGTGAGTTATTGTGATCGCCCTATGTCCGGCGTCCGTCGTGCGTCGTCCGTCAACTTCTTCTCCTCAGTAACCGGTGGGTCAATTGGGATGAAACTTCACAGAAAGCATCCTCTCAATGACCTCACCAGATTTCCTTCAAATTTTTGGGATCCATGCAGAATTCTGGTTTCCATGGCAACGAAATGAAAAAAACTTTAAAATTCTTCTTCTCCCAAACTGGTTAGCAGATTTTCAAATAATTTTGTATAAATGTTCCTTGGATGATCCTCTATCAGATTCCTTCAAGCCATGTTGATTGGTTGAAAAACATGGCCGCCAGGGGGGCGCAGGGTTATTTTGCCTTATATGGCTATAGGGAAAACTTAAAAAATCTTCTCCTCCGAAAGTGTCGGGCCGATTTTCAAATAATTTTGTAGAAATGTTCCTTGGATGACCCTCTATCAGATTCTTCAAGCGATGTTGATTGGTCGGAAAACATGGCCGACATGGGGGCAGGGCTATTTATCCTTATATGGCTATAGTGAAAACTTAAAAAATCTTCTTCTCCGAAAGTGTCAGACCAATTTTCAAATAATTTTTGTAGAAATGATCCTTAAGTGACCCTCTATCAGATTCCTTCAAGCCATGTTGATTGGTCGAAAAACATGGCTGCCAGTCAGCAGTGCTATTTTGCCTTATATGGCTATAGTGACAACTTAAAAGATCTTCTTCTCCCAAACTGGTTGGCAGATTTTCAAATAATTTTGTAGAAATGCTCCTTTGATGACCCTCTATCAGATTCCTTCAAGCCATGTTGAATGGTCGATAAACATGGCCGCCAGGAGGGGCGTGGCTTTTTTGCCTTATACGGCTATAGTGAAAACTTAAAAAATCTTCTTCTCCGAAAGTGTCAGGCAGATTTTCAAATAATTTTGTAGAAATGTTCCTTAAGTGACCCACTATCCGATTCCTTCAAGCCATGTTGATTGGTCGAAAAACATGGCCGCCAGTGGGCAGTGCTATATTGCATTATATGGCTATAGTGAAAACTTAAAAAATCTTCTCCTCCGAAAGTGTCAGGCAGATTTTCAAATAATTTGGTAGAAATGTTCCTAGGGTGACCCTCTATCAGATTCCTTCAAGCCAAGTTGATTGGTCGAAAACTGTGGCTGCCAGGGGGCGGGTCTTATATAGCTAAAGTGAAAAAAATAAATCAGGTGCGCGATTCCATGGCCATCATGGCCCTCTTGTTTCTGTTTTCTCCTTATCAGTCGAGTGTCTGTGCCGTATGCGGTGCTCTTGTTCTAAGTTCTTGTCTGATATTAAGAAAATTGAATAGGAATCTTACTTCAGTGATCCTCTACTTAATTTGTTCAAGCCGTATTGATTGGTTACAAAATCATAGCAACCTTACGTCATCACAAAAGGGGTAAATTGAACTTTTAGCTACAAATGACAACTCCTTCGATTCCACTCGACCAATTTCAACGTTACTTCACAGGAATGTTCCATTGATGGTCCTCTTTCAAAATTGTCCAAAGACTTACATTCTGTGTAGAACTTTTGTTGCTGTGGCATCAGAAATTGCGAAAAATACCCAAACTTTAAAAACCTCCATCTCCATAATCCATTTGTCAGATTCCAAGATAATTTGGCAGAAATATTCTTCGGGTGACTCTTATACAAAAACTGTTCAAGCTATATTGATTTCGTTGACAAACAGGGCAGCAAAGCGGCATCAGGAAAGGTGAAAAATGACAAAACTTTATAATTCCATTCTTATTAAAGGGCTTTTACTGATAAACTATTTCTTTAACTGAGTGTCCACTCCCTGCAGTTTCATTTGAACTCCTGATCAAATTTTCACAGATATTTGCAGTTAAATATTTGCTTCTAATTAACATTCATTCAGGTGATCGATTTAGGGCCATCTTGGCCCTCTTGTTTGAATAAGTGGCATAAAGTCGAGCGTGCTGTCCTCCGACAGCTCTTGTTTTTAGCTCACCTAAGCTTTGCTCAAGGTGAGTTATTGTGATCGCCCTTTGTCTAGCGTCTGTCGTCCATCGTCCGTCGACCGTCGTCCGTCAACTTCTTCTCCTCAGTAACAAGTGGGTCAATTGGGATGAAACTTCACAGAAAGCATCCTCTCAATGACCACACCGGATTTCCTTCAAATTTTTGGGATCCATGCAGAATTCTGGTTTACATGGCAACGAAATGAAAAAAACTTCAAAATTCTTCTTCTCCCAAACTGGTTGGCAGATTTTTAAATAATTTTGTAGAATTGTTCCTTGGATGACCCTCTATCAGATTCCTTCAAGCCATGTTGATTGGTCGAAAAACATGGCCGCCAGGGGGGCGGGGCTATTTTGCCTTATATGGCTATAGTGAAAACTTAAAAAATCTTCTTCTCCGAAAGTGTCAGGCCTATTTTCAAATAATTTTGTAGAAATGTTCCTTGGATGACCCTCTATCAGATTCCTTCAAGCCATGTTGATTGGTCGAAAAAAATGGCCGCCAGAGAGGGTCGGGGCTATATTGCCTTATATGGCTATAGTGAAAACTTAAAAAATCTTCTCCTCCGAAAGTGTCAGGCCGATTTTCAAATAGTTTTGTAGAAATGTTCCTTAAGTGACCCACTATCAGATTCCTTCAAGCCATCTTGATTGGTCGAAAAGCATGGCTGCCAGGGGGCAGGGCTATTTTGCCTTATATGGCTATAGTGAAAACTTAAAAAATCTTCTTCTCCCAGCAGATTTTCAAATCATTTTGTAGAAATGTTCCTTGGATGACCCTCTATCAGATTCCTTCAAGCCAAGTTGATTGGTCAAAAAACATGGCCGCCAGGGGAGATATTACTCAAAACTAGCAGTTTCTCCTTTTACCAAAATGTTTTCAACTGTTTTCAATCATTATGCTATCTTTTATAGATTTTCCTAATTTTTAGCTCACCAGAGCACAAAGTGCTCAAAGTGAGTTTTTGTGATCGCCTTTTGTCCATCGTCCGTAGTCTGTTAACACTCTAGAGGCAACATTTTGCATCCAATCTTCATGAAAGTTTATCAGTACATATATCTCCATCAAAACTAGGCCAAGTTCGAAACTGGGTTATGTCGGGTCAAAAACTAGGTCACTAGGCTAAATTTAAGGAAAATCTTGTTAACACTCTTGAAGCCGCATTTTTAGCTTGAGCATGTTGAAACTTTGTCAGAATGTTTATCTTAGCGATATCTAGGCCAAGTCTGAATATAGGTCATGTCGGGTCAAAAACTAGGTATCTAGGCCAAATTGAAGGAAAATCTTGTTAACACTCTGGAAGCCACATTTTAAACTTGAGCATGTTGAAACTTTGTCAGAAAATTTGTCTTGATGATATCTAGGCCAAGTTCGAATATGGGTCATGTCTGGTGAAAAACTAGGTCACTAGGCCAAATTTAAGGAAAATCTTGTTAACACTCTTGAAGCCGCATTTTTAGCTTGAGCATGTTGAAACTTTGTCAGAATGTTTATCTTAGCGATATCTAGGCCAAGTCTGAATATAGGTCATGTCGGGTCAAAAACTAGGTATCTAGGCCAAATTGAAGGAAAATCTTGTTAACACTCTGGAAGCCACATTTTAAACTTGAGCATGTTGAAACTTTGTCAGAAAATTTGTCTTGATGATATCTAGGCCAAGTTCGAATATGGGTCATGTCTGGTGAAAAACTAGGTCACTAGGCCAAATTTAAGGAAAATCTTGTTAACACTGGAAGCCACATTTTTGGCTTGAGCATGTTGAAACTTTGTCAGAATGTTTTTCTTAGTGATATCTAGGCCAAGTTTAAATATAGGTCATGTCGGGTCAAAAACTAGGTCACTAGGCCGAATTGAAGGAAAATCTTGTTAACACTCTGGAAGCCACATTTTTGGATTGAGCATGTTGAAACTATGTCGAAAAATTTGTCCATCGTCCGTAGTCTGTTGTCAACATTTGCTTGTTAACACTCTAGA
Organism: Serripes groenlandicus; assembly: GCA_031761405.1. Classification (NCBI taxonomy): domain Eukaryota; kingdom Metazoa; phylum Mollusca; class Bivalvia; order Cardiida; family Cardiidae; genus Serripes; species Serripes groenlandicus. Next base: position 27,082,262 of record JASEVX010000002.1, read on the forward strand.
GGCAACATTTTGCATCCAATCTTCATGAAAGTTTATCAGAACATATATCTCCATCAAATCTAGGCCAAGTTCGAAACTGGGTCATGTCATGTCAAAAACTTGGTCACTAGGCCAAATTTTTAGGGAAATCTTGTTAACACTCTGGAAGCCACATGTTTGGCTTGAGCATGTTGAAACATTGTCAGAATATTTGTCTTGATAATTTCTAGGGTAAGTTCGAATATGGGTCAGGTCAGGTCAACAACTAAGACACTAGGCCAAATTGTAGAACAATCTAGTTAACACTTGAGCAGCTTGAAATTTTGTCAGAAAGTTTGTCTTGATGATATTGCCATTGGCGCTGAAAGAGATGTCTTAAATAGCCCATTCTCAGGTGAGCGATTCCAGGGCCTCATGGCCCTCTTGTTTATATTTTTATATGCCCGTTTTGAAACAAAGGATCGTATTATAGTTTTACCTGCGGCATACGGGCGGGCGAGCGGCGGGCAGGCTGGCTGGCGGTGTCCAGTATGTTATCAGCTCAATAACCTTAGAAGCCTTTGTCCAATCATCACCAAATTTGGTCAGAATGTCTATTGGGATAATATCTCTGACAAGTTTGATAACTAGCCATATCGCTTTAGTCAATCGAAAGTTATCGCCCGTTAATTATAGAAATTACCTAAAATTAGTCTTGTCAGCTCAATAACTTAAGAAGCCTTTGTCCAATCATCACCAAATTAGTCAGAATGTGTATTGGCATAATATCTCAGACAAGTTCAATAACTACCCATATCGCTTTAGTCAATTGAGAGTTATTGCCCTTTAATTATAGAAATTACCTAAAATTAGTCTTGTCAGCTCAATAACTTTAGAAGACTTTGTCCAATCATCACCAAATTTGGTCAGAATGTGTACTTGCATAATATCTCGGACAAGTTCGATAACTAGCCATACCGCTATAGTCAATCGAGAGTTATCGTTCTTTAATTATAGAAATTACCTAAAATTGGTCTTGTCAGCTCAATAACTTTAGGAGCCTTTGTCCAATCATCACCAAATTTAGTCAGAATGTGTATTGGCGTAATATCTCCGACAAGTTTGATAACTAGCCATATTGCTCCAGTCGATTGAGAGTTATTGCCCTTTAATTATAGAAATTACCTAAAATTGGTCTTGTCAGCTAAATAACTTGTGAAGCCTTTATCGGATCATCACCAAATTTAGACAATATGTTGATGGGCAGAATATCTTGGTCAGGTTTGATAACTTACAACGTTATCTTAGTCACTACACAATTATGTCCCTCGAAATGGCCAAAACTGTACTAACAGTGTCCGCCCTCTAAGTTTAGCTGATGTACAACCAATTATCACTATACTTGGTCTCAACAAAACTGGACAGGCATATTTTGTGGCATTTGGCGCTCTTGTTTACACATGTCAAGGTGTTTTTGTTTACCTTCCATGGTAATTTTGCACGCTCTGTAAGAATTGCGCATAGAGAAATACACAGCCACAGTTTGATATTATTTACTGATAAACTTTATATAGTAACAATATGATGTGATGCTTGGAACTGCATTTTGAATAATTGAAAATTAGGTTAGTGAACTTTCGGGAGTAATTTTCTAACGAAAAATTTGAGATTTAAGCTGTTGAAAATCAGACACAGTCGAATGAGTATTAATGGTGTAATTGATAAATACGCTCAAATGTGTCTGTATGGTGTAATCAATAAACATGCTCGAATGTGTCTGTATAGTGTAATTGATAACCACGTTCGAATGCGTCTGTATGGTGTAATCAATAAACATGCTCGAATGTGTCTGTATGGTGTAATTGATAAATACGTTTGAATGCGTCTGTATGGTGTAATCGATAAACATGCTCTAATGCGTTTGTATGGAGTAATCAATAAACACATTTGAATGTGTCTGTAAGGTGTAATCAATAAACATGCTCGAATGTGTCTGTATGGTGTAATTGATAAATACGTTTGAATGCGTCTGTATGGTGTAATCGATAAACATGCTCTAATGCGTCTGTATGGTGTAATCGATAAACGCGCTTGAATGCGTATGTATGGTGTAATCGATAAACATGCTTGAATGCATCTGTATGGAGTAATCGATAAACATGCTCAAATGTGTCTGTATGGTGTAATCGATAAACAAGCTTGAATGTGTATGTATGGTGTAATCGATAAACGCGCTCGAATGTGTATGTATGGTGTAATCGATAAACATGCTCGAATGCATCTGTATGGAGTAATCGATAAACATGCTCAAATGTGTCTGTATGGTGTAATCGATAAACAAGCTTGAATGTGTATGTATGGTGTAATCGATAAACGCGCTCGAATGTGTATGTATGGTGTAATCAATAAACAAGCTCGAATGTGTCTGTATGGTGTAATCGATAAACAAGCTCGAATGCGTATGTATGGTGTAATCGATAAACATGCTCGAATGCATCTGTATGGAGTAATCGATAAACATGCTCAAATGTGTCTGTATGGTGTAATCGATAAACAAGCTCGAATGCGTATGTATGGTGTATTGACTGTGTCTGTATGATGTAATCAATAAACACATTTGAATGTGTCTGTATGGTGTAATCAATAAACACGCTCAAATGTGTCTGTATGGTGTAATCGATAAACACGCTTGAATGTGTCTGTATGGTGTAATCGATAAACACATTTGAATGTGTCTGTATGGTGTAATTGATAAACATGCTCTAATGTGTCTGTATTGTGTAATCAATAAACGCGCTAGAATGAGCCTGTATGATGTAATCGATAAACACATTCGAATGTGTCTGTATGGTGTAATCAATAAACACGCTAGAATGCATTTGTATGGTGTAATTGATAAACATGCTCTAATGTGTCTGTATGGTGTAATCGATAAACGCGCTAGAATGCGTCTGTATGGTGTAATCAATAAACATGCTCGAATGCGTCTGTATGGTGTAATCGATAAACACGTTTGAATGTGTCTGTATGGTGTAATCAATAAACATGCTCAAATGTGTCTGTATGGTGTAATTGATAAACACATTTGAATGTGTCTGTATGGTGTAATCGATAAACAAGCTTGAATGTGTATGTATGGTGTAATCAATAAACACGCTCAAATGTGTCTGTATGGAGTAATCGATAAACATGCTCAAATGTGTCTGTATGGTGTAATCGATAAACAAGCTTGAATGTGTATGTATGGTGTAATCAATAAACAAGCTCGAATGTGTCTGTATGGTGTAATCGATAAACATGCTCGAATGTGTCTGTATGGTGTAATTGATAAACATGCTCGAATGTGTCTGTATGCTGTAATTGATAAACATGCTCAAATGTGTCTGTATGGTGTAATCGATAAACAAGCTCGAATGCGTATGTATGGTGTATTGACTGTGTCTGTATGATGTAATCAATAAACACATTTGAATGTGTCTGTATGGTGTAATCAATAAACACGCTCAAATGTGTCTGTATGGTGTAATCGATAAACACGCTTGAATGTGTCTGTATGGTGTAATCGATAAACACATTTGAATGTGTCTGTATGGTGTAATTGATAAACATGCTCTAATGTGTCTGTATTGTGTAATCAATAAACGCGCTAGAATGAGCCTGTATGATGTAATCGATAAACACATTCGAATGTGTCTGTATGGTGTAATCAATAAACACGCTAGAATGCGTTTGTATGGTGTAATTGATAACATGCTCTAATGTGTCTGTATGGTGTAATCGATAAACGCGCTAGAATGCGTCTGTATGGTGTAATCAATAAACATGCTCGAATGCGTCTGTATGGTGTAATCGATAAACACGTTTGAATGTGTCTGTATGGTGTAATCAATAAACATGCTCAAATGTGTCTGTATGGTGTAATTGATAAACACATTTGAATGTGTCTGTATGGTGTAATCGATAAACAAGCTTGAATGTGTATGTATGGTGTAATCAATAAACACGCTCAAATGTGTCTGTATGGAGTAATCGATAAACATGCTCAAATGTGTCTGTATGGTGTAATCGATAAACAAGCTTGAATGTGTATGTATGGTGTAATCAATAAACAAGCTCGAATGTGTCTGTATGGTGTAATCGATAAACATGCTCGAATGTGTCTGTATGGTGTAATTGATAAACATGCTCGAATGTGTCTGTATGCTGTAATTGATAAACACGCTCTAATGTGTCTGTATGGTGTAATCGATAAATGCGCTAGAATGAGCCTGTATGATGTAATCGATAAACACATTCGAATGTGTCTGTATGGTGTAATTGATAAACACATTTGAATGTGTCTGTATGGTGTAATCGATAAACAAGCTTTAATGTGTATGTATGGTGTAATCAATAAACATGCTCAAATGTGTCTGTATGGAGTAATCGATAAACATGCTCAAATGTGTCTGTATGGTGTAATCGATAAACAAGCTTGAATGTGTATGTATGGTGTAATCAATAAACAAGCTCGAATGTGTCTGTATGGTGTAATCGATAAACATGCCCGAATGTGTCTGTATGGTGTAATTGATAAACATGCTCGAATGTGTCTGTATGCTGTTATTGATAAACGCGCTAGAATGAGCCTGTATGATGTAATCGATAAACACATTCGAATGTGTCTGTATGGTGTAATCAATAAACACGCTCAAATGTGTCTGTATGGAGTAATTGATAAACATGCTCAAATGTGTCTGTATGGTGTAATCGATAAACATGCTTGAATGCGTATGTATGGTGTAATCAATAAACACGCTCGAAAGCGTCTGTATGATGTAATCGATAAACACACTCGAATGCGTCTGTATGGTGTGATTGATAAACACGCTCGAATGCGTCTGTATGGTGTAATCGATAAACATGCTCGAATGCGTCTGTATGGTGTGATTGATAAACACGCTTGAATGCGTCTGTATGGTGTAATCGTAAAACACACATAATAATGCGTCTGTATGGTATAATTGATAAACAGGCTCGAATGCGTCTGTATGGTGTAATCGATAAACACGGTCGAATGCGTCTGCAGGGGGCAAAGGGTTAAGTTAGTTCTTTATTTTTCAGTGGATTATTTGCTGTCTTTATTTTTCAGTGGATTATTTGCTGGTGAAACCAATGCTTGGTTCTAGTTTCACCATGAAGAGAACGTTTCAGCATTATTGGAAGTCAACAAGAAAACCTGTGGATGTTGGACATAGGGGACTTGGCAGTTCTTATAAATGTAAAAAGTAGGTAGTTCTGGTTTGTCAGAACATTTTTAGGTTGCATGATCCTCATCATCCATATATCTGTCTGCCCGTCTGTCCTTCCATCTGTCTTTTCTTGAATTGTGTTCCACGGTGTCTGTGAAAAAACAAAACGTGGCTGATTTGATAACTTGGAGATTATAAAAGCTTGGTTCATGAAACATTAGGAGACTTTAGTTATCATCACATTATTCCAGCTTAAGTGTTGAGGTATTAACCTTTTCCCTCATATAGACGCTTTCTGATGCCTCCGCGGCTGACGAATTTGAAAACATTGTGGCAAAAGGAGAAATTGCTGAAAACAAGCAGTTTCTCCTTTTGCCAAATTGTTTTCAACTACTTTTTTATGCCCCCGGAATCTCCGATTCGGTGGGCATCTAGTTTTTGGCCTGTCTGCACGTCTGCACGCACGTCTGCACGTCTGTCTGCACGTCTGTCTGCACGTCTGTCTGCACGTCTGTCTGTCTGCACGAAAAAAACTTTAACCTTGACCACTACTTTTGAACCATAACAGGTACGGCTACCATATTTCACATGTGTATTCCTTGTGACATGACCTTTCTGTCAGTACCAACATTTTTGACCTTGCGACCTTGACCTTTGACCTACATGTTGCCATTCTCGAAAAAAAAAACTTTAACCTTGGCCACTACTTTTGAACCATAACAGGTAAGGCTACCATATTTCACATGTGTATACCTTGTGACATGACCTTTCTGTCAGTACCAAAATTGTTCACCTTGCGACCTTGACCTTTGACCTAGATGTTGCCATTCTCGATAAAAACTTTAACCTTGACGACTTCTTTTGAACCATAACAGGTACGGCTACCATATTTCACATGTGTATACCTTGTGACATGACCTTTCTGTCAGTACCAAAACTTTCACCTTGCGACCTTGACCTTTGACCTAGATGTTGCCATTCTCGAAAAAAACTTTTAGCCTTGACCACTACTGTTGAACCATAACAGGTACGGCTACCATATTTCACATGTGTATATCTGGTGACATGACCTTTCTGTCAGTACCAAAATTTTTACCTTGCGACCTTGACCTTTGACCTAGATGTTGCCATTCTCGAAAAAAACTTTAACCTTGACCACTACTTTTGAACCATAACAAAAGTACCGGCTACCATATTTCACATGACCTTTCTGTCAGTACCAATATTTTTTACCTGGCGACCTTGACCTTTGACCTAGATGTTGCATTCGGGGGCATCAGTGTTTCACAAACACATCTTGTTTCATTCATTTATAGAGATTTTCCCTGTTTTGCCTAGTCGACAGACAGCTGCAGATTTGTATTTGGGAAAGGGTTAATGCAGTTCTGCTTCTTTTAAAATCTGTAGGGTACCTGATTGTAATACTTGTTTACTTAAACAATTAACCATATACGTTTGATTTCCTGTTATTGAAAGTAAAGGGAGTTTAATGTTACTTTTTACCAGAAAATGGATCCGTTTGTGAAAACTTTCATTTTCAAGTATGAATTTTCTTGTTGGTTTTTGATATTATAAAAATGATTATGTTTGTAACTTTGTCCAGCACACAGCATTTTCCCTCATTGGACATACATGGACAGCACTAGACCTCTTAAATTATTGTAACAAAAGGAGAAATTGCCATAATAGAGATTTGTTTTGTCTGTTTCTTCTCTTCATATTGTGAACTTTAGATACTTGACAATGTGTGTTTTTGTCCTGTAGGTTAGCCATCTTACCAGAGAATACTGTGGAATCCTTGCAACAAGCTGCTCAACATGTACAGTATAGCTTTATTATTTAATCTTACTCAACATGTACAGTATAGCTTTACTATTTAGTCGTAATTAACATGTACAGTATAGCTTTATTATTTATTGGTACTCAACATATACAGTATAGCTTTACTATTTAGTCATACTCAACATGTACAGTATAGCTTTATTATTTAGTCATACTAAACATGTACAGTATAGCTTTATTATTTATTGGTACTCAACATGTACAGTATAGTTTTTGTCTCGCCCACGATAGTGGAGTGAGACATAGCAGTCACTTTTCCAGCGACGGCGGCCGCTTTTACAAATAGCTATATCTCGGCAACCCCTGCTTGAATTTTTCTGAAACTTTGTTAGCTGTATTGTTTGGTCATGGGACATCTGTCAACGTCAAAATTTTCAGGGTCAAGGTCATAATTGTGCAGAACTTGACCTTTGTTAGGTAACTTAACCTCAAAACTTAACCTTTCTTATATCTCAGCAACCTCTGCTTGAATTTTTCTGAAACTTTGTCAGATGTATTGTTTGGTCATGGGACATCTGTCAACGTCAAAATTTTCAGGGTCAAGGTCATAATTGTGCAGAACTTGACCTTTGTTAGGTAACTTAACCTCAAAACTTAACCTTTCTTATATCTAAGCAACCTCTGCTTGAATTTTTCTGAAACTTTGTCAGATGTATTGTTTGGTCATGGGACATCTGTCAACGTCAAAATGTTCAGGGTTAAGGTCATAATTGTACAGAACTTGACCTTTGTTGGGTAATTTAACCTCAAAACTTAACCTTTCTTATATCTCAGCAACCTCTGCTTGAATTTTTTCTGAAACTTTGTCAGATGTATTGTTTGGTCATGGGACATCTGTCAACGTCAAAATTTTCAGGGTCAAGGTCATAATTGTGCAGAACTTCCTCCAAACTTAACCTTTCTTATATCTCAGCAACCTCTGCTTGAATTTATCTATAACTTTGTCAGATGTATTGTTTGGTCATGGGTCATCTGTCAACGTCATTATTGTCAGGGTCAAGGTCATAATTGTGCAGAACTTGACCTTTGTTAGGTAACTTAACCTCAAAACTTAACCTTTCTTATATCTCAGCAACCCCTGCTTGAATTTTTCTGAAACTTTGTCAGATGTATTGTTTGGTCATGGGACATCCATCAACGTCAAAATGTTCAGTGTCAAGGTCATAATTGAGCAGAACTTGACCTTTGTTAGGTAACTTAACCTCAAAACTTAAAACTTTCTTATATCTCAGCAACCCCTGCTGGAATTCTTCTGAAACTTTGTCAAATGTATTGTTTGGTCATGGGACATCCATCAACTTTAAAATTTTCAGGGTCAAGGTCATAATTGTGCAGAACTTGACCTTTGTTAGATAACTTAACCTTTCTTATATCTCAGCAACCCTTGCTGGAATTTTTCTGAAACTTTGTCAGATGTATTGTTTGGTCATGGGACATCCGTGTCAACATCAAAATGTTCAGGGTCGAGGTCATAATTGTGCAGAACTTGACCTTTGTTAGGTAACTTAACCTCAAAACTTAAACTTTCTTATATCTCAGCAACCCCTGGTGAGGCTGCTGGAATTTTTCTGAAACTTTGTCAGATGTATTGTTAGGTCATGGGACATCCGTCAACGTCAAAATTTATCATGACATGTTGATAACAATGCATTGACAGACACTTACTTTTTCACATTTTATCAATTTTACTTTCTTTTTGCATAGTGACACCATTTAATATCCGATTTTCTTAGAGCTTTATTATTTACTAGTACCCTCAGTCTAAGTCCAATCAAATTCAAGTAACATTCATTCAGATTGTAAATATTGGTCATAAATGAGCCTGACCAGGGTATAAGGTGCAAGTTAGCATTTCTGATCAGTGCAGGTTCAAATCAATCTGTTTATCTGCTCAGTCTTATCAAAATCTACATAATTAAACAGAAGCTTCTTGAAAGCTGATGTAAATACTATGTGAATAGTGAAAATCTTCATCAGACAGAGCAGATGCATAGGCTGATCTGGATCTTCATTTGTCTCATAAGCCAAATAATAACTTTTCTCAAGAAGGGGCTCAAATTAAGTGTACATATGTTGAGATATAATAGTGTTATAATTGTCTACTTTAAAATTCTCAGATGAAAATATTTAACATCTGAAAAATTGGAACAACCATTTTCATATTCAGTGAATGTTGAAAAATGAAAAAATATACTGTATAATATATTTAAAAGTTGCTTGCCGTCCAGTATCATTTGTACTCAAGAAAAGGTACAGATAGTAAAAACATCTGAACATACAAAAAAAATTAACATTTCTATCTAAACCTTTTGTTCAATATAAAAAACGATTGCAGATTGGAACAGCTAGTCTACTGTCAGTGATAATCCTGAAGAGGCTTCTGCATGGTTTGAATGACAAATATGGACAAGCATGGTCAGACTTCACATGGCTTTAAAGTGTCTAAGCAGTAAATCTCCATGTGATGTTGTTGATGCAATATTTTCCTAACGATGGTATTGTAAGTGACATTTCCCCTTGTAGGGTGCTGACTTTGTAGAATTTGATGTTCAGTTAACAAAAGATGAAGTACCAGTGATATATCATGATTTTAAAGTGCTCATCACATACAGAAAGGTATGTTAGTTCTTCTATTCATCCATGGTCTCAATTCATGATATATATCTATCCTTTTCTTTCTTCTTTCCCACATGAAACACATTTTAAGCAGATGACTTTGAAAACGTCAGGGCAAATATTGAATATCTCTCTATATGAAAGTGTAAGTGAATAGATTTAAAACATTGTGGCAAAAGGAGTATACATACATAGCTACTGTTCAATTTGGACCTTATCTTTTGTTCTTCAATGTCATCTACTGAAGTGCTTCAAAGCACTTTCTGTCATTTAAAGGAGGTATTCCAAGTACATGTACTCTTTTCCCCTTCCAGACACATTAGATGGCTACTTTTGAAAACATTCGGGAAAAAGGAGAAATAGCTCAAAATGAGCAATTTCTGATTTTGCTACTTTTTTCAACTCTATTAATATTTATCACTATTCAGATTCATTGGAAATATATTTCTTATTGTCATTCTGCTTTTTGCATGTAAAGTATAAATCACACAAGAGATGATTGCATTTATTGAAAGGGATAAATCTCTCGATCTGTGGTTCTCCACTGAACAATGTCACTGTAGTGTGTCACTTAATGATATACAGAATTCATCGTGCTTGTAAATATATTTGGTTCTCCACTGTGCAATGTCACTGCAGTGTGTCACTTAATGATATACAGAATTCATCGTGTTTGTAAATATATTTGGTTCTCCACTGTAGTGTGTCACTTAATGATATACAGAATTCATCGTGTTTGTAAATATATTTCTGGTTCTCCACTGTACAATGTCACTGCAGTGTGTCACTTAATGATATACAGAATTCGTTGTGTTTGTAAATATATCTGGTTCTCCACTGTAGTGTGTCACTGTAGTGTGTCACTTAATGATTGATATACAGAATTCATCGTGTTTGTAAATATATTTCTGGTTCTCCACTGTACAATGTCACTGCAGTGTGTCACTGTAACAGAATTCATCCTGTTTGTAAATACATGTATGTCTTTTGTACATTTTGATACACAAAGGGAATTTCTTTTCTTTAACATAACAAATTGCAATTGTAGTAACATAATTGACGTTTCAATAGAACAGTCGCAGCAATGATGGTCATGATGGAGTGCCCATGGGCAAGGCAAATTTCCTAGCCTAGTACTGGTTTGTTTACCCAGGGATCATGAATATGTGAAGTGGTGCCGTTATAATTGAAATAACATTGAAAACGGCATAAAACCATAATCAATAAAACTTCAGAAGAATATGTGGAATCTGACTAACAAATCATTTGGGAAAATTAGCAAGTCTGGTTCTCACATCTTAAACTCATAGTTTCTGATTGATATGATCAGAAACACAGAAATACCTTGTTTTATCATACGTTATATATTCTGTTTACATTGCTCATTTAGCGTGCCAGCTAGGAGTATAAAAGATCAAACAAAGGACACCAAATACCTTAACAGTTTTAAAAATGCAGATGGTTGCACTTTCTTAGAATTGGATTGGTGGCATTGGGTTGCACCAAATTTCCAGAAATAGAATGGGTGGCATCAAAAGCTATATATAGAATGAGTTAAAACCAAATACAACTACGAATATTTCACTTGCATTTATGAACAGACAATTTTCTTCTGAAGGGTTCAAATTGCTGAAAGAAACATGTAAGGGTAGACAGGACAACAAATAAGCAAGTCTCCATTATGGTTCGTCCCATTATAAATGACAATTTCTCTTTTTATACTTCATGTCTTTGCCTACATGTTTTCAAAGTTGCTTGTTGAAGTTTTGTTGTATGATGGTCAGGGCTCATTTAGCCTAAACTGTTTTTCAATTTAAAATGAAAGAAATTTCTTATTTCAGAAAAAAAGGGATGATTTGGAATATTTTGAGATTCCTGTGAGAGATTTGAAATTATCGGAGCTGCATAGTATGAAGGTATGCATAATAAAAACACCTAACAGATAGTTTGACATATATATTGTACAGAATAAACATGCCTCAGCGAATCGTCTGATATTCTTATTAAGAACATTCTTCCGAATTAGAATTAGAAGGTAATTTGAATAAACGTTGCAGATGTCAGAATAATGTTATTAGCTCCACTGGCTGAAAGCCAGTCGAGCTTATGCATGCGAATTGTCCGTTGTGCGTGCGTCCGTGCGTCTGTGCGTGCGTTAACTTTTTCCTTTAAACGACTTCTTCTCCCTAACCATTTGGCCAATTTGGTTGAAACTTCATAGGAAGCATCCTCTCAATGTCCTCTCTTAAATTCCTTCAATTTCTTTTGATCCATTCATAATTCTGGTTTCCATGGCAACCAAAAGAAAAAAATAGTGAAAACTTAAAAAATCTTCTTCTCCAAAAGTGTCAGGCCGATTTTCAAATAATTTTGTAGAAATGACCCTTTATTAGATTCCTTCAAGAAATGTTGATTGGTCGAAAAACATGGCCGCTAGGGGGCGGGGCTATTTTGCATTATATAGCTATAGTGAAAACTTAAAAAAAATTCTTCTCCGAAAGTGTTCAGCCGATTGTCAAATAATTTTGTAGAGATGTTCATTGGGTGACCCTCTATCAGATTTCTTCAAGCTATGTTGATTGGTAAAAAAAACATGGCCGCCAGAGGGCGGGGCTGTTTTGCCTATATGGCTAAAGAGAAAACTTTAAAAATCTTCTTCTCTGAAAGTGTTCAGCCGATTTTCAAATAATTTTGTAGAAATGTTCATTTGGTGACCCTCTATCAGATTCCTTCAAGCCATGTTGATTGGTAAAAAAACATGGCCGCCAGAGGGCGGGGCTATTTTGCCTATATGGCTATAGTGAAAACTTAAAAAATCTTCTCCTCCGAAAGTATCCAGCCGATTTTCAAATAATTTTGTAGAACTGTCCCATGGGTGAGCCTTTATTAGATTCCTTCAAGAAATGTTGATTGGTTGAAAAACATGGCCGCTAGGGGGTGGGGCTATTTTGCATTATATAGCTATAGTGAAAACTTAAAAAATCTTCTTCTCCGAAAGTGTTCTGCCGATTTTCAAATAATTTTGTAGAGATGTTCCTTGGCTGACCCTCTATCAGATTCCTTTAAGCCATGTTGATTGGTAAAAAAGACATGGCCGCAAGAGGGCAGGGCTATTTTGCCTTATATGGCTAAAGAGAAAACTTAAAAAATCTTCTTCTTTGAAAGTGTCTGGCTGATATTCAAATAATTTTGTAGAAATGTTCCTAGGCTGACCCTCTATCAGATTCCTTCAAGCCATGTTGATTGGTTGAAAAATATGGCTACCAGGGCGTGGGGCTATTTTGCCTTATATGGCTTTAGTGAAAACTTAAAATATCCTCTCCACCTAAAGTGTCGGGCCAATTTTCAAATAGTTTTGAAGAAACATTCCTTGGGTGACACTCTACACGATTCCTTTAAGCCATGGTGGTTGGTAAAAAACATGGCCACCAGGGGGCAGGGCTGTTTGGAGATTTGATTTTTGCCTTATTGTGTTAATAAACCCTTTGCTGCAGATGCATCAAAATGAGGGAAAGAACTATTGAAAACATTGTAGCAAAATTGGCAATTGATCATAATGAAAATATCTGGACCAAATTGTTTACAAGTTTTATAAATGAAATTGGTCCGGCAAACTATAAATCGGTTTTCCGTAGGCCTGACCTGCATATATAATCATTCCCTGTAAGAAATTTCTTTTTTCGTCTTTGTACGAATGAAATGAAAACATTGTGAAAATGCTGCAGATAGATGACTTCAAGAAAAACAGGAAAAGGGAGAGATTGCCTGCATTGTGCTAATTTTACTTGTTCCTCAATGTTTTCAAATGAAACGTCCTGTATTAAGGATGTTTTCTGAAGGTGTTTTCCAATAGTACATGAGGTAATATGTTGAACACTATATTTCCAATAGTACATTAGGTAATATGTTAAACACTGTATTTCTAATAGTACATGAGGTAATATGTTAAAGACTGTATTTCTAATAGTACATTAGGTAATATGTTAAACACTGTATTTCTAATAGTACATGAGGTAATATGTTAAACACTGTAGTTCTAATAGTACATGAGGTAATATGTTGAACACTGTATTTCCAATAGTACATTAGGTAATATGTTAAACACTATTTCTAATAGTACATTAGGTAATATGTTAAACACTGTATTTCTAATAGTACATGAGGTAATATGTTAAACAATGTATTTCTAATAGTACATGAGGTAATATGTTGAACACTGTATTTCCAATAGTACATTAGGTAATATGTTAACCACTGTATTTCTAATAGTACATGAGGTAATATGTTAAACACTGTATTTCTAATAGTACATGAGGTAATATGTTGAACACTGTATTTCTAATAGTACATTAGGTAATATGTTAAACACTGTATTTCTAATAGTACGTTAGGTAATATGTTAAATGCTGTATTTCCAATAGTACATTAGGTAATATGTTAAAGACTGTATTTCTAATAGTACATGAGGTAATATGTTAAAGACTGTATTTCTAATAGTACATGAGGTAATATGTTAAACACTGTATTTCTAATAGTACATGAGGTAATATGTTAAACACTGTATTTCCAATAGTACATGAGGTAATATGTTAAACACTGTATTTCTAATAGTACATGAGGTAATATGTTAAACACTGTATTTCTAATAGTACATGAGGTAATATGTTAAACACTGTATTTCTAATAGTACATTAGGTAATATGTTAAACACTGTATTTCTAATAGTACATGAAGTAATATGTTAAACACTGTATTTCTAATAGTACATGAAGTAATATGTTAAATGCTGTATGTTAAACACTGTATTTCCAATAGTACATTAGGTAATATGTTAAACACTGTATTTCCAATAGTACATGAAGTAATATGTTAAACACTGTATTTCTAATAGTACATGAAGTAATATGTTAAATGCTGTATGTTAAACACTGTATTTCCAATAGTACATTAGGTAATATGTTAAACACTGTATTTCCAATAGTACATGAGGTAATATGTTAAACACTGTATTTCTAATAGTACATGAGGTAATATGTTAAACACTGTATTTCTAATAGTACATTAGGTAATATGTTAAACACTGTATTTCTAATAGTACATTAGGTAATATGTTAAACACTGTATTTCCAATAGTACATTAGGTAATATGTTAAATGCTGTATTTCCAATAGTACATTAGGTAATATGTTAAACACTGTATTTCTAATAGTACATTAGGTAATATGTTAAACACTGTATTTCTAATAGTACATTAGGTAATATGTTAAACACTGTATTTCCAATAGTACATGAGGTAATATGTTAAACACTGTATTTCTAATAGTACATGAGGTAATATGTTAAACACTGTATTTCTAATAGTACATGAGGTAATATGTTAAACACTGTATTTCTAATAGTACATTAGGTAATATGTTAAACACTGTATTTCCAATAGTACATTAGGTAATATGTTAAACACTGTATTTCCAATAGTACATTAGGTAATATGTTAAACACTGTATTTCCAATAGTACATTAGGTAATATGTTAAACACTGTATTTCCAATAGTACATTAGGTAATATGTTAAACACTGTATTTCTAATAGTACATTAGGTAATATGTTAAACACTGTATTTCTAATAGTACATTAGGTAATATGTTAAACACTGTATTTCCAATAGTACATGAGGTAATATGTTAAACACTGTATTTCTAATAGTACATGAGGTAATATGTTAAACACTGTATTTCTAATAGTACATGAGGTAATATGTTAAACACTGTATTTCTAATAGTACATTAGGTAATATGTTAAACACTGTATTTCTAATAGTACATGAGGTAATATGTTAAGCACTGTATTTCTAATAGTACATTAGGTAATATGTTAAACACTGTATTTCTAATAGTACATTAGGTAATATGTTAAACACTGTATTTCCAATAGTACATGAGGTAATATGTTAAACACTGTATTTCTAATAGTACATGAGGTAATATGTTAAACACTGTATTTCTAATAGTACATGAGGTAATATGTTAAACACTGTATTTCTAATAGTACATGAGGTAATATGTTAAACACTGTATTTCTAATAGTACATTAGGTAATATGTTAAACACTGTATTTCTAATAGTACATTAGGTAATATGTTAAACACTGTATTTCTAATAGTACATTAGGTAATATGTTAAAGGCTGTATTTCCAATAGTACATTAGGTAATATGTTAAAGGCTGTATTTCCAATAGTACATTAGGTAATATGTTAAAGGCTGTATTTCTAATAGTACATGAAGTAATATGTTAAATGCTGTATTTCTAATAGTACATGAAGTAATATGTTAAACGCTGTATTTCCAATAGTACATTAGGTAATATGTTAAATGCTGTATTTCCAATAGTACATTAGGTAATATGTTAAAGACTGTATTTCTAATAGTACATTAGGTAATATGTTAAATGCTGTATTTCCAATAGTACATTAGGTAATATGTTAAAGACTGTATTTCTAATAGTACATTAGGTAATATGTTAAATGCTGTATTTCCAATAGTACATTAGGTAATATGTTAAACACTGTATTTCTAATAGTACATTAGGTAATATGTTAAACACTGTATTTCTAATAGTACATTAGGTAATATGTTAAACACTGTATTTCCAATAGTACATGAGGTAATATGTTAAACACTGTATTTCTAATAGTACATGAGGTAATATGTTAAACACTGTATTTCTAATAGTACATGAGGTAATATGTTAAACACTGTATTTCTAATAGTACATGAGGTAATATGTTAAACACTGTATTTCTAATAGTACATTAGGTAATATGTTAAACACTGTATTTCTAATAGTACATTAGGTAATATGTTAAAGGCTGTATTTCCAATAGTACATTAGGTATTATGTTAAAGGCTGTATTTCTAATAGTACATGAAGTAATATGTTAAACGCTGTATTTCCAATAGTACATTAGGTAATTATGTTAAAGGCTGTATTTCTAATAGTACATGAAGTAATATGTTAAATGCTGTATTTCCAATAGTACATGAAGTAATATGTTAAATGCTGTATTTCCAATAGTACATGATTAGGTAATATGTTAAAGGCTGTATTTCTAATAGTACATGAGGTAATATGTTAAATGCTGTATTTCCAATAGTACATTAGGTAATATGTTAAAGGCTGTATTTCTAATAGTACATGAGGTAATATGTTAAATGCTGTATTTCCAATAGTACATTAGGTAATATGTTAAACGCTGTATTTCCAGATATCTCATTCCTGTATGCTACCTGAGGACAAGTATGGTATGTACAAGTCTATTTCATGCTCACCTGAACACTAAGTGCGCAATGTGAGTTGGGATTACCCTTTGTCTGGCTTGTGTCATCTGGCCATCAACAGCTTCTCATCTGTAATCAGTATTCCAGTCAATTGGGATGAAACTTCACAGCTAGCATCCTCTCAATGTCCTCATCTTCAAATCGTTTGGATTCGTTTATAATTCAGGTTTACATGGCAACTGAAAGAAACAAAAAGAAAAAATCTTCTCCTCCCAAACTGGTTTGCAGAATTTCTAACTATTTTATTGAAATGATCCTTGGTTAGATCAGATTCCTTAATTCAAGCCATGTTGATTGATAAAAGAAATATGACTGGCAGCTGGTGCGGCTGTTTTGCCATATATGGCTAAAGTTTAACAATTAAAAATCTTCTCCTGAAAGTATCTGGCAAATTTTCAGATAATTTTACAGAATGTTCCTTGGGTGACTGACCCCTTTCTGATTTTGAAATACTAAGTATAATAAACATTTCTTCAGTAATCTTCTTGTTAGTTTCCTCAAGTCATATTAAGTTGACAAATGCCAGTTAACATAGGGTTGGGATATTTTGCCTTGTGGAAGTGCAGCTATACTCCTCTTATATTGGCTTACCTGACTGCAAAATGAGATATGGTGGTTGGCTGTGTTTGGTAAGACAAATAACATTGCATAATGGCTCTCTTGTTTCCATCAGCAAGGGTTTAATTTATCTTCAAACATATTTGAAATAAAAGAAATGACAGTTAGAAGTTAACAAAAAGTTTTGTTAAAACTTAAAACTACATACAAATAACTTGACCAACCAGGTTAAAAAACATGGTAAAAGGGAGGCAACTTTAGCAACCCTTATTTGTCAATGAAATGTGATAGTTTGTAAATCATGGGAGTTACCTCTCTTAGACCAGGAACAAAAATAATGGTGTTTGTCTCATTCATTGAATTTAACAATTTGTCAAAGGTATTTGAAGTATACTAGCATCCTATTTTTCATATATATATATATTTAACCTTTTCCCAATTACAGCAAATTTGCATAAGTTGACTTGAAAGAAAGAATCTAGAACAAAAAATGGGAAGTCTCTGGAAATGAAAGTACAATGATTTAGTAGTTGAAACTACTAGCTAATAAATGTACTAATTTTAACGATGTCTTATGTCATGGTGAATTGTCTGTAGTGTGCCTCTTTGTTACATTTTCTATTCAAACAACTTCTGTAACCACTGGGGTCGAGTCCCGGTAGCTCAGTCAGTAACGACGCAGGCTGTCAATCCAGGGGTTGTGAGTTTGAATCCCGACTCGGTCAACTTTCTTTCCGACGTTTGACAAAAGTCATTGCGACATGCGTCATTCGTCTTCCACCAATGGGCTTAGTCTATGTGGAAAAGCAGCCAGTTGCTTGGGAAGATTGTTGTGTGTAGTACTGGTGTGTGAAAACCAGGAAACACATGAGAAATTGTTAAAAACGGCGTTAAACCCCAATCAATCAAGTAACCACTGGGATGAAATTTTACAGGTATCATCCTCTCAAGAACTCTTTTTTTCGTTACCTGAGTTTTATTGTGATCTCCTTTTGTCCGGCGCGGCGTGCGTCATCCATCAACATCTTCTCCTCAGTAACCAGTGGGTCAATTGGGATGAAACTTCACAGAAAGCATCCTCTCAATAACCTCACCAGAATTCCTTAAAATTTTTGGAATCCATGCAGAATTCTGGTTTCCATGGCAACTAAACGAAAAAAAACTTTAAATGCTTCTTCTCCCAAACTTGTTGGCTGATTTTCAAATAATTTTGTAGAAATGTTCCTTGGATGACCCTCCTACAAGCCATGTGGATTGGTCGAAAGACATGGCCATCATGGAGCGGGGCTATTTTGACTTATATGGATATAGTGGAAAATCTTCTCCTCAAAAAAAGTGTCGGGCCGATTTTCAAATAATTTTGTAGAAATATTCCTTGGGTATATTTCAGAATCTTTCAAGCCATGTTCATTGGTCGAAAAACATGGCCACCAGAGGGCGGGGCTATTTTGCCTTATATGGCTAAAGAGAAAACTTAAAAAAATCCTCTCCTCCGAAGTGTCGATGTGATTTTCAAATCATTTTGTAGGAAACCTCGATCCGATTCCACTAAGCATGACCATTATTCGAAAACTATGGCCACCACGGGCGGGGCTATTTTGCCTTATATGGCTATAGTGAAAACTTAAAAAATCTTCTCCTCCGAAAGTGTTTTCATATAATTTTGTAGAAATGTTCCTTTGGTGATCCTCTATTAGATTCCTTCAAGCCATGTTTATTGGTTGAAAAACGTGGCTACCAGGGGTAGGACTGTTTTGCTTTATATAGCTTCAGTGAAATTTAATGATCTTCTCCCACAAAAGTGTCTGGCCGATTTCAAATAATTTTGTAGAAATGTTTTTTGGGTGACCCTCTATCAG
Organism: Serripes groenlandicus; assembly: GCA_031761405.1. NCBI lineage: Eukaryota > Metazoa > Mollusca > Bivalvia > Cardiida > Cardiidae > Serripes > Serripes groenlandicus. Next base: position 27,101,661 of record JASEVX010000002.1, read on the forward strand.
ATTCTTTCAAGTCACGCTGATTGGTTGAAAAAAAATGCCACAACTTCAAAATAAATTAACTTATTAACTTATTGCAAAGAATATTTCTATTTGTGTAAAATCTTGGTTGCCTGTTTTCCAATAGGTTACTGTAAAAAGTTAAACACCTGCACTCTTTGAAAAGTAGATTTTTAGAGCTTTGTTATTTGGTATGTAGCATCACATAGTGGTATTGATGTCCCTGGGATGAAAAATGGACAAACGCCAGGGGAAAATGTTTTAAATAGCAAAAATATTGTACATTGTATATAAATAGCAATTTTCCACATACAGCAATTCTGCAGCAGAAGACTTTAAACGCATCTAATAAAAAATATGAAAAATGTCTATATATAAAAGAATAATTATTAAATAGTGTTGAAAACATTGTGGCAAAAGGAGAAATTGCCTATTATGATCAATTTCTCCTATTGCAACAATGTTTTAAAAAGTTGTCTGTTGCAGAGGTGTCAGAAAGCATCTGTATGTGGGAAAGGGTTAATGTAGTTAAAGGTCATGAATACAAAGCTGGGTCACAACATTACTTCATAATCTTACTGCATCAGGCAAATATGACACTTGCCAAGTACAGTACTTAATAATTATGCATATAAATGTGTGACATCTATTGAAGTTAAATCAGGATGAGTGATATAGGACCATCTAGGTCCACTCCTTTTAGTAACTTGAATTTCAAGGTGGTCCAAGCATTCTTTTGCAATTTTCCTTTACACAGAATCTCTATTCAATGTATTAACTTAGTGGGTAGTTATAGGTTTCCCAGGTTAGTACCAGGCGACACATATGCTTAGAATATTGGTGTTTATAAAAAAAGGTGTAGCTTTCATAATTTAAATTGATTAGCTGGTTGTTTACAAATTGAGTGTTCATGTTCTGTTTCGATGGTTACAGAAGATATCCATGAAGATGATGTTAGCCCAGAAGACCTGCAACCTTTTCCAACGTTGAAGCGAGTGTTTGAAGGAGTTGAATTGCACACTGGGTTTAATGTTGAAATTAAATATCCACTACCTAAAGTGGTATGTATTGCATTACTAAAATGTTGAAATTAAATACCCACTGCCTAAAGTGGTATGTATTGCTCTACTCAAATGTTGAAATTAAATACCCACTACCTAAAGTGGTATGTATTGCATTACTAAAATGTTGAATTAAATACCCACTGCCTAAAGTGGTATGTATTGCATTACTAAAATGTTGAAATTAAATACCCACTACCTAAAGTGGTATGTATTGCATTTCAAAAATGTTGAATTAAATACCCACTGCCTCTTTAGTGGTATGTATTGCATGTCTAAAATGTTGAAATTAAATACCCACTGCCTAAAGTGGTATGTATTGCATTTCTAAAATGTTGAAATTAAATACCCACTGCCTAAAGTGGTATGTATTGCATTTCTAAAATGTTGAAATTAAATATTCAATTTTTTTTTCAATTCAATTTCTTTATTCAAGTATTTAGGCCTCTGGCCCATATACATTAATATTTACAAATAATACAATATGAATGACACAATTGGAATGAGATATTTTACAGAAACAATTATTGAGATATATTATAGAACAATTATTGAGATATATTACAGAAACAATTATTGAGATATATTACAGAAACAATTTTTGAGATATATTCTTAAAGTATTGAAATAGTTATATGATTATAAACAAACAAGTAATCTATACATTGTTTAATGATAAGATTCAGGCAATATAAAACGGCGAATGAACGAGTGTGTGGTTGATTGACTCTCGTAGTTAATGAATGTGTTGGTGATCGAGAGCATGAGTGAGTGAATGTATGTGTGTGGCTTATTGAGTGTTGGAGTGAATGAATGTATGGGTGTTTGAGTGTTTTGAGTGAATAAGTGTGTGGAGTGAGGGGGATTGTTAGATTGTTTTTGGCGGGTGGTAAAATGAATGGGTTGGTGGATGAGTAGTTGAATATGTGAGTGGTAGAACCAAATTGATAAGTGGTAATGTATGTCGGGCAAACAACTTTACATGTCATTGAATGTATCCTTATTTTTCCATAAATTGCTTTCTAACATGAAATGCCTCAACGAGATACTTTGCAACAGACCTTATTGTGGCTATGTTATTTAATGTAAAGATACTATTGAATACAGGTTCATTTCTACAACGATTCCAATACGGTTTGAAGTAAATCAGTCTTAGTGGTTCATATTTAGGACAATCGAAAAATAGGTGGTATTCATCTTCAACTACAGATAAATTTGATTCTTTACACAAAGGACATAATCTCAAAGCTCTATCTATTCCAAGGTGCCTACCTCGTTCAATCATCAGATCATGGTTAGAGCACCTAAAATTAGACAACATTTTTCTGTGAACATATGGTATATCTACACTTAGGTATAATTCGGGGGTAAGGGCCGATTTAAAATGCTTATAGGTTAATGCTTTAGAGGTATTGTTTATATTTGAGATCCAAAGTTGATTAGAATTATCTTCTAGTCTCTGTGTAAACTGTTTGATAAATATATCATCGTTGCCAACATCGTGAGCAATCCAGACGTGGCCATAACCATAAAGATAAAGCAGATCCTTTATACATGTCGCCCAGGTGTGTCTACCAACTGTATCCAATTGTTTTAACATTTCGTAACATTGTTTTGGATACCTTGTATTTTCCATACGAATTAATTTCAACCAGTATTTGACACATATAGGCATATATGTTATACACAAAGGGAGTCTGCCACATTCTCCTAGTGCCATTGTATCGCAAGTATTTTCAGACAGATTGCATATTTTTTTGCAGAATTGTATTTGTATTCTCTCAATCTTTTGTATATAAGCATACCCCCACAGCTGTGCCCCGTTACATAGTATGGGTTTCACAATAGAGTCAAATACTTTAAACATATCCTTAAGTTCTAGAAAACCAAAATGTCTTCGTATTATATGATTAACCACTTTAAGAGCTTGAAGAGATAACATTGTGTGTGTTTTGCTCCACGATAACTTTGGGGAAAAGTACAGTCCGAGATATTTATAAACCGATACAATGTCAATTTTTTTACCGTTATAAAACCATTTTTCATTTCGCCTGACGACCCCTCCGTTTCTAAAGACTATAATTTTACTTTTATCTATATATAATACCCACTACCTAAAGTGGTATGTATTGCATTACTAAAATGTTGAAATTAAATACCCAATACCTAAAGGTATGTATTGCACTACTAAGATACACCTGTATGATACACCTGTATGATACACATGATTCAAACCTGTCCTACGTACTGATCTGCAGCAGATGACATTGAGGCTAAAACATAAACAATCCCTATAAATGGTGCTGCTCTTTTTCCTGGTATGTATATAGTAAAAACTATCTGACAATATTTTCTGTGACCTTAACTAGACTTCTGATTGGTCAATTTTGATTCAAGCACAGGTCCTTTATAATTACAGGATGGTAGTGGTAAGATCGCAAATTACTTTGATAAGAACACATATATAGACAAGATACTGCAAGTGGTTTTTGATAATCATAATGGACGCAGGATCATCTTCTCCAGCTTTGACCCAGATGTGTGCACATTGTAAGTTAACCAATTCTCTTTTTCAAACACTGTTTTCAACTGTGTATCAAAAGAATACTCTAAAATTACCAAATTTAAAACCTTATGTTTAGATCAATTCAAAGAATATGAATCTTAACATATCATATTAAGTAAACAAAGACTACCTCAAGCTTAACAACACTTTAACCCATTACTTCACATGACTTTTCATAGGTCGTCTGCTTGACAATCATCAGGCGAACAATTTTCCCAATCTAGAAAACTGAAAGATTTATATTGATAAAGAGTTGAAAATATTGCAATAAAAGGTGAAATTGCTTGTTTTGAGCAATTTCACCTTTTATTGAAATGTTTTCAAAAATCTTCTGCAACAGCAGGCGTATAATGTCGTCTGTGTGAAGTAATGGGTTAAATAGGAGAAGAGAAAATCATGGATCATGGGGGAAATAGCAGATGAGCTAAATAAGAGCTTTAGAAACATATTTACAGTAAATAATGAAAATATGCTGGATATAAATAATACAATTGACGTAATTTTAACTGATTTACCAATAAATGAGAATTTACCATGAAGGTTATGAAAGAGATCTAAATAAAGACCAAAGTCTGGATGAAGTACAACCAAAACTCATTTATCAATGTAAAGAAATATTATAAACTGCTAATTTAGTTGCACTAGAATCCATTATGACACAAATTGCAAGAATCTGAAGAAAAGAAAGAACAAAGATTGGGTTAAATTGAAAAGCTACTCTCAGTCCACAATACTGTTAGTGCATGTTGTCTGCATGAAGGGAGGGGCGGAACTGGCCACCCAGAACTACCTTGATGTTTCCAAAGGTGTCTGCTGCAGATGTGTTGTATGTCGGACACGAGAGTTAAACTATTTATTATCGGTCCGTCGGTCTGTCCGTAAAATCTGTTCTGTTGTACTCCTCCTTCAGTTTCTACCTGATTTACTTGATACTTGGCATAAATGTTAATCAGGAGTAGTAGATGTGCAAGACGCAAATTTCATGTCCCTGTGACCTTCACCTTGACCTCTGACCTTGAAATAGGATTTTTTTTGTGTTAAAATCTAATCTGTTGTACTCCTCCTTCAGTTTCAACCTGATTTACTTCATACTTGGCATACATGTTAATCAGGACTAGTAGATGTGCAAGACGCAAATTTCATGTCCCTGTGACCTTCACCTTGACCTCTGACCTTGAAATAGGATTTTTTTTTTGTTAAAATCTAATCTCTTGTACTCCTTCTTCAGTTTCAACCTGATTTACTTCATACTTGGCATAAAGGTTAATCAGGAGTAGTAGATGTGCTAGACGCAAGTTTCATGTCCCTGTAACCTTCACCTCTGACCTTGAAATAGGATTTTTTTTTTTAAATTATAATCTGGTGCAACATACTCCTCCTTCAATTTCAACCAGATTTACTTGAAACATGGCAAAATGGAGCCGTTTTGTGTGTCATCAGCCTGTCTGGCGGTCGGTCCAGATAAAAGGAGCCGTTTTGTGATTGATATCATCTTAGTATTTCTTTTTGATACTGATATTCAAATTGTCTGAGTCAAAGATAATACTGTGAGATATAATATGTGTCAGGGGTTGGGGCGGGGATATTAATCACCTTTAGTGATAGTTCTAGTTATAACAGTGTCTGTGTTTGCACAATGGCATTAAATGTGTAGCAGAAGTATAATTTCTTTTCACAATGGCGTCAAATGTGTAGCAAAAGTACATGTATAATTTCTATAATCTAAATACTGATAATTAGTTCAAAATTAAGAAGAGTGTAAAAAAACCTATTATCTTTACAACTGTAGATTTTTTTTTTCCAGAATCCGCCTGAAACAGAATGTGTATCCAGTTCTATTTTTAACTCAGGGAGATACAGACCGATGGCTCCCTTATGAAGGTCCACGAGCACAAAATTTAAAAATTGCCACTGAATTTGCCCTTAGTGCAGGTCTATTGGTCAGTATATTTAAATAACTATTTGCTATTAAGCACTACTGTCCTTAACAGAAAATCAGGGGTTCCAGCTTAGACAATGAAGCAACATAGTTTTAGCAACCTAAGAATAGTTTTTAGACTAAGAAGTATCCAAAACTTGGTTTTAAGAAGAATACTCCATAACCGAGTGATGATCATTGGAGGATGGTGACAGGGCATCCAATGTATGATAACCTTCTTGCAGCAGTTGTGTGGAGAATGGTGACCGGCCATCCAATGTATGATAACCTTCCAGCAGCAGTTCTGGTAGTGCACTTGGGAAAGCCTTGTATATGTTAGACATCAAAGGATATTGGATAACTTTGCTGTCGCTGTAATGTAACTGAAATACTGTTGAAAAAGGCATTAATTCCCGCTAATAAAAATAATATGTATTCTGATTTAAAATAAGTCTTCATTAAGTTCAAACCTGGAAGTTTTCATGTCTTTTGGCTAACTAGATAACAATGCAAGAACAGAATAATGGAGGTAAATATTTAGTCTTGACATGTCAAAGGTCAATTTTACATACCTGACCTTCAACATGTCATAGGTCAATTTTACATACCTGACCTTCAACATGTCAATGAGCTAATGAAAAACACTTGGCATTTAACATGCGAAGGTCAGATATTGACCTCTATTTTCGCCTTTATATGCAGTTTTGTTATTTTTGTGTCAACAAGGCATAAGTGATTAATTGTCTGTCTATACAGCTTTGACTTGGTTATAATTATTGGTTATTGGTTATTTGCAAAAGTCTTTAATTTATTTTGCAGGGAGTGGATGCAGTGTCTGATATTTTACTTAAAGACTTGTCGTCGATTCGTTATGTGAAAGATTCTGGTTTAGTTCTGTTTGCATGGGGAGAGTTGTGTAACGATAAATCTACTATACAATTGTTGAAAGAAAATAAAGTGGACGGGGTAATATATGATAGGTAATGATAATATTTACTAACAAAATGTTTCAAGTAAACAAAAAGGGATGGGGTAAACTATGAAAGGCAGGTATATACTGCATATAAATTAATCCTTTTCCATATACAGATGCTTTTTGCAGCAGAGAAATTTTGAAAACATTGTGTTTTTAAATCGATTCATTAATTACATTTTCATTCATATTTTTACTAAGATCATTTCAAAGTCTTCTGCTGCAGAGTTGTTGTAAGTGGGAAAGGGTTAAAAGAAAACAAATTAGATGCGGTAATCTATGAAAGGTGTTTAATTTTAAGCTCAACTATTCAAAGAATAAGAAGGCTATTGCACTGGCATTGGCGTCGGCGTCTACGTTGGTTTAAGTTTTTTACAAATTCAAATATAATTCAATCTTGGCATACTTGTTTTTAATGACTATATAGTCAACTGCAGCAAGTCACATAATTCTGTCAACAATATTTGTAGAGTTATGTCCCTTTTTGTACATAGATTTTATCACAAAAACATAACCTAAGCTATTACTTTGCCATTTGATCATTATTTCTTCATCAAATTTTTAAATTTTGTTTTTGACAACAGGGTTGTGATGCAACCAAAATCTTTGCATCAAGGTCACATTTGACAAAGTTATGCCATTATTCTGATCACTCTCTGTCCTTCTGTCGTCCGTCATTAGCTTTAAACATCATCTCCTCCTAAATCACAGGACCAATTTCAACTGAACTTCTCAGGAATGTTCCTTTCGTGGTCCTCTTTCAAAATTGTTTAAAGATTTAAATACCATGGAGAACTTTGGTTGCTGCTCACCAGAAAGGGGGCAAAATGTTCAAACTTTAAAATTCTTCTCCAATATAATTTGGTAGAAATGTTCCTTGGGTGACACTCTACACAAATTGTTCAAGACATAATGATTGGTTGAAAAACATGGCAACCAGACCATTTTCATTAAAACTACATAGGAATGTTCCTTTGGTGGTCCTCTTTCAAAATTGTTCAAAGATTTTAAATTCCATGGAGAACTTTGGTTGCTGTGGCATCAGAAAAGGGGTAAAATGACAAAACATTAATAAACCATCCTTATTTTTGTCTGATTTCAAGATAATTTTGTAGAAATTTTCTTTCATTGATCCTCTACAATATTTGTCAAGCCATATTGATTAGTTAAAGGACATAGCAACTAAGCGACCTCAGAAAAGGGGTAAATTAGCTTTTTGCTTCAAATGACATCTCCTAATTCAATAGACTAATTTTATCAAAACTACATAGGAATTGTAGTCCTACATAGGTGGTCCTCTTTCAAAGTTGTTCAAAGATTTAAATACCATGGAGAACTTTGGTTGCTGTGGCATCATAAAGAAGTAAAAATGCCTAAATTCTTCTCCTGAATTTCCTCATCGCATTTTAACAGGCTTTATCAAATTATCCCTTATATATGCAAATACACATTTCCTACTATACCATCACTCAGGTGATCGATTTAGGACCATCTTTGTCCTATTTTTAGATCACCTAGAGCCAAAGGCTCAAGGTGAGCTATTCTGATCACTCTGTGTCCGTCGTCCGTCGTTAACTTTTAGCTTTAAACATCATCTCCTCCTGAACCGCAAGAACAATTTCCACCAAACGTCACAGGAATGTTCCTTTGGTGGTCCTCTTTCAAAATTGTTCAAAGATTTAAATTCCATTGAGAACTTTGGTTGCTGCGGCATCAGAAAGGGGACAAAATGTCCAAACTTTAAAAATCTTCTCCTCCGAATCTGCCTGTCAGATTCAAATATAATTTGGTAGAAATGTTCCCTGGGTGACTCTCTATAAAAATTGTTCAAGCCATACTGATTGGTCGAAAAACATGGCAGTCAGGCGGCATCAAAAAAGGGGCAAAATGACAATACTTTAATAAAGCATCCTTATAAAAGTGCTTGTCTGATTTAAAGATAGTTTTGTAGAAATGTTCTTTCATTGATCATCTACATACTTTGTCAAGCCATATTGATTTGTTGAAAGGCATAGCAACCAAGCAGCATCAGAAAAGGAGTAAAATTAACTTTTTGGTTCAAATGACATATGGTTATTAGATTGATGGTCTAAGGGAGGTAACACTTGGCAGAGTATTATGCAAGGGTTGTCTTCAACAGGAAGTGGAAAGTTAAAATCGCAACATTTCTGGTGGAAAACAGATCAAGAAAGGTGCAAAATGACAAAAACTTTATAATTCAATTCTAATTGTAGTTCTTGTTAGATTTCAAGATATAAATGACCTTTACTTATAAGCTTTTTCTTGAGAAGTGTTCACTCCTTGAAGTTCTAATTGCACTCCTTGATCTTTTTCCCAGATATTTCTACTAATTTACTATCAATCAGGTGATCGATTAAGGGTCATCTTGGCCCTCTTGTTGTACTTATATTTTGTCATGATAACTTTTAAGTTGCCAATAATTTTGCCAATTCTTAGTATTTCTTAATCAAACTTCAAATCATATTGCTTGTGACATTATGATCTACTTCTCCCCCGTCTACCTGTTACTCTTAAATTTCTTGTCCAGGCTGTATTTTCCACATGCTTTAATGGATTTAAATATTACTTCACAAAAAATTCTCCATGACAAGATGATGTGTCATGCACATCACCCATCCACCAACTCCCAAGGTCGAGATTACAGTTTGTCCATCTGTCAGTCTGTCCGAAATTTCTTGTTCGGGCTGTATCTTCCACAATTATTTTCAATACCAAGATGATGTGTCATGCACATCAACCAGCCACCTACTCCCACGGTCAAGGCTCTAACAATTTCTGTCCTCAATATTGTGTCCAGACTTTATCTTGTACTTGCTTGAATGGGTTTTAATATAACTTCACACAAGCATTCTACATAAACAAGATGATGTGTCATGCACATCACCAAGCCACCTACTCCAAAGGTCAAGGTCACAGTTTGGGCTCAAACATTGTCTTTGTGCTATATCGTGTCTGGGCTGTATCTTTCACATGCTTGAATGGATTTTGATATTATTTCACACAATAATTCTCCATTACAATATGATGTGTCATCACCCATTCTTAAACATTCTTAGGCTTTTCTTATGTGTCCGGGCTGTGTCTTCCACATGCTTGAAATGATTTTGTTATAACTTCACACAAACATTCTTCATAGTGTCATGCACAATACCCAGCCAATAACTCCCAAGATCAATGTCAGACTTGAAGATTTTGTTCCGCAATTTCATGTCTACAACTCTAGAATTTCACACATTAGAAGGCCATGAATTTAAAGGGGCATAACTCCAAAGTGAGGTTTAACAGAATAATGTGCCTTTTTCAACTTATAAATTTGTGTCCGGTAGGGGACTTTTGTATTGCTGGCAATACTCTATTGACTTGCTTTCGAGTAATCCACTGGAAAGTATGTAATATACATTTTGTATTGAAATGATAAATGAAAACAAAGTGGTTGTAGCCTTAACTACATGACAGTTAAACAAAAGGAAGTGTATCTATCCTATGTACAGTATTTAGCTCATACACATGGACTAGGGATAGCTCACCTGATATAAGTTAACATATAGTTACACTTTCTCTCTGTAACATTTTGAATGAATTAGTAATTGGTTATTTACATTTGACACATGCGTTCCTTTTTCTTTTTTGTAGGATGGACTTTTACAAGACCGGTCAAAAAGAAAGTATATTTAAGATGGAGAACCGGATAAAGAGAGACGTGTTATTACGTGCTGCCTCGATAACGCTTGATGAATGCAATGATTCAGGAACAGAATCAACCAATGAATCAACTGTTTCTGAATCATAGTAAACATCAGATATGAACACAAACTGTTACATCTATTACGTATACAATCAAGTTACAATTAGTTTCTCACCTTACTGCCTCTGTCTGACTAGGGTGCAAATTGAGGAACTAATTTTAAGAAGATAATTATATATAAATAATCTCATTACTTGCACAGAACATCAGATATAAGCGCTATCCACATAGTGGTTTGGATGAGCTAATGTCATCACACACTGTTCATTAATTAAATCTTCTACTTTGAAATGAATGGCCCGATTTCAAAATGAATTTTCCTTTCAATAGTACCTAGTATCTGTCAAAAAGGAGATCACATTGGTTGGTGCCAATTTTTCATATATTTATATAGTTTAGACTCTGCCAAGAATGTTGAACATGTTATTCCTTGCCAAGAATGTTGAACCTGTTATTCTTCGTGCTGTACACTATTTGTACCTGAGGGAAATAAAGATACTGTTCTGTTCTATAACTTTACTTGATTAGGATAAAATGTGACTTTCTAAGCACATTGCTTCATGATAATTCTACACAGAAGTAAATCTGTGTGACTTCTATCATAATTCCTTGAAATCAGTTGATCGATATAGGACCAGCATTTGTTTTAGGCCTATTTGAATCTCAACATAGCATGCATTACATTCTGAATAGGAGAAATGGCTTGCCTCCTTTGTGCTCACTGGCCAGACACTAGAACTAAAGAAGTGACAAATTATCAAATCAAGTGAACTGTATTCCAAGAATAGTTAACATTTTTTCGTATATTACGAATAAACAGATATTGTATGAAAATCCATGATTTGTTGTGTTTGAGTCTATCATCCTAATTTAAACAAGAAATATCTTTAAAAAAGATAAACGGCGATCAATATGAGAAAACACTTAGAAATGGAACATGCACATATTATTTGACTTGAATATCAGAAAGGTTCTATGTGTTCGGCCATCTCCATCAAGCTTCAGTTTCTATAAATAGATTATCAAGGCCGAGAATACGCCACATGACTGGAGATTACGCAAGGCTCCCGAGAGGTGTATACCGGTAAGTTTCAATTGACGATAAATAACTGAAAACATATCATGTTTCAAAAATAATTAATATTTTGCTCTTAAATATTATATTTCATACTGATTTTTTTCACTGAAATTTATTTCTTAAGGAAAACAAAAGTTAGTATGCAGAACATTTCATTTTATTAGTGCCTCTCGTAGGATCGCCAACTTTACTATGAACCAATCAAAACGTTTCATTTCCTTTATTTCTTCGACATTATTCATTAAATACAACATTTGATTGGTCTACAATCCAGATCATTTGTTTAACATCTAGGTCAAAACTGAGGTTAAACAGCTATCGCCGAAAAAAACAACACAAAGAAAAACGTATATACAATCAACTTTGACCTCTGTAGTCGCAATCTTACAGAATAATGGAATGTTTTCCGTTCACGGATTGTCAACACAAAGAAATGTTACAAGCAATTTCGTTTTGTTTGAGATTTAAATGGAAGACAAAAACACTCCGGTATATTTTGTTCCTTTCAAAGTGTTCACTTTGTAAATCAACAGTTTTTGCAAATTTATAATTATTTATTGAATAACACCAAACGTGGGCTACAATAGATGAAAAAAAATATTGCATGCCTTATTACGGTAATTGTTGTACATCAAAGTGCAACAGATTAACAAATAACGTATTTATACCCCCAAAAAACAAAGTTTTGGGGGGGTATCTAGGAGTCACTGTGTCGGTAGGTCAGTCGGTCGGAAGCCATATTTTGTCCGGCCTATTTCTTACAAACTACTGGGTGGAATTCAGTAAAAATTTACATGAAGCTTCTATACCAAGAGGAGATGTGCATACCCTAAAGGTCTTACAATTGCATGTTATTTTACATAGTTATAGCCCTTTTTACGTCTGTCCGTCTGTCTGTCAGTCCCACCTAACCTTGTCCGGCCCGCATCTTAACCATGCATCATAGGATTTGAACGAAACTTGGCACAAGTGTTCACCATGACCCAGGCCTGTACCTCAAATGTCAAGGTCACACTTAGAGGTCAAAGGTCAAAATGAGTACTATTTGATAGAACTGTACCTTGTCCGGACTGCATTTCCACCATGCATCATAGGATTTCAAAGAAACTTGGCACAAACGTTCACCATGATGAGGCGGCGTGTCATGCACAAGACCCAGGCCTGTACCTCAAATATCAAGGTCACACTTACATATCAAAGGTTGAAATGAGTACTATTTGAAAGGACTACCTTGTCCGGCCCACATTTCAACCATGCATTATAGGATTTCAAAGAAACTTGGCACAAACGTTCACCATGATAAGGCAGCGTGTCGCGCACAAGACCCAGGCCTGTACCTCAAAGGTCAAGGTCACAATTAGTGGTCAAACGTCAAAATGAGTACTGTTTGATAGGACTGCCTTGTCCGGCCCACATCCATACATCTTGGGATTCTCAAGTTACTGGACACACATGTTCACCATGAGAGGTGGCTTGTAACCTCAGATGTGAAGGTCACACTCAAAGGTCTAAAGAGTACTGTTTTATAGGACTACCTTGTCTGGCCCACATCTCAACCATGCATCTTAGGATTTTCAAGTTACTGGACACACATGGTCACCATGATGAGGTGGCTTGTACCTCAAAGGTCAAGGTCACACTCAGAGGTCAAAGGTCAAAATGAGTACTGTTTGATAGGACTACCTTGTCCAGTTCGCATCTCGACCATGCATCATAGGATTCTCAAGTTACTGGGCACACATGTTCACCATGATGAGGTGGCTTGTACCTCAAAGGTTAAGGTCTTGGTCAAAGGTCAAAATGAGTACTGTTTGCTAGTCGGTCGGAAGCCATATTTTGAGTCAAGCTGCTGTTTTGGGGGTATTAATCATCTTCAGTGATAGTTCTAGTTGATGATGTTTGCATTTGGGTTTTTGCAATTCTTAAAACGAATAACTATGTTTTACGACGCCTTCAACACTATTTCAGTTATATCACGTCATTTCCTGGGTAAGTTTACAGTTCTATTTAATCATGACACCAGAGAATCAGTGGTAATGCTACCCCTTAAACCTTTTAGTTCAGCTGAGCACAAACTGTGTCCGTCAACATCTTCTCCTCAATAACCAGTGGATCAATTGGGATGAAACTTCACAGCAAACATCCTCGTAATATTTCTCCAGAATTGCTTAATTGTTTTTGGATCCATGCCAAATTCTGGTTTCCATGGCAACCAAACGAAAACAACTTTAAAATTCTTCTTCTCACAAATTGGTTAGCTTATTTTCAAATAATTGTGTAGAAACGTTTCTTGTGTGACCCTGTTTTGCCTTACCAGGTATATGTCTATAGTAAAAACTTTAAAAATCTGGTCAACTTATTACCAAATTAGTTTTAAATAAATGTTCCTAGGGTGACCCTCTTATCAGATTCCTTCAAGCCATGTTGACTGGTTGAAAAACATGGCCACCAGAAGGAGGGGCTGTTTTTAGCTCTACTGGCCAAAGGCCAGAAGAGCTTATGCCGTGGTGTGGTGTCCGCCGTCCGTGCGTCCGTAAACAATTGCATGTGAATGCGATACAGTCTTCAGTTTTGATTGTATCTCAATCAAACTTATACATTAGTTAGATATCCATGAGAGCTCGGTTCCTTTCGCAAACCAGCCAGATCCGCCCATGCAAGACTGGATTATGGCTCTTGGAATTGTCAAAATTGCTATAATAGAGCTTGTGAACACAATAGAGGCTCCATTTACTATCTGATCTTCACCAAACTTACACAGTAGTTAGGTATCCACAAGAGCTTGTTTCCTTTTGCAAACCAGCTAGATCTGGCCATGCAAGACTGGATTATGGCCCTTGAAATAGTCAGAATTGCTATAATAGAGCTTGTGAACGCGATCAAGTCTTAAGTTTTGATTGTATCTCAAACAAACTTATACAGTAGTTAGATATCCATGAGAGCTCAGTTCCTTTCGCAAACCAGCCAGATCCGCCCATGCAAGACTGGATTATGGCCCTTGAAATTGTTAAAATTGCTATAATACAGCTTGCGAACACAATAAAGGCTCTATTTACTAACTAATCTTCACCAAACTCAGATAGTAGTTAAATATTGATGAGAGCTCGGTTCCTTTTGAAAACCAGCCAGATGTGCCCTTGCATGACTGGATTATGGCCCTTGAAATTGTCAAAATTGCTATAAAACAGCTTGTGAACACAATAGAGCCTCCATTTACTATTCAATCTTCACCAAACTTAGATGGTAGTTAAATAATGATGAAAGTTCGGTTCCTTTTGCAAACCAGCCAGATCCGCCCATGCAAGACTGTATTATGGCCCTTGAAATTGTCAAAATTGCTATAATAGAGCTTGTGAACACAATAGAGGCTCCATTTACTATCTGATCTTCACCAAACTTAGATAGTAGTTAAATATTGATGAGAGCTTGGTTCCTTTTGAAAAGCAGCCAGATGTGCCCTTGCATGACTGGATTATGGCCCATGAAATTGTCAAAATTGTTATAATACTGCTTGCGAACACAAAAGAGCCTCCATTTACTATCCGATCTTCACCATACATACATGCTCTGGATTGAAAATTACCAAAGAACCATACCAGTAGAGCATAGGCCCTCATGGGCCTCTTGTTTCTTATATGGCTATATATGAAAACTTTGACAATCTTCTTCTCCAAAAGTCTGTCCGATTTCCAAATAATTATGTAGAAATGTTCCATGGGTGCCCTTTTATCATATTCCTTCAAACCATTTGATTGGTTGCAAAACATGGCCACCAAGGGGCGGGGCTGTTTTGCTGTATATGGTAATAGTGAATTTCTTTTAAATCGTTTTCTCCAAAGTACCTGGCAAATTTTACAAATCAGTTTTGTGAAATGTTCCCTCTATCCAATACCTTCAAGCCCTGTTGATTCGTCGAAAAACATTGACTTTAGTGAAAACTTAAAAAAATCTTTTTCTCTAAAGTTATCTGGCCGATTTCCAAATAATTTTGTAGAAATGTTCTATCTGATTCCTTCAAGCCATATTGATCCAGAGGACGGAGCTGTTTGGCCATCTTATCTACGTCCCTGGATATGGTAAGCATGAATTGCCAGCTAGTTTTGATCCCAAGTAAAAACAAATACTGATTGCGATTGCAAGCAAGTCACATATATATCCTCAAAACCGGCAAACGTTCAATATTCCCGCCTTTTTGGCGGCCATATTGAAAGTGGCGTTTGGAGATAAAATTTCGATACCGGAAATGAACTCGCCATACTAATATCTACTTGAAAACCAAAGAGCATTTTTAGGTTTCGGCCGCCATGGGATAAAATTTCGATACCGGAAATGAACTCGCCACGCCTATATCTACTTGAAAACCCAAATTTCATCGAAAACGGAGCATTTTTAGGTTTCGGCGGCCATTTTGAATCCAACATTGCCGACACGGGATAAAATTTCAATACCGGAAATGAACTCTCCACACCTATATCTACTTGAAAACCAAATTTAATCAAAATCGGAGCATTTTTGTTTCGGCGGCCATTTTGAATCCAAAATGGCCGCCGCGGGATAAAATTTTGAAATGTACTTGAAAACCAAATTTCATCGAAATCGGAGCATTTTTAGTTTTTTTGAGGTTTTGACCATTTTGAAAATTCCGAAAGTTAATTGCACATCTGTGGGTGGAGACCTATTTTTGTGTAAAGTTTCATTAAGATCGGTTCAAGCATCTCCGAGTAAATCATCGGACAACGGTAAATGGAAAGAAAAATAACAAAATGAAAAATCGGATATAATAATATGTACTGATGTAGTATAGTCTAAACTTAATAGACTGCATACATCTATGGCTATAAATGAGTTAAAAATAAGGAAGAACAATGATTGGTTTGAAGATTTTTTCTTATCTACGTCCCTGCCATATCCCACATTATACCAAAACAATCTGCAGATAACTTTAGAAATACAGGCAAAAAAAACAAATCAATTATCTTTAAATGAAAGTATAATTAATTAATTGAGTTGAAAATATTATGACAAAAGGAGAAATTTCCCCAATCGCTACATTGTTTTAAAAATTGGACAACTGCATATGCCTGAGAAGTGGTCTACACTTAGGAAAGGGGAAGGCAACTGAGTATGAGTGGAGGAGACAACAGAACATACAGTGTATGTGTTAAAGGTGCTGAACTGCAGATGGAGATAAACAAAATGAAATGTTGAAACTTCTGCAAATATTGCTAAAAGTGACAACAAAGTAAGTAATACATAGTTCAAAACTATGTTGGCAGTAAATGCTGAAAAACGGTCAATTGAAAGTCAATGAAAATGTACTAAATTTGGCTTACTGGGTATGTCTACCCAGTTAAAATGAAGCATAAACGATCAATACATCAGATTCATGAGTTTAATACGGGTAAACAAATCGACGGCGAAGCCGGCGATGTTTCCCGTCAATAGGTAATGTGTATGAACGTTGCAACATTTTGCTATACCGTCTTTCCAAAAATCGGTCCAGAATGGATTTTTCGATGCAGTCACGATTATGCTACAGTGTACGGGATCCTGTTTGGCTCATGTCGTCCGTCGTGCCTTAGGTCGACGCGACACGACAAAGCGACACGACGCACGACAAAGCGACACGACGGACGACAAAGCGACACAACGGATTGTCGTTATGTCTTGTCGCGATGTCGTGTCGCTTTGTCGTCCGTCGTCTGTCGACCGGTGTAAAAGTAGCTTTTTATCATAGACACCGTGACGGTGTATTTGGAAGTGTAGTAATACACCGTACATAAAATTGTATAAACAAATAAATACCTTATGTTTGTTTCCTTCTCTAATGCCAAAATCACTTGAATTTCAATATATGAGTAGCCTGAATTATAATAAGTTCTTAATAAATCATCCAAGTTGTTCTCCATTTTAAGAAATGATGGCAGTCACATGTTCACCGTGTATGGATAAAAACATAATACTAAACCGGTCGACGTCGCTTTGTCGTCCGTCGTGTCGCATTATCGTGTTGTAAATTATTTAGGTCGACGCACGACAATGCGACACGACGGACGACAAAGCGACACGACGGACGACAAAGCGACACGACGGACGACAAAGCAACACGACGGACGACAAAGCGACACGACGGACGCATCGTAATGTCGTGCGTCGTCCGTCGACGTGCGACACGACGCACGACAATGCGACACGACAAACCGACACGACAGTACAAGGGCGACGCTCGACGGACGACATAATGTCCCTTCCGTCGTGTCGCTTTGTCGTGCGTCGTGTCGCTTTGTCGCGCGTCGTGTCGCTTTGTCGCGCGTCGACCTAAGGCACGACGGACGACATGAGCCAAACAGGATTCCGTAACAGTGCTACGTTTTAATTGGATGAAAAGAAAATATCGAAACAAAAAAAACTTCTAGAGAAAATAATTAAATATGATAATACGTACTCGATAAAGGAACGAGCACAAGTAATTTTATGTGTGATAATTTCCGTTTAATAACACTCGTCGTCTATTTCTAAAACGAGTTCAAATAACAACTCGTAAGGGTTTTTTGACCTTTGACTTTCCGGAAGTTATAAATCCAAATTCCTGTAATATGACGTCATTCTATTAGTGGTGCAGAGGCGTTCTCTAACACTATCGACTCATTCCATTCATGGTGAGTGTAAGGAACGACAACTCTGAGAAGGAGATTGGTGCAGAGGTAGAGCGTCGGCCCTGGTTCGAGTCCCGTGATGAGCGGGTCCTGACTTTGGGATTTTTTCACACAAACGGCGTGAGAACT
This sequence comes from Serripes groenlandicus, assembly GCA_031761405.1. Taxonomy (NCBI): domain Eukaryota; kingdom Metazoa; phylum Mollusca; class Bivalvia; order Cardiida; family Cardiidae; genus Serripes; species Serripes groenlandicus. The sequence goes on from JASEVX010000002.1 coordinate 27,119,805, forward strand.
GGTTAAGTCTCCAGGAAGCAGACATTGAGCGTGATTAATATAAGCTGAAAGCTTATTCTTGTTTCACAATCGATGTAAAATAAATAAGTTTAAACTAAATGAACCAAAAGGAAAACGACAGAAATTATAGGAAACGTTAGTTTGACTTGTCACAAATGTAATTCCGTGAATTATGGAATCGTTTTATTTGAAGTACTTTATGAAGGGCAAGTTGATTATTTGTTGTACCTGTCATCATAATTTCATGGCTATATTTTAAAGTTAAATATAAGCCTAACCTGATGATGATTTTTATTTTCTTTGCTTAGGTTGGTAGGACTCGTAATTGACGTAAATAACTAATCGTGCTGCAAGCAAGGGGCTAACTGCAGTTCGCGGGGAATAATTCACCGATCACAACATATAATAAATGTTTACCCGAAATAGGTAGCACCTGTACTCATATTATTTCAAGACATCTTTTGAACAGTTTTAAAACTCGGACTATAATACGAAAAAAACACATAAATGGATTTTTTCGCTCATAGGAACGGGTGTGAGAATTTTTTCTATAACCCATGAACCTTTCTGAAATGAAACTGGCAAAATTCATGGGGGCCGCCATTTTGGTTATGTATAAAATGAGACGAAAAACACGGATTGAAAATTAGTGTCGTCTTTTGAATCGTTTTTTCTTTAAAATCGATATTTAAGATCATTAAAGTGCTGTGTTATTTAACATTTGCACGTAACGGGTAAAACTAAACGGAACTCTGTACAAAGTATGTTTCTCCCGTTCGTCAAAAAAACGACGGCAAACGACAGGATTAGCGACGTGTCGTCATTTCCGTAACACTTCATCTTGACGTAACGTCAAATGGAGCGACGTCGTTTCCCGCAAAAAAAGTGGTTTTAACATGAAAGACCCCAAATAACTATACATAAGCTAAAGAATCACTCATACAAAGTATAATTATTTATCAAACATTGTGGCAAAGGGGTAACTTTCTCATAATGAGCAATTATTCTTTTGGCGACAATCATTTCCTAAGTCGTCTGCTGAAAAGGCTACAGAAACCGTCTCTAATAGTGAAAGGGTTTATAGCAGAAATGTGACCCTTACATAATTTGTTCCTGTCATAGTAACTGGTTGAAAAAAGCAGTCGCCAGGTGGCATCAGAAAATGGCTGATATATTTTCTTCTTTACCATAATGCAGGTGATCGATAAAGGATCATATTGGCCCTCATGTTTCAACCTATGTTACATGTAATGTAGAGTCCCAGGTTGTAACAAGACCTGTGCCTGGGACACTATGTTACATGTAGTGTTGTAACAAGACCTGTACCTGGGACACTATGTTACATGTAATGTTGTAACAAGACCTGTGCCTGGGACACTATGTTACATGTAATGTTGTAACAAGACCTGTGCCTGGTAACTATGTTACATGTAATGTTGTATCAAGACCTGTACCTGGGACACTATGTTACATGTAATGTTGTAACAAGACATGTACCTGGAACACTATGTTACATGTAATGTTGTAACAAGACCTGGGTCACTATGTTACATGTACTATAGAGTCCCAGGTTGTAACAAGACCTGTGCCTGGGACACTATGTTACATGTGATATAGAGTCCCAGGTTGTAACAAGACCTGTGCCTGGGACACTATGTTACATGTAATGTTGTAACAAGACCTGTCTCACTATGTTACATGTAATATAGAGTCCCAGGTTGTAACAAGACCTGTGCCTGGGACACTATATTACATGTAATATAGAGTCTCAGGTTGTAACAAGACCTGTGCCTGGGACACTATATTACATGTAATATAGAGTCCCAGGTTGTAACAAGACCTGTGCCTGGGACACTATATTACATGTAATATAGAGTCTCAGGTTGTAACAAGACCTGTGCCTGGGACACTATGTTACATGTAATATAAAGTCCCAGGTTGTAACAAGACTTGGGTCTAAGCAATGTTTATATGAACTAAACCATACACTATGGAAACAGTTATCGTGTAATTCATGCTTCGGTTGGCTCCGGATATGTTACGTCTTTTGTTGGGTGTCTGACATCATTATCTTCCCCCAAAACACGGTATATGTATGTCTGACATCATTATCTCCCACAAATTACGGTATCTATATGTCTGGCATCATTATCTCCCCCAAATTACGGTATCTGTATGCCTGATATCATTATCTCCCCCAAATTACGGTATCTGTATGTCTGATATCATTATATCCCTTTTATTGGAAGGACCTCTGGCAGAATATCAAGTGCGAATTCATGCTCCGGATCACATCACGTACGATATGTACACTGACCTGTACCTCATCAGGACACTTCTTAATAAAATGCCTATGCTTTCTCAGCAAAAATCCATGGAAAAAAGAACAGCTTTCAACGGAAAATTTATTTGATCGATTTACCACTTTCACCGAAATAGTACCAATTTGTTTGAATACATTGTTTATGGGATCGAAATATCTCAGTGAGTAGCTAAACCAAATATAAACTGCATGTTTAGTATAACGTAATCAATCGATCAACACCAAACACACATGGTTGATGTACAATACTATCGAATGCAGATCGAGTGTTTTCACTTCTGTACTGTTGGTGTTCTCGTTATGATGAATTTGGATTGTCTCTACATGAGTATATTACACATGGAATTATGGGGTAAAGAGAGATAACAAACAAGAGGGTCAAGATGGCCCCAACTCGATCACCTGAGTTATATTATAGTAGCAAATGCAACTGCTAATAAAGGTGAACATTTGATCAAGAGTGGGAACGAACTGCATATGAGACAGCTTATCAGTAAAGGACATTCGTAATAAACTAATAATGCATACAATCTTTGAACAATTTCAAAGAGGACTACCACAGGAACATTTCTTTTAGAATTTTGATTGATATTATTTATTTAATCTATTATTATTTAGATTTTTAAGAATATTGTCTATTTGTAAATTGAATGATTTGTTATCGCACTTGAAAAATAAAATACATGTGTGGTGGTACTGGTTCTGTATGAGTAATATCACTCCGTCTTTCTGAAATGTGCAGGATCGAACCATTATGTCAAGAGTTATCTGCCCTTGTTTGGAAAATTATTAAAGACAGCTCTGATCCTTTGTTAAAAATGAGAAAAATCAAAGTATTAGGACAAAAGTTATCTGCAATTGTTTGTAAAACATGGATATTCTTCTAAGTGCATAATTGCATTTCATTCTTATAAGGTGATGGCAGTAAACTTCATTAATGTTACTTTCTACACCATACTCAAATTATAAATGGTGAAATTGTAACAGCTAAATTTCTGACCTTAGAACCATCCCCCTCTTCTCACAGTCACTTTGTCTTTTTTTCCGATTCCACATCTTCTTCCAACACTTCCTCGTCAAGATCCCCATTAACTTAATGACACAAACATACATACAATATAGCATAGTGTACATCTACAATACTCTGTTTTTAGAGGAATCATACAAATTTCACCAACAGTGCAGTGAATAACAAGAGGTCCAAGATGGCCCTAAATCGATCACCTGATTTATAGTATAGTAGCAATTCTCTCTTGTGATCTTTTGTCAGAATCAAGCCAGGGCTTTTGGACATGAATTACAGAAAACTGAAGGTGGATGGATGGACGGACAGAGACATACTGATGATCGAATGTAATTGAATGCAAAACTAATATGTCTCCTAATGACGGTGGCTATTACACCTATTTATAAGTTACAAATAAATAATAATAACCCACATTTGCCAGAATTATGACTCCATTTCGTTTTCGGCATTGTTCTATTTCAATATCAAATAGTAAACATAATTATGTTAAAAGTGTTCCAATAATTCGGATCTCAAGTCATCACAAAATAGATCAAGATATAGTGGAATTAATTTTAATTTAAATGTTTTTCATGATTTTGATCATCTGGTTGTATATAGTATACATGCACTGCAGCTAATAAGAAAAATGTCACTGTAACCATAATATTTTTGTTAACACTTCCCACATACATGTTTTCAAAATTCTTCTGCTGCAGCGGCGTGGGAAAGGGTAACAATAATAAGCCAACCTAAACATTAAGACATCTTCTCATCTGTTTTGTAGATATTGAAGTCTATTGAACACATTTTTGGTATCGTCAGAAAAACGGAAGTCTCGTTGGAAAGTTTTATTTTATAATTTATTGTGTGTATTTGTACTTCCTGAGGACTCCTAAGCCAAAGGTATATTTATCATTTACATTCAGTCGTAGACAATACTTACTTTCAAGCTATGATCAAATAAATTGTTTATCTTTTCACTGTATTTTTATTGGAATATGTGAACAGTTTTTTTGTTATGATTCCTAAAATTAGTGCATCTGTGCATCTGTTTTCTGCAATGCAAGCCTGTTTTCATTTTACACCCTTGTCCCTTTCCAAAGAATGACAGTAGTATGAAATTAAGCATTCTATCAAGAATCATTCATTGGTTCAATATATTGCTTTATCGTGTATGCTGCAACAGCATCCTGCAGATGGTATAAAAACGTTTACCAAGTCAATATTAATATGCATGTTTGCTTACCGACATGTTTTGGGGAAGCTTATACTTGCTGCTTTGTCCGAATGTCAGGTATGTTCTTTCAGGAGTCTGGAAATGCTTGTTACACTACGATCTTATTTTAGCAGGTTACGAAACTTACTATCATGTGTCGCTACTAAGTGAAAAAGCACATATTCTGTCTGCTTTCTGACAACTCTGCAGCAAACGACTTTTGAAATAATTGTGGCAAAAGGCGAAATCGCTCATAATGAGCAATTTCTCCATTTGCTACAATGCTTTCAACTTTCTTCAATAATTAAATATATATATATATATATATCTTATATAGAGATTTTCCATATATTATCCTCTATGTTTTCAAAGTCGTCTGCTGCAGAGTTGATGTATGTGGGAAAGGGTTAATGTTTCAGTTGGATGCTTTTTAACCCGTTGATTCTGTCAATTACGAAATTCTTGTCAATGTTAGATATTTTACTTCAAATTTGGCATACTTATTTCTAATGATAGCTGCAGCACGTCACATAACTATGTCAACCATATTTGTAGATTTATACCCCTTTTTGAACATAAATTTTGTCACAAAAACATGACATAAGCTATTACTTTGCTATTTCTCAATATTTCTTCATCAAAATTATTTTATTTATGACAACAGGGTTGTGATGCAACCAAAATATTTGCGTCAAGGTCACATTTGACAAAGTATTGTACTTAGATTGTGTCATGATAACTTAAAGTCAATTATAATTTTGCCGATTTCTTAACATTTAATCGCACTAGTACACTACTTTTGTTATCATATACAAGTTTCATAATTGTGACCTTAATGTTCACACAATTACACAATATACATGTTCTTAGACAAAAAAAAACATTTTACTGACAACTGAGACAGCTCTTGCTTTTATTTCTGGCGCATGTCTTTAATCATTAAATTGGCATTAAACATGACTTGAAATATGGAGAAAGGACATAAATCAAAAGTTTATTCAGAATTATCTTATTATATCATAACACAGAGCACAGAACATAGAACATAGAACATAGAACATATTTATTGATTATAAACATACATACAATGTTTCGAATCAAAATACAATTTACATTCACAAATCAAATTACCAGAAAAAAACAAAAAAACAATATGATCAATCAAATCAAATAATAGAGAAATGTTTGATTGGGTCAGCACTTTAGACACTTGCTTAAATCATGTGTTTTCACAATCATTTTGTGTTGATTTTTTTATTGTGATATGGACAATAACCAAATTAGGTTGTATTTTTAACTTCACTTTTATATGACATACATTGTTCTTTGAAGTATGTTATGAAAGGGGTACCAATTAATATTATTCCACATGTAAGTAAACATGGTTCTCATGGGGCGAATGACATTGGAAACCTTAGTTGTCAATGTCAGAGTTATTGGAAGTCAAAACATAGCCTTGGGGACATGCGTGTCATCGACTTGTGATAGTCTAGTTGTTAATCAAGTGGTGAGATGCTTTGTTTATAGTTCAATTTGACACAATTTCTGGAAGAAGGGCATAGTGAATATTTCAATTTGACACAATTTCTGGAAGGAGGGCATTGTGAATATTTCAATTTGACACAATTTCTGGAAGGAGGGCATTGTTTATAGTTCAATTTGACACAATTTCTGAAAGAAGGGCATAGTGAATATTTCAATTTGACACAATTTCTGGAAGGAGGGCATTGTGAATATTTCAATTTGACACAATTTCTGGAAGGCGGGCATTGTGAATATTTCAATTTGACACAATTTCTGGAAGGAGGGCATTGTGAATATTTCAATTTGACACAATTTCTGGAAGGAGGGCATTGTGAATATTTCAATTTGACACAATTTCTGGAAGAAGGGCATAGTGAATATTTCCATAGTCGACATGTGATTTCCAATATCTGTATTTGGAGTATGTTTTATTGTTGATACAGATCTTCTTCCAAACAGTTATATAGCTCTATCAAACAGTAATATAGCTCTATCAAACAGTAATAGCTCTATCAAACAGTAACATAGCTCTATCAAACAGTTATATAGCTCTATCAAACGGTAATAGCTCTATCAAACAGTAATATAGCTCTATCAAACAGTAATATAGCTCTATCAATCAGTAATATAGTTCTATCAAACAGTAATATAGTTCTATCAAACAGTAATATAGCTCTATCAAACAGTAATAGCTCTATCAAACAGTAATATAGCTCTATCAAACAGTAATATAGCTCTATCAAACAGTAATAGCTATATCAAACAGTAATATAGCTCTATCAAACAGTTATATAGCTCTATCAAACAGTAATAGCTCTATCAAACAGTAATATAGTTATATCAAACAGTAATATAGCTCTATCAAACAGTAATAGCTCTATCAAACAATAATATAGCTCTATCAAACAGTTATATAGCTCTATCAAACAGTAATAGCTCTATCAAACAGTAATATAGTTATATCAAACAGTAATATAGCTCTATCAAACAGTAATATAGTTCTATCAAACAGTAATATAGTTATATCAAACAGTAATATAGCTCTATCAAACAGTTATATAGCTCTATCAAACAGTAATAGCTCTATCAAACAGTAATATAGCTCTATCAAACAGTAATAGCTCTATCAAATAGTAATATAGCTCTCTATCAAATAGTAATATAGCTCTATCAAACAGTAATATAGTGCTCGAATTTCAAATTGACAATTTAACGTGTGCATAACAACGGCAATGTGTGAGCATTGATTAAACAATGTTTTGCTATATATGTGTATCATAGAGTATTGACACTCAAGATTTCTAGTAAACCCAGATTCAACATGAGGAAAGGAAGATCAATACATAAATTGTGACCTAACGATTTAGGCTAAATTATCAGTCCAACAAAAAATTCTTCGCTTCCACCATTATTTCCAGCAATCCTGACCCTTACTTTTAGTATGATTCTTTACTCCTCTTTGATCCAGTGGTCGGAGGACACAGTCTCCATACTAAAGTAAAACTTGCCTTGATTTTCCCCCAAAAAATGAATGCTTGTTACGATTAATGTATTCTTTGTATTGCAAAATATAATTATTCATTGCACATATCTGGTGCCATGGCAACGGAAAGGTCCTTTTATAAAATCTCTTTGTTAAGTAACAGGCACAATTTTAAAGTTATGGCATATCATTGTTCCTACATAATCCTCTAACCCAAAAATTCATACACACAGTTTTTAAACACCTTTATTAAACCCTTTCCCACATACGACTATTCACCAGCAGATGATTCTGAAAATATCGAGACATTAATTGCTACCATCTCTTTAAATGAAAGGATACTTTTTGTGATATAATTGAAAACATTGTGGCAAAAGTCGAAATTGCGCATTATGGGCAATTTCTTCTTTTGCCAAACTGTTTTCAAAAGTCGTCTGCTGCAGAGGCGTCAGAAAGCCACTATATGTGGGAAAGGGTTAAACAAAGTTTTAGTTGGATAACAAGACACAGTGTTGCATCTAGATTGAAAAATTGCAAACATAGAATCGCATGTCTGCCGCAGATATTCAACATTGCCCACATAAATGCATGTATTATCCATTAAGTTTACAGCAAGAATGTTGAAATGCCAACTGTGCTGTGCATGCAATTAAAAATATTAAATGCAGTTTTATATAACTGAAAAGAAAATCTATATGTTTTTTCTGTGCAATCTTAACTGTTTCAGCACTGTTTTCCACTCTGTCAGTAAATGTCAACATAAATCAATCATTACTGATAAGAGGTGAATTAATAATTTCAATTTGGAATAGTCCAAGAAGATGCTTATTAAGCAAATGGTTAATAATTGAATGTACTGACATAATACTTTAGCCAATACATTGACAATACAGTTCAGTTGCTAAACTCACAATATGTACCTACCCTTACATTCGTGAAGTGACTCATAACTCTGAATTTGGGTGGCCCACAAAGCGTAATTTAACTGAGATTTATGATTTCATAAATGAAAAAGCAGAAACTGACACTTTTCTTTCGAAAACGGAGTGTGCAAGAACAACCAACCTCTAAACATGATAAACTGCCCATCAGCAATGTCATTGCAAGCAGTGCAGAGGCCAAGACAGATACTAGAACCGACTTAATGTCGGAGTCTGACTTGGGCCCGCCAACAGAGAATAAGAAACAAGACACATGTATGGATCAGTGGAAACAGAGTCGGTCCTGGATTTCTTAAACTGACAGCAAATGAGTGGAAAACAGTGCAAAAAGAGTCCTGATTGCTCACTACAAGTAATATGAACTCTTCCTTACTATTGCAGATACGAGGTAGTGTAGAATAAAACAAAGTGATATACAATGCACATGTCGGTCGGTCCGTCGGTAGACCAAAGCTTGTCCAAGTGATAACTCAACAATGCCTGGACATATGGTCCTCAAACTTGACTTTGAGGTTGGGCCTGGTAGATGAACCCTATTGATTTTGAGGTCATCGGGTCAACGTTCAAGGTCACAGAGACATTGAACGCGAAAAGCTTGTTAAGTGATAAATCGACATTGCCTGCACCCATGTCCCTCAAACTTGATATGGAGGCTTGGGGTGACCAGTAGATGATCCCTAGTGATTTTGCGGACAAAGGTCAAGGTCACTGACATTGAACGCAAAATATTGTCCGAGTGATAACTCGACATTGCCCTCAAACTTAACATGGAGGCTGGGGGTGACCAGTATATGACCTCTATTGATTTTGAGGTCATCAGGTGAAAGGTCAAGGTCACAGTGACCAAGCTTGTCCGAGTGATAACTCAACAATGCCTGGTCCTCAAACCTGACTTGAAGGTTGAGTCTGAACAGTAAATGACCTCTATTTATTTTAATTAATCGGGTCTTTAGGTCAAGATCACGGTGACCTTGAACACGTAACGCTTGTCCGAATGATAGCTCGACATTGCCTGCAGCCATGGCACTCACACTTAACATAGAGACTGCGGGTGACCAGTATATGTTGCAAGAAGTTGACTATTGTCATATTGTCTATTTATATTTTACATCATATGTACTTATTCCCTGCTGCCAGGAGGATACATGTTTATCTACAAATATCGGTCATCATCTCAATGTGATTTAGAACTGTACTTACGATTCTCAAACTTTGAATGAATCTTAAAACTGACTCATAGACATCCAATGTGAAATGAAAAATAAGCTGGCATTTCGGTCCAAGCATATTTTATTCAATTGTCCAAATATTTCTGACAACATGGCGCTCAGGGGGACATAATAAGTCTTCAAACATTATATTGCATCATGTCAGTATTTAAAAAGTAAACATATTTCTTGTGTATTGTATTGTATTGATATGTTCTAAATTAATGCTTACAGTTTGGGACAGTTGTAAGACAAAGCTTAAGCTGGAAAGGGTTTAACAACCAACTTTTTCTGAAATTCACAGAAAATGATTTTTTGTGAAATTGTTATTTAGTAACATGCAAATATTCCATCAATTTTTGTTAGTTTAGGTTACCACATAATTTTGGTACTATCAATAATAGTTTTTGTTATGACAAAGATAAAACAATACTTAAAATAATCCAATCAAAGTTGTAAGGGGTTTTCTTTCAATTTCACAAGGTATTGGCGATCTTTGTGAGAAAATTTTGTTATTTTTTGGTCTCCGGCATTGGATGAATTAAAAAAAAAATGAATGAACATGTACTATGCCCCTTCAACGAATGCAAAATGTAAAATTGCAAACGCATATTTAATTGCGTGTTACTTATACTAAAACCTGTTACTTATTCGTTATTTATTCGGCTGTTTTCAAGAAAAGAAGCCTTTGCTGTCCAAAATATCATTTAAACTGCATATTTTTATGTTGCCAACCACACTTTTGATATTGTTGTTGTTGTAGAAGCTGACAGAGACATATTAGAACATTTCAAATCACCTGTTACTTATTCGACAGTTTTCAAGATATGAGCGTTTGATGTCCAGAAAATTAATTCAAACTCTATATGCTGATGTTTCCAACCACAATTTTGATGTTGTTGTTTAAAACACATTTGTCTTATTGTAAAACCGGATACTTATTCGTTATTTATTCGGTGGTTTAAACGAAGAAGTCTTTGTTATTTCACAAAACTTTCAAACTGCCGATGGTGATGTTGCTGTGGCACATGCAAACATACACTTCTTGTTACACATTAATTCATCTGTTACTTTTTCAGACACCTGTTACCTATTCGTAACTTATTATTTGCTTTTGAAGAAAAAAAGCGTGTGATATCCCAAAACCTTTTCAAACTGCAGATGTTGATATTACCAACGGCAATTGCGACATTGTTGTTGTTGTATATGCAAAAACAGACTTCTTGTTACATCTTATTAGTTTATCAAAAACATGATACGTATTTGTTACTTATTCGGTGTTTTTCCAGCTCGACCAACATTCTTTCTGACGTTTGACCAAAGTTACTTTGATAAGCGTCATTCGTTTTCGACCAATGGGCTTAAAGTATATGTGTTAAACAGCCAGTTGCTTGGAAAGTCTGTTTTGTGGAGAACTTGACTGGTAAAGCCAGGTAAACCGTTTATGTGAACTGTCTGCCGAAATATGACTGTAAAATTGACTTTGAATCCCAATCCATCAATAAATCCATCGTTGGTTTTAACAGAAGAAGCGTTTGTTATCACGTAAACTCGTTCAATCTCCAGAAGGGGATGTTGCCAACAGCAGTGATGATGATAATGATGTTTTTGTAGATGCTGTCACTTATTACATATTCAAAAACATGTTACTTACTCGTTACTTTTACGAGGTTTTTCAAGAAAAGAATAATTAGTTATCCCCAAAACATTCAATCTGCAGACGATGAGGTATTGTGATATTGTTATTTTAAAAATGTTGACAGAGACCTACAGTTTTTGTGAAACAAACTCTTTCACACTGCAGAAGTTGATGTTAGAAATAATGGGGATGGGGATATTTTTGTAGATGTTTCAAGGGAAATCAAGAAAATAACAGTTTGTTGTCCAAAACAACATTCAAACTGCAGATTAAGCAAAGAACAATTGCGATGTTGTAGTTGTTGTAGATGCTTTATATGTTGTCACATTCGAATGCACGGCGTTATTAAATAATAAGATAATCAGTTTGTATACGACTAACATTGTTTCTTAGCTCAAGAATAGTTACAGCGCACAAGCAAAGCCATATATGCAAGAGTCCAAATTCATATCAAGCGTGTTAGCTGTTGTGTATGTATGCGAACCTAGTTATTAGTGCGGCAACATTTGGAAACCCATATAAATATCCACTTGACAAAGCTATATTTAAAAGTGTATTTGACTTTATCACTTGGTTATTATTAAAGGTCCTTTTTGCCCTATACTCATGTTCACTGTCGGTTCTGGGACACCTGGTCCCTTCTATATACTCATACTCACAGTCAGTTCTGGGACACCTGGTCCCTTCTATATACTCATACTCACAGTCAGTTCTGGAACGCGTAGTCCCTATCGTATATTCATAGCCGCAGTCGCTTCTGTGACACCTGGTCCTTTTCCCTATACTCATCCTCAAAGTAAGTTTTTGGACACATATACCCATCCCTTATACTCTTACTCACAGACGGTTTTGGGAGACCTGGCCTCTACCATATACTCAAAGTCGCAGTCGGTTCTGGGACACCTGAACCCTCCCCTATGTTCATACTCACTATCGGTTCTGGGACACCTGGTCCCTTTCCTCATAGTCAAAGTATGTTTTGGGAAACCTGGTCCCTTCCCCTATACTCATTGTAAGTCAGTTCTTGGAGACCTGGTCTCTTCCTCTATATTCAGTCACAGTCACTTCTTGCTTGGAATCCTGGTTCCTTTTCCTATGCTCATAGTCAGTCTTTGGACAACACATTTATTGTTGGCAACACCAACATATGCAGTACCTTAGATCAAATCTGAGTAAGTAACGAATAAGGAACAAGGAACATATAAACAACTTTACATTTGAATAAGGAACAAGGAACAAGTAACCAACTTCACATTTGAATAAGGAATAAGGAACAAGGAACAGGGAACGGCCGAATATGTACCAATAGCTCATTTTCATCAATTACACAACATCAACAACATCGAGATTGTTGTTGGCAACATACACATATGCATTTCGAATGATATTTAGGACAGCAATGGCATCTTTTCTTAAAAAGGGCCGAATAAGTCATGAATGAGTAACAGGTTTTTAAATAAATGATTAATGATCTAATACTAGTATGTTCAATAGGTCTCTGTCAGTATTTACATATGCTGTCGTCAACATTAACATATACAATTTGAATGATATTTTGGAGAGCAAAGGCTTTTTTTCATGAGCACGGCCGAATAAGTAACAGGTGATTTAAAATGGGCCTCAACACCGATATATGCGGTTTGAATGATGTTTTGGATAGCCAAGGCTTCTTTTCTTGAAAACAACCGAATAAGTAACAGGTTATTTAATAGGTACTTATAGATCTCCGTCAGCATATAAACAACAACAACAACACTATCACAATTAGAGTTGGCAACATCAACATATGCAATTCGAATGGTATTTGTAATAGCAAAGGCTTCTTTTCTTGAAAAAGGCCGAATAAGTAACCAGGTTTGTGAATAAGTAACAGGTGATTTAAAATGTACCAATGAGTCTCTGTCAGCATCTACAACAATAACAACAACAAACAACAACAACAACAGCATCAACATTGTGATTTTCAACATCAACATATGCAGTTTGAATGGTGTTTTAGATAGCAAAGACTTCTTTTCGTGAAAATGGCCGAATAAGTAACATGTTTTTTGAATAAGTAACAGGTTATTTAATAGGTACTTATAGATCTCCGTCAGCATATATAACAACAACAACATCACAATTGTGGTTGGTAACATCAACAAATGCAATTCGAATAATATTTAAGATAGCAAAGGCTTCTTTTCTTGAAAAAGGCCGAATAAGTAACAGGTGATTTAAAATGTCGAATGGGTCTATCTCATCATCTACAACAACAACAACATCAACATATGCATTACTTTAGATCAAATCTGAGTAAGTAACGAATAAGGAACAAGGAACATATAACCAACTTTACATTTGAATAAGGAACAAGGAACAAGTAACCAACTTCACATTTGAATAAGGAATAAGGAACAAGGAACAGGGAACGACCGAATAAGTAACAGTTTTTTGATAAGTTACAGGTGATTTAATATGTACCAATAGCTCACTTTTATCAATTACACAACATCAACAACATCGAGATTGTTTTTGGCAACATAAACATATGCATTTTGAATGATATTTAGGACAGCAATGGCATCTTTTCTTGAAACGGTCGTATAAGTAATGAATAAGTAACAGGTTTTCGAATAAGTAACATGTGATCAAATATGTTCAATAGGTCTCTGTCAGTATTTACAACAAGAACAGCATCCCATATGCTGTCGTCAACATTAACATATACAATTTGAATGATATTTGAGAAAGCAAAGGCTTTTTTTCATGAACACTGCCGAATAAGTAACAGTTGATTTAAAATGTACCAATGGGTCTCTGTCAGCATCTACAACAACGGCAGCATCAACATGATTTTCAACACCGATATATGCGGGTTGAATGATGTTTTGGATAGCCATGGCTTCTTTTATTGAAAACAGCCGAATAAGTGTCAGGTTGTTTTTGAAATAAGTACTGATAGATCTCCATCAGCATCTACAACAACATCACAATTGTGGTTAGCCACATCAACATATGCAATTCGAATGATATTTATGATAGCAAAGGCTTTTCTTGTTGAAAAAGGCCGAATAAGTAACCAGTTTTTGAATAAGTAACAGGTATTTCAAAATGTACCAATGGGTCTCTCTCATCATCTACAACAACAACAGCATCATCAGCAACATCAACATATGCAGTACCTTAGATAACATCTGAATAAGTAACGAAAAAGGAGCAAGGAACATATAACCAACTTTATATTTGAATAAGGAACACTGAACAAGTAACCAACTTCTTATTTGAATAAGGAATAAGGAATAAGGAACAAGGAACAAGTAATCAACTTCAATAAGGAATTAGGAATAAGGAACAAGGAACAAGTAACCAACTTCAATAAGGAATAAGGAATAAGGAACAAGGAACAAGGAACAAGTAACCAACTTCAATAAGGAATTAGGAATAAGGAACAAGTAACCAACTTCAATAAGGAATTAGGAATAAGGAATAAGGAACAAGGAACAAGTAACCAACTTCAATAAGGAATTAGGAATAAGGAATAGGGAATGAAATTCACGGAGGTTTATGTAACTTGGTTGTGGTATAAATGTGTATGCGTATGAAACTGGTCGGCAACGAAATTTTGTTAGAAATGAACGACTTTCTTCTCTTTTTAACTTAAGTCAAAATGAAGACGAGTTTCATTTTTACAGAAACTTATATTGAACTGTATATATTAAAAATCTGAATATAAGAAAGCTTTTGCATATTAAGAACATCATATATCTGTCATTTTCATTTAACGTGCCAGCATATATTGTCTATTTGCTGATTTTGTGTGTATCAATATTGTCTTTGTTAATTTTTTAGACATTTACCAATTGTTACTGAAATAAAAATTGAATACACTTGAAAGCTGTGTAATGGTGAAATGATTATATGTAATTTTATTCGGTGTAATAAAATAAACGTAGCATGGATTCCAGTGTGACAGTACATATTGTCAACATTCGGGTAAATACTGTTAACCTCGGCTTCGCCTCGGGAAACAGTATTTCCCTCATGTTGACAATATGTACTGTCACACTGGATAGCATGCAATAGTTATATACTGTCACACTGGAAGCCATGCGATATTTATATAATGTTTGTGTTCCATGATTACCATCATAATAGTGAATAGGCTTGAGCAACAGCGATGAGCAACAACGACACCTACAAAATGACGCCAAATGAAAGTTAGAATAGTTGATATGTAGTAATATTTAAGCACAAGGTAGAAACAACCAAAATAATCTCTGGAAATGATAATTCAGTGGAGTTCACCAGGATTCAAGCAGTCACTAGCGTTGTATACATAAATTGGTTTCATGGTTTGAGGCGAGAAATCAGTTGGAAACGAATGTAGGACATAATCCCCTACTGTCAAATATCTTAGTCATACTAAGACAAAATCCTCTACTTGCTTAAATCCCCTACTTGATAAAAGTTCCAATTCCCAACTACATACACGTAAATAAAAGTGTTTTATATCATCATTTTAATGGTTAAATGTTGTTTACTAGCTTACACAACACATTAATTATGTAAAACACTTTATATGATTAAAACTCTTTAGTAATCGAATTTTCGACCACTTGGTCTTTATCAAGATTAAATAAATACAACAGAATCTATGTGCAGTCCATCTTTGTTTCGAAAAGATCAAGTTGATAAATAGAATAAAATAACACGAATAGATAAAGGATAATGAATATATTAATTGAAGTCATCGTGGACATTGGATTTAATGGCTAATCACAATCGGATAGATACATTTTAAGTCATGTGATGTAAATGACTGAGAACTAAAAAATCAGTACACCCAACAACTAGTGCAAAACAGTCTTGACTGAATTATGAATGCAAACATGAGCAAAAGTAAAATAAGTAAAATTCTAAGTAACCAAATGAAATTGCAATGCTCTGAATGCGTCAATGTTATATTTAAGTGCAATAAAGGATTAGGATATCACTACGCTAAAAACACTCTTCTCTGAAATAGCTTGTCGGTTACAAATATAATGTGGTAGAAATGTTCATTTGATGCTGCATCATTATACGGGTACAATGAACCTTTAGCTCCTAAACCATTGTGATTGATATCAACCAAACTTCACGGGAATGTTACTTTGGCGGGCCTCTTACACTCAAAGATTTTATATCATAACAAATGTCCTTTATTGATTAGTGTACATTTACAGTGTCCACCCAAATCAGTTTTATTCACGCTCTTGATTTAATTTTCTCCGACATTAGCAGTTACACAGTCATATACTACATGACAATCACTCTGGTGACCGAGTCAAGGCCACGCTTGTCCTCTGTTTTCGATATGCAACACTCTTTCGTACATTTTTACATTGCTTTGGGCTTAGGCCTTTTTATATTAATATGTTCATTTTTATACAAATGTTCTGTCAACACAGACACTAAAAGTAAAGTATAATACTGGAGATGAACAACCCGAACATCATTCAAACAACAACTGTTTTGGTAGAATATTAAAACTTCCAAGTTTACTTTTATCATTGTAAACCTTAATAGATTGCCTACTACGAATGCGTCAGTTGGTTCAGTACAGTCACTACATAGGAAGACACTGTACTGTCATGAATGTTCTAGTATGATTTCCATAGAACCATTGCGTAATATGATCATTAACAAAGGTACAATGTGCACCGAATTATATATTCGGGGTTGGGGTCAATGTATTTTCACAACAAGAATTTATGATATCTTCGAAATATTTCATTCTGGCCTAATGTATCATTACTTGTCTGTCATGGTCAGGTTTGCGACTATGATTTAAATGTGGCTCGGTTGACGCTGATCTGCAGCAGGAATTTTATTTCACTTATCGAGTGCATTTTGTTTTCGAAAACATATTTATTCTTATAACATGTGTTTAATCAATGAAATATCTAAACACATAAATAACACATTTTGTCCGAAGTGATGCCGTGATTGAATCTTGAAAAATACAAGTTCCGAATCATGAGGGTATTCCGACATGCAGCTGGACAGTATAACTTGTTTAGAGGTAACATATGATCCTTTCGGTGAGAAGTCCTTTCGACCAATCAATATGGTTTGAACAATTTGTGTAGGTGATCAATTATGAACTATTTATGTGACTACTCTGTAGCAGACAATCTTACGAATACATTGCAGCAATAAGAGAAGTAGCTTATTGTGAGGGTTCGATCCTAAGTCGCGGCGGTAGTGGTGGAGAGTGTCCCTGACTAAGTCGTGGCGGTAGTGGTGGAGTGTCCCTGACTAAGTCGCGGCGGTAGTGGTGGAGTGTCCCTGACTAAGTCGCGGCGGTAGTGGTGGAGTGTCCTTGACTAAGGACCATTACTAAGTCGCAGCGGTAGTGGTGGAGTGTCCTTGACTAAGGATCATTACTAAGTCGCGGCGGTAGTGGTGGAGTGTCTTTGACTAAGGATCATTACTAAGTCGCAGCGGTAGTGGTGGAGTGTCCTTGACTAAGGATCATTACTAAGTCGCGGCGGTAGTGGTGGAGTGTCCCTGACTAAGTCGTGGCGGTAATGATGAAGTGTCTTTGACTAAGGATCATTACTAAGTCGCGGCGGTAGTAGTGGAGTGTCCCTGACTAAGTCGCGGCGGTAGTGGTGGAGTGTCCTTGACTAAGGATCATTACTAAGTCTCGGCGGTAGTGGTAGAGTGTCCCTGACTAAGTCGCGGCGGTAGTGGTGGAGTGTCCTTGACTAAGGATCATTACTAAGTCGCGGAGGTAGTGGTGGAGTGTCCCTGACTAAGTCGCGGCGGTAGTGGTGGAGTGTCCTTGACTAAGGATCATTACTAAGTCTCGGCGGTAGTGGTGGAGTGTCCCTGACTAAGTTGCGGCGGTAGTGGTGGAGTGTCCTTGACTAAGGATCATTACTAAGTCGCGGAGGTAGTGGTGGAGTGTCCCTGACTAAGTCGCGGCGGTAGTGGTGGAGTGTCCTTGACTAAGGATCATTACTAAGTCGCGGAGGTAGGTAGTGGTGCAGTGTCCCTGACTAAGTCGCGGGGTAGTGGTGGAGTGTCCCTGACTAAGTCGCGGCGGTAGTGGTGAAGTGTCCTTGACTAAGGATCATTACTAAGTCGCGGAGGTAGTGGTGCAGTGTCCCTGACTAAGTCGCGGGGGTAGTGGTGGAGTGTCCTTGACTAAGGATCATTACTAAGTCGCGGCGGTAGTGTTGTAGTGTCCTTGACTAAGGATCATTACTAAGTCGCGGCGGTAGTGGTGTAGTGTCCTTGACTAAGAATCATTACTAAGTCTCAGCGGTAGTGGTGTAGTGTCCTTGACTAAGGATCATTACTAAGTCGCGGCGGTAGTGGTAGAGTGTCCTTGACTAAGGATCATAACTAAGTCGCGGCGGTAGTGGTGGAGAGTCCTTGACTAAGGATCATTACTATGTCGAGGCGGAAGTGGTGGAGTGTCCTTGACTAAAAATCATTACTAAGTCGCGGCGGTAGTGGTGGAGGGTCCTTGACTAAGGATCATTACTAAGTCGAGGCGGAAGTGGTGGAGTGTCCTTGACTAAGGAACATTACTAAGTCGCGGCGGTAGTGGTAGAGTGTCCTTGACTAAGGAACATAACTAAGTGGCGGCGATAGTGGTGGAGAGTCCTTCACTAAGGATCATTACTATGTCGAGGCGGAAGTGGTGGAGTGTCCTTGACTAAGGATCATTACTAAGTCGCGGCGGTAATGGTGGAGGGTCCTTGACTAAGGATCATTACTAAGTCGAGGCAGAAGTGGTGGAGTGTCCTTGACTAAGGAACATTACTAAATCGCGGCGGTAGTGGTGGAGTGTCTTTGACTAAGGATCATTACTAAGTGGCGGCGATAGTGGTGTAGTGTTCTTGTCTAAGGATCATTACTAAGTCGCGGCGGTAGTAGTGGAGTGTCCTTGACTAAGTCGCGGCGGTAGTGGTGTAGTGTCCTTGACTAAGGATCATTACTAAGTTGCGGCGGTAGTGGTGTAGTGTCCTTGACTAATGATCATTATTAAGTCGCGGCAGTAGTGGTGGAGTGTCATTGACTAAGTCGCGGCAGTAGTGTTGTAGTGTCCTTGACTAAGGATCATTTCTAAGTCGCGGCGGTAGTGGTGTAGTGTCCTTGACAAAGGATCATTACTAAGTCGCGACGGTAGTGGTGTAGTGTCCTTGACTAATGATCATTACTAAGTCGCAGCGGTAGTGGTGAAGTGTCCTTGACTAAGGATCATTACTAAGTCGCGGCGGTAGTGGTGGAGTGTCATTGACTAAGGATCATTGCTAAATTGCGGCGGTAGTGGTGGAGTGTCATTGACTAAGGATCATTACTATATCACGGCGGTAGTGGTGGAGTGTCTTTGACTAAGGATCATTACTAAGTGGCGGCGGTAGTGGTGTAGTGTCCTTGAGTAAGGATCATTACTAAGTCGCGGCGGTAGTAGTGGAGTGTCCTTGACTAAGCCGCGGCGGTAGTGGTGGAGTGTCATTGACTAAGGATCATTACTATATCACGGCGGTAGTGGTGGAGTGTCTTTGACTAAGGATCATTACTAAGTGGCGGCGGTAGTGGTGTAGTGTCCTTGAGTAAGGATCATTACTAAGTCGCGGCGGTAGTAGTGGAGTGTCCTTGACTAAGCCGCGGCGGTAGTGGTGGAGTGTCATTGACTAAGGATCATTACTAAGTCGCGGCGTTAGTGGTGGAGTGTCCTTGACTAAGGATCATTACTAAGTCGCGGCGGTAGTGGTGTAGTGTCCTTGACTAAGGATCATTACTAAGTCGCAGCGTTAGTGGTGTAGTGTCCTTGACTAAGAATCATTACTAAGTCTCGGCGGTAGTGGTGTAGTGTCCTTGACTAAGGATCATTACTAAGTCTCGGCGGTGGTGGTAGAGTGTACTTGACTAAGGATCATTACTAAGTCGCGGCGTTAGTGGTGGAGTGTCCTTGACTAAGGATCATTACTAAGTCGCGGCGGTAGTGGTGTAGTGTCCTTGACTAAGAATCATAACTAAGTCGCGGCGGTAGTGGTGTAGTGTCCTTGGCTAAGGATCATTACTAAGTTGCGGCGTTAGTGGTGGAGTGTCCTTGACTAAGGATCATTACTAAGTCGCGGCGGTAGTCGTGTAGTGTCCATGACTAAGGATCATTACTAAGTCGCGGCGGTAGTGGTGTAGTGTCCTTGACTAAGGATCATTACTAAGTCGCGGCGTTAGTGGTGGAGTGTCCTTGACTAAGGATCAATACTAACTCGTGGCGGTAGTGGTGTAGTGTCCTTGACTAAGGATCATTACTAAGTCGCGGCGGTAGTGGTGGAGTGTCCTTGACTAAGGATCATTACTAAGTCGCGGCGTTAGTGGTGGAGTGTCCTTGACTAAGGATCATTACTAAGTCGCGGAGGTAGTGGTGGAGTGTCCTTGACTAAGGATCATTACTAAGTCACGGCGGTTGTAGTGGAGTGTCCTTGACTAAGGATCATTACTAAGTCTGGGCTGTAGTGGTGTAGTGTCCTTGACTAAGGATCATTACTAAGTGTCGGCGGTAGTGGTGGAGTGTCCTTGCTTATGGATCATTACTAAGTCGCGGCGATAGTGGTGGAGTGTCCTTGACTAAGGATCATTACTAAGTCGCGGCGGTAGTGGTGTAGTGTCCTTGACTAAGTCGCGGCGGTAGTGGTGTAGTGTCATTGACTAAGTCGCGGCGGTAGTGTTGGAGTGTCCTTGACTAAGGATCATTACTAAGTGGAGTGTTGCCATGATATGACTGAACTGACGTTGAAAGCGGCGTAAACTCTCAATAAAACCGACAGCATTAGCAATTGCTGCTTTTGCTCTAATATTTTCAACTCTATTGAATATATTCTTTTTTTACCCAGGGATCATGAATAAGTGAAAGTGTGCCGTGATATGACTGATTTATAGAGGATATTTGTTTGGTTTGAGTGGATATGGAATATATTTCATTGAGAAGTGATACAATTTAATATTTTCACGAGCGCGTTTTTGTACGTTCAACTTCGTTTGAACTCCGGTCAACTAGAGTACATAACTCTGTCAAGGTTTTTGCAAGAATTATGGCCCTAATTTTACTTAGAATTTTGGTTAAGTTTTTTGTACAAATTCACTTTTTTTCAAAACCATTACAGACATGTTTTTGAAACCTACAACACTTATTCACCATCGTTACTTCTATCAACAGGCAAGAGTACATAACTCTGTCAAGATTTTTGTAAGAAATATAAGGCCCTTTTCGACTTACAATTTCGGTTATTTTTTTTGTACTAATTTTTTTTTTTCAAAATCATTACAGATATTGCTTCGAAACTCACAACACTTTTTCACCATAATAACCTCCAGCAACAGAAAAGAGTTCATAACTCTGTCAAGGTTTTTGTAAGAATTATGGCCATTTTTCGCCTTAGAATTTTGGTTCAGTTTTTCGTACCACCCGACTTTTTTTTAAATACCATTAGTGATTTAGCTTATACACTTACACTACTTATTTATCATCATAACCTCCATCAACAGACAAGGGTACGTAACTCTGTCAAGTTTTGTTTAAGAATGATGGCCCTTTTTCGATTATAATTTTGGTTAAGTTATTCATAACAGATCAAATTTTGTCAAAACACTTACGGATATAGCTTATTAAACACTTCCGAAAATCTTTTTACCATCATTAACTCCACCAACAGCCAAGAGTGCATAATTCAATAAAGAATTTTGTAAGAATTATGACTCTTTTTCGACTTATAAATTACTTTGCTTATAAATAATATGATAAAGTACTTGGTTATATTTTCTCTATCACCCAAAAAAGATTTGTTTTATTGGCAAGCACAATAAAGTCGAGCGCGCTGTCCTCGACAGTTCTTGTTTATGAGATGTTTTTTTAAATATTGAAAATAAAAAAGGTTATGTCTCATAATTTAACATACATTTCTGTTAACAAAATGGTGAATAACACGTGTTTTTGATTTTAAAGTACGATACAAATCAATAAGTTTACGAACAATATTCTTTCAAAACAAAATGGTTTTCTGTAAATAGAAATATTCCTCAAACGTATTGTGACATATTTAATGAAGATACATTTCTTTCACATATAATGACGAAACCGTCGCATGTATAATTACCACATTTATAAACAAAAGAGACACATATCAGGATCAACTACCAAACATAATGTTGACTCCATCACATGTATTAATGGTGTCATCACATGTAATGACAAAACCGTTGCATACAATGGTGCCGCGACTGCACGTCAAGTTGTAACGTAAACAAGGCAGTTGTGCCGTTCCATACAGAATATGTACATAAATGTATGATGATGAAAAACAACTTGCATTATTTAAATCATTAAAGAAAGATTAAACATCTTCCTAGAACAAGATGACACTGGCGAGTATAAGTTTTCTCGCTGTCAGTGTCCAATGGCAAAATATAAATCTTTGTCATCATGTGGCAGCTGCCTTGTTGTTTATATGAATATTTAACGATGCATTTAGTAAATAGAAAACAGCAAGCCTGATATACTATTGTATCACCTAATATCAACACAGTGTGTAACAGTTGTAACCTGTAAGATCAGTGATATGCCCAGTATAGCATACCACCATACGCACAATACATTAATAACCTGAACTGAAACAAAGGTTATTACAAATTAATGTACATACAATCAAAGTTCATGACTCCAGTTAAAATGTATACTCATAAACAAACATATACAAGAGAGCCAGCAAAACAGATGTTAAGTGCCAAAACATTCCAAGACGACAGTGACATTGAAATGATCTGTATGCACCAAGACAAAGTGAATACAGGTATGATAACTGCTCTCTTTGAAATACAATTTGAGGTATCTTTATATTTGATAATAACTGAGTAATGCGTCTTTATCTTAAACCTTTCACACATACAACATATTTGCAGCAACTTTAAAAATATATAGTCAACATTACTAACATTGTCAACTAACTGTATATTTGTTTTATCCTGTTTGGAACTGGTTCTCTCACATCTAAGCATCTCAATGAAAACAAAAACTTATTTCACTTTCTTTTGTCAACTTCCATGACAGGATGACAGAGACCACTTATCTATCACTTCTCTCAGCTGTCTATATATTAATTCTTTCAGCTGTCTATCTATCACTTCTTAAGCTGTTTATATATCACTTCTCTCAGCTATCTATATATCACTTCTCTAAGCTGTCTATCTATCACTTCTCTCAGTTGTCTATATATCACTTCTCTAAGCTGTCTATATATCACCTCTCTAAGTTGTCTATCTATCAATTCTCTAAGCTCTCTATCTATCAATTTTCTCAGCTATCTATATATTACTTCTCTCAGCTATCTATATATTAAATCTCTAAGCTGTCTATATATTACTTCTCTAAGCTATCTATCTAAGGCTTCCCTCAGCTATCTGTATATTACTTCTCTCAGCTGTCTATCTATCACTTCTCTCAGATGTATATCTATCACTTCTCTCAGATGTATATCTATCACTTCTCTCAGATGTATATCTATCACTTCTCTCAGATGTATATCTATCACTTCTCTCAGCTATCTATATATTACTTCTCTCAGATATCTATATATTACTTCTCTAAGCTATATATTTTACTTCTCTCAGCTGTCTATCTATCACTTCTCTCAGCTGTCTATCTATCACTTCTCTAAACTGTCTATCTATCACTTCTCTAAGCTGTCTATCTATCACTTCTCTAAGCTGTCTATATATTACTTCTCTAAGCTATCTATCTATCACTTCCCTCAGCTATCTATATATTACTTCTCTCAGCTGTCTATCTATCACTTCACTAAGATGTCTATCTATCACTTCTCTAAGCTGTCTATATATCACTTCTCTCAGCTATCTATATATTACTTCTCTAAGCTATCTATATATTACTTCTCTAAGCTATCTATATATTACTTCTCTCAGCTGTTTATATATGACTTCTCTCAGCTAACTATATATTACTTCTCTAAGCTATCTATATATTACTTCTTTAAGCTATCTATATATTACTTCTCTCCGCTGTTTATATATGACTTCTCTCAGCTATCTATATATTACTTCTGTCAGCTATCTATATATTACTTCTCTAAGCTATCTATATATTAATTCGCTCAGCTATCTATATATTACTTCTCTAAGCTATCTATATATTACTTCTCTAAGCTATCTATATATTACTTCTCTAAGCTATCTATATATTACTTCTCTCAGCTGTTTATATATGACTTCTCTCAGCTATCTATATATTACTTCTCTCAGCTATCTATATATTACTTCTCTAAGCTATCTATATATAACTTCTCTCAGCTGTCTATCTATCACTTCTCTCAGATGTCTATCTATCACTTCTCTATGCTGTCTATCTATCACTTCTCTCAGCTATCTATATATCACTTCTCTCAGCTATCTATATATTACTTCTCTAAGCTATCTATATATTACTTCTCTAAGCTATCTATATATTACTTCTCTAAGCTATTTATATATTACTTCTCTCAGCTGTCTATATATCACTTCTCTAAGCTGTCTATCTATCACTTCTCTCAGCTGTCTATATATCACTTCTCTAAACTGTCTATAAATAATTTCTCTAAGCTTTCTACATATCACACCTCTAAACTGTATATCTATCACTTCTCTAAGCTGTATATCTATCTCTCCTCTCAGCTGTCTATATACAACTTCTCTCAATTGTATACTTATCATTTCTCTCATTTCAGCTGTCTATCTATCACTACTCTTATTTGTCTAAATATCACTTCTCTCATGTGTCTATATATCTCTTCTCTAATTTGTCTATATACAAATTCTCTCATCTGTCTATCCATCACTTCTCTTATGTATATATATATTACTGCTCGCATCTGTCTATCTATGAGTTCTCATATTTTTTTATTTATCACTTCACTTATTTGTTTTTCTATCACTTCTCTCATGTGTCTATCTATCACTTATCTTATCTGTCTATCTATCTATTCTCTCATCTGTCTATATATTATTTCTCTCAGCTGTCTATCTATCACTACTCTTATTTGTCTAACTATCACTTCTCTCATGTGTCTATATATCTCTTCTCTAATTTGTCTATACACAAATTCTCTCATCTGTCTATCCATCACTTCTCTTATTTGTCTATTTATCACTTCTCTCATATGTATATATATTACTGCTCTCATCTGTATATCTATGAGTTCTCATAATTATTTATTTATCACTTCACGTATTTGTCTTTCTATCACTTCTCTCATGTGTCTATCTATCACTTATCTTATCTGTCTATATATATATTATCTCATCTGTCTATATATCTATTCTCTCATCTGTCTATATATATATTCTCTCATCTGTCTATCTATTACTTCTCTCAGCTGTCTATCTATCACTTCTCTCATCTGTCTATCTATCTCTTTTTTCATTTGTCTATGTATAACTTATCTCATTTGTCTATCTATCATTTTTCTCATTTTTTTTTTTATCTATCATTGTTCTCATTTTTCTATCTATCACTTTACTCATTTGTCTATCCATCATTTCTCTCATAGTCTATCTATCATTACTCTCATTGTATATCTATCGCTTTATTCATTTGTCTATCCATCACTTCTATCATAGTATATATATATCACTTCTCTAAGCTGTCTATCTATTACTTCTCTCAGCTGTCTATCTATTACTTCTCTCATTTGTCTATCCATCACTTCTCTCATAGTCTAGCTATCATTTTTCTCATTTTTTCTATCTATCATTTCTCTTATTTGTATATCTATTACTTTACTCATTTGTCTATCTATTACTTATATCACTTAACTTTCTTTCATGCTTAATTTAATTTGTTATTGGAAGGCCACCACATGAGTCCCTTTAAGTTGAATATGTCAACGGTTTGTGAAGTGTACACGTAGATCGTAGATAGTAGATAAATCTATAAACAATGTAGTTAGTTTATCTGGACCGTAGATCGTAGCTCAACCACTCGAAACAATTAGGCAATGGGTTGATCTGGGTCGTAGATCATTGCTCATTGACTGAAATAATTATAAATAGTTGGTTGACCTGGGTCGTAAATCATAGCTCAATCACTCAAAACACACAGCGAATTGGTTGATATGGGTCGTAGATCGCAAATCAACGACTTAAAACACCAAGCAAATTGGTTGATCTGGGTCGTAGATCGTAGCTCAAACACTCAAAACACACAGGGTATTGGTTGGTCGAGGTCGTAGATCGTAGGTCAACCAATCAAAACTCATCGAGAAAGGTTGACCTGAGTCGTAGATCGTAGCTGAATAACTCAAAACAAATGCGTATTGGTTTCTATGGATCGTAGATCGTAGTTCAACCTCTTAAAACACACAGCGAATTGATTCATCGAGGTTATAGATCGTAGGTCAACCAATCAAAACTCATAGAGAAAGTTTGACTTGAGTCGTGGATATTAGCTCAACCACTCAAAACACATAGCGTATTGGTTGAGCTGGGTCGTAGGTCGTTGCTCAACCATTCAAAACTAATTGCGTATTGGTTGAACTGTGTAGTATATCGAAGGTCGACCACTCAAGACAAATAGCAAATTGGTTGATTTGGGTTGTATATTTTAGCTTAACCACTCAAAACACAAAGCAAATTGATTGATCTGGGTCGTAGATCGTAGCTTAACCACTCAAAACACATAGCAAATTGGTTGATCTGGGTCGTAGATCCATTCAAATCACAGAGCGTATTTGTTGACTGGGTCATAGATCGTAGCTGATCCATTCAAAACACAGAGCGTATGGGTTGATCTGGGTCGTAGATCATAGCTCAACCAATCCAAACACAAAGCAAATTGGTTGATCTGGGTCGTACATCGTAGCTCAACCACTCAAAACACATAGCAAAATGGTTGATCTGGGTCGCAAAGTCTTAAAGAATGGTTGATCTTGGTCGTAGATCGTATCTTAAACAAACAAACAAACGAACACCTAGCGTATTGGTTGATCTGGGTCTTAGATCGTAGCTTTATCACTCACAACACATAGCGTATTGGTTGATATGGGTCGAACTTTCCAAACAACTAGCAAATTGGTTAACCTGGGTCATAGCTCGTAGCTCAACCATTCAAAACTCATAGGGAAATGTTGAACTTGATCATAGATCGTAGCGCAAACACTCAAAACACCTAGCGTATTGTTTTTGAACTGGGTCGTAGCATGTAGCTCAACCACTCAACACACTTCGCGTATATCTGGGGCGTAGATCGTAGATCAACTTCTCAAATCACAGAGCGTATTTGTTGACTGGGTCGTAGACCGGAAGTAATCCATTCAAAACACAGAGCGTATGGGTTGATCTGGGTCGTAGATCGTAGCTCAACCAATCCAAACACCTAGCAAATTGATTGATCTGGGTAATAAATCGAAGCTCAACTTGGACGTAGCTTACTCATTCAAAAACTGAAAGAGAATGGTTGACATGGTCATAGATCGTAGCTCAACCGCACAAAACACCTAACGTATTGGTTGATATGGGTCGAAGATGTTAGCTGAACCAATCAAAACTAATTGCGTATTGGTTGAACTGTGTCGTATATCGAAGGTCAACCACTCAAAACACCTAACGTATTTGTTGATCTGGGTCATATATCGTAGCTCAACCACTCAAAACATCTAACGTATTTGTTGAGCTAGGTCATATATCGTAGCTCAACCACTCAAAACACATACTTTGGTAGCAAATTGGTTGATATGGGTCGTAGATCGAAGATTACTCAATCACATACATAGCTTATTGGTTGAACTAGATCGTTGATTGTAGATCTACGACTCATAACACTTAACGAATTGGTGGATTTGGGTCGTAGATCGTAGTTCAACCACTCAAAATACCTAACAAATTGGTTGATCTTTGTTATAGGTCATAGCTCAACCACTCAAAACACCTAGCGTATTGGTTTATCTGGGTCGTAAATCGTTCGTCAACCATTTCAAACTCATAGAGAATGGTTGACCTGAGTTGTATGTCGTAGCTCAACCACACACAACACCTCGCGTATTGGTTGATATGGGTCGAAGATAGTAGGTGAATCATTCCAAACAACTAGCAAATTAGTCTACCTGGGTCATAGCTCGTAACAACTAAAAAATTGGTTTACATGGGTCATAACCATTCAAATATCATAGAGAATGGTTGACCTAGATCATAGCTCGTAGCTCAACAACTCAAAACACTTAGCGTATTTGATGATCTGGGTTGTAGATCGAAGGTCAATCTTTCAAAACACACAGCGTATTGGATGATCTGTGTCGTAGATTGTATCTCAACCACTTAAAACACGTAGCGTATTGGTTGATCTAGGTTGTAGATTGTAGCTCAACCGCTCAAAACACATAGCAAATTGGTTGATCTGGGTCATAGATCGTAAATCAACCACTAAATCATATAGCGAATTGGTTGATCAGGGTCGTAGATCGTAACTCAACTTCCATCAACACACATAGCGTATTGGTTGATATGATAATGTTGTCAGTCTGTTGAAACTGAGTACTGTTTTGTAATTGAATGTAAAGCATATAATGATTTGAGATTAATTTATATACCGACATGTTTTTGTAGTAATCCTACTATTGCAAAATTCAATTGTTGAATTAATGAGCCAAACGAAAGGAAATATCATAACAAAATTAGGAATGTTTTTTAATTTTTATATTCACTAGATGTTTTGAGTTTGAGTTTGATATGGGTCAAAGATAGTAGCTCGGCCATTCCAAACAATTAGCAAATTGGTTTACCTGGGTCATATCTCATAGCTCAACCATTCAAAACTCATAGAGAATGGTTGACCTGAGTCTTAGATCGTAGATAAACCACTTAAGATACATAGCTTATTGGTTGGTCCGGCTCTTAGATTGTAGCTTAACCATTCAAATATCATATATAATGGTTGACCTGGGTAATAGATCGTAGCTCAACCATTCAAAACTGATAGAGAATGATTGACCAGGGTAATTTATCGTAGCTCAACCACTCAAAACAGATCAACCAATACGATATGTGTTTTGCGTGGTAGTACTTCGATCTGCGACAAATATCAACCAATACGATATGTGTTTTGAGTGGTAGTGCTACGATCTGCGACCCATATCAACCAATACGCTATGTGTTTGAAGTGGTTTAGCTACGATCTACGACGCAGATTAACCAATAGGCTAGTTGTTTTGACCTAGATCAACCATTCTCTTTGAGTTTTGAATGATTGGCCTACGATCTATGACCCAAATCAACCAATTTTCTATGTGTTTTAAGTGGTTGAGCTACGATCTACGAGACTACGACCCTTGTCACAATTCTCTATAGGATTTAATGGTTGAGCTACGATCTAAAACTCACATCGACCAATTTCTTATGTGTTTTGAGTAGTTGATCTACGATCGACGACCCAGGTCAGGCAATAAGCTATGTGTGTTGAGTGGTTGAGCAACGATCTACGACCCAGATCAGTCAATACGCCTACGATCTACGACCCAGATCAGTCAATACGCCTACGATCTACGACCCAGGTCAACCATTCACTATGAGTTTCGAATGGTTGAGCTACGATCTATGACCAATGACAACCATTCTCTATGAGTTTTAAATGATTGAGCTACGACCTATGACCGAGATCAACCAATACGCTGTGTGTTTTGAGTGGTTGAGTTACAATCTATGACCCTGACGATCCAATACGCTAGGTGTTTTGATTGATTGAGCTACAATCTACGACCCATGTCTCGCTATGTGTTTTGTGATGATATACGATATATGACCGATATATGACCCAGATCAACCCATATGCTATGTTCTTTGAGTGGTTGAGCTACGATTTTCGTTCTAGATCAACACATGCGCTAGGTGTTTTGAGTGGTTGAGCTACGATCTACGACCAAGGTCCACCAAAACGCTCAGTTTCTTTAGTGGTTTATCTACGATCTAGTTCAACCATTCGTTGTGCATTTTGAGTGAATGAGCTACGATCCATGACCCAGATCAACCAGTACGCTTTGTGTTTTGAATGGTTTAGTTACGAGAAATGACGCAGACCATCAAATCAGCAACCAATATGCTATATGATTTGAGGATTTGAGCTACGACCTTAATCCACCAATTTGCTATGTGCTTTGAGTGGTTGAGATACGATCTACGACCCATATTAACCAATACGCAACGAGTTTTGAGTGGTTGAGCTACGATCTACGATCCAGATAAACCAATACGCTAGGAGATACGAGTGGTTAACTTACGATCTACTACCCATATCAACCAATACGCTAGGGGATTTGAGTGTTAAACTACGATCATCGACCTAGGTCAACAATTCACTATGAGCTTTTAATGGTTGAGCTACGGTCTACGACCCAGGTCAACAATTCTATATGACTTGTGAATGGTTCAGCTACGATCTACAACCCAGATCAACCAATACGCTAAGTCTTTTGAGTGGTTGACCTACGATCTACAACCTAGTTCATCCATTCACTATGAGTTTTGAATTTTCGAGCTACGATTTATGACCCTTATCAACCAATACGCTATGTGTTTTGAATGGGTGGATACGATATATGACCCAGGTCAACCATTCTCTATGAGTTTCGAAATTATTGAACACCGATCTACGACCTAGATCAACCAATACGCTATGTGTTTTGTGTAGGTGAGCTACAATCTACGACCCGAATGAAGTAATACGCTATGTGCTGTGATTGGTTGAGCTACGATCTACGACCAAAGTCAACCATTCACTGTGAGATTCAAATGGTTGAGCTACGATCTATGACCTATCTCAACCCTTCTCTATGAGTTTCGAATGATTGAGCTACGACCTACGACACAGATCAACCAATACGCAACACGCTAGGTGTTTTGATTGGTTGAGCTACGATCTACATGTATGACCCAGGTCAACTATTTTGTCTTGAAACTTTGAATTTAGAGCTGCGATCCATATCAACTAATACGCTATGTATTTTGAGTGGTTGATCTACGATCTAAGACCAAGGTCAACCAATTTTTTATGTGTCTTGCGTGGTTGAGCTACCATCTATGACCCAAATCAACCAATACGCCATGTGTTTTGAGTCGTTGAGCTACGATCTACGAACTAGATCAACCAATACGCTATGTATTTTGAGTGGTTTAGCTACGATCTACGGCCCAGATCAACCAACTCGGTATGGGTTTTGAGAGGTTAAGCTACGATCTGCAAACCAGATCAACCAATACGCTATATGTTTTGAGCCGTTGACCTACGACCTACGTTACTTATCAACCAATTTGATATGTGGTTCGAGTTAATCAGCTACGATCTACGACCAAGATCAACCAATTTGCTAGGTGAAATGAGTGGTTGAGCTACGATGTACGATCCAGATAACCAATATTCTAAATAATAGGCTTAATAACTGGGCAGAAGAAGCACAAGCGGGTTTTAGAAAATATATGGGAACATTGGGGACTGTATGTCTCCGTTTTATTTTTGCATTGACCTTGAAGAACACTCGATAGCAAAAGGTTTTAAAGGCAAAGATACCGGAATGCTTAAACTACTTTTATCATTATATGCTTGATATTGTCTTATTTCCGGAAAAATGAAGAATGGCTACAAAATGGACTAAACCTTTTGTACGATTAGTGTCAAAAATGGAAAATGGTTGTAAACGTAAAAAACCCCAAAATTATGATTTTTAGAAAAGGAGGAAATTTAAGAAGAAATGTATCATTTTTGTGGGGATTGTGGTAACAATAGCCACTGTACTATGACACTAGAAGAACAATATATAAGGAGAGTTCGGCAGTACGTCAGAAATGCTTAATGCAGAACGTTTACCGCCAAATAGTTCCACTATTTATGCAGATACATGGTTAACAATAATAATGTCAGTGCTATTTTGTTACAAGAATGACACTAAGATTTTAGAACTATCGAACTAAGATGTAATTGAGTTAAAAGATTGTAAACATAAGCCTTCTTCGTGTCTGGAGACAGAAAATATTATTGCGTGAGATATACGCACATTGAGGAGAGTCGTAGTAAGCAGGCAGGTGCCCGTTTAGTTGGCAAAACAACCTCCATTGTAAATACAGGTTAAATGGAATTTTGATATAAAGGGAGGTAATTCTAAAATCATTACATTATTCTTAGATTCCATGTTGAATATAGTACAAATACATTTATTTAACACTTTTCGAAGTAAAATCCTACTATAAAGTTATAATTTGTAACCGAGTTTGAGATAAATCGAAAATACTTTGATTTAATCGGAAGTAATATAGAGTTGGCCTATTCATTTGAGAAGAAGAAGCAGGCATCACCTGTTCATACACTTAAACCTTCTAACAAAAGTAATATATCGTCTAGCGTCTGTATGTGGGCAAGGTTTAAGAATGAGAAGTTACACTTACTATTTTCCTTTCTTACATGAGCAAACCTGTTTTTAAAGACCATCCATGGGAAGAGAACAATCAGGTGGTCTTTAACCCTTTCCCACATACAACACATCTGCAGCAGATGACTTTGGGAATATCAAGATTACAAATTGTTGAATATGTTAACAGTGGTTCTTCACATCTTTTAATTGAAATATTTAATATGTCATCAGTAAAGACTCCATTCTGCATACCACTCTCTGTATAAAGGGACATATATATGCTTAGATAAAATGAAATGTAACGTTTGCATAATGATACTTGTAGGTGTTTGTTTGTCTTGCCTGCCATGTCAGACATGGATACAAATAATGTAAATGAAAAGCTCTATTAATGTAGGTAATAACCTAAACAGAATAGAATGCATTGTGTCAAAAGAAGAAATTGCTCGTTTTCAAAAGTTGTCTGCTGCATAATTGCTATAGACGGGGTATTGCCAAGGGCCTGACTTTAGCACCGGTTTGACTGTATATGAGAATAATTTCAGGGACTTTCAAGTCAACTTTCTCCAATTATGCCAGAGCTATATCCCCTTAATTAGTGAAATTTAGATTGATATTATTTGTCTGATCTCTAACTGGAGCACTCCTAGCCAAACCCAGTGGTTGGAAGTTCGAACCCTTGCACGTCCAACATTCTTTCGGACGTTTGACAAAGGTCCCTGTGACAAGCGGCATTCGTTTTCCACCAATGGGCTTTCTTTGTGGTAAAGCAGCCAGTTGCTCGGAAAGAATGTTGTGTGGAGTAGTCAGTACAGGTGTGAGAACGCCAGGAAACACATTATAGAATATAATGCTACAATAAGTTTATCAATAGGAGCAGCTCTTCCTTTGCAACTTTGTTGATTGTTCGAAAGGTTTGTTCAGTAGCGTGTTGTTTATTGATTGTTGATAACCATTTTACTGTCTGAAATCACTTGTTGTCGAGTCCGCTTTTGGTGCGCTTGACATATAGCTGTTACAATGTCGGTTCGGTGAGTGTGTCAGTGCGTCCCCGAATCTTAACCATGCATAATAGGATTTCTAATAAAGTTGGCACAAAAGTGCACCATGATGAGGTGGTGTGTCGTGCACAAAATTCAGGTCTGTACCTCAAATGTTAAGGCCACTCGTAGAGGTCAAAGGTCAAAATGAGTACTGTTTGATAGAACTGACTTCTCCGGCCCGGACATTGTCAACAGTTTAGGGGCACTTTGCTTGTAAGAATCAACAGCTAACATGCCATTTACGTTTTCTGGACCTATTAACTACTATGTCATCACTAAGGTGTTAGAAGGTGCTATAATTAGGATGATCTTGGTCCTGTTGGTTTTAATATCTGCATGTGGATACATGGACTTGATATATGTACTTTTTTGTGGCACAATGCATTGGTTTTTAATTTAAACCATGATGGAAATTCAGTACACGTCAGTCTCTCTATTTATATTTAACATTGTGAGTTTACAATTGTTGGTCACCTGAGCATTGCAATGCATATGTCACATTGTTTAACCTATAAACCTGTACTTTGGACTATTTTTACAACGAGATGACTCACTCACCTCAGTGCAACCATCACTGTACGTTCTAGCGCGAATTAGCACTCAATGCTGATAGTGTAGCGCATTTGGGTTGGAGATCGAGCATTATTATATATATTCCTATATTTGTATCAATTGAACAGTTTGGCAAATAGAGACATTGTTCATTATAAGCATTTTTGTGTTTGTTTTTGCTCACAATATTTTCAAAGCAGTTTAAATTTTCTAGGGAGTAAATCCTAAATGTGAAGTAACTACATTTAACAGACCTGTTTAATATCAGACATCATTAAAACCAACCACCAAACAAATGGATACTTTCTTTTCTATGATAGATTAGTCACTTTTCTTTGAAAAACGATTAAAATTCAGAAAAAAGATGTTGCATCTGAGAAGTTGGTAGCATGATCTCGAGTACATTGGTACCCGTGTTTAGATTTCAAAATCGACATTTCCCGAATGGCATCATTGGTTCCCGTCTACAGGCGAGATTCTCACAGCAGAACATCATGTTTTTTGGCGAACACATCATTCCAATGGACTTACACTCCACGGCGGATCCGGTGGCTTTCTTTTCTAAAAGTGTCATGATCTTATCAGCCTTGGCACTTGCTTTCTTCGTTGCCACGTCATCGTGCATGTTGCAAAAATGGGGAATGGAGGAACTTCTGTTTGATCG
This sequence comes from Serripes groenlandicus, assembly GCA_031761405.1. NCBI lineage: Eukaryota > Metazoa > Mollusca > Bivalvia > Cardiida > Cardiidae > Serripes > Serripes groenlandicus. The sequence goes on from JASEVX010000002.1 coordinate 27,154,826, forward strand.
TTTTCTAAAATAGGTATGCTGCAGAGGCATCAAAACTCACAGGGAAAGTTCATCCATTAGCAAAGGTGTATTAAAGATGACCAAGTTGGACCTGTTACGTTCACCTCTATAGCTGTATCAATACCTTCCACATTCAGCTCCTTGAGAGTCAACAAGATTTTTCTTCAATTTTGCATAGTGACTTAGTTCTTGATAGTTTTTTATTTGTGGTTAAAGATTATTTCAGTTACATCATGGTGACAGTTCACTTATTTATGCATCCCGGGTAAACACTCTAGGTTTTGAAATGTGAATTGTCCAAGGGTATCCAATCATGCCGGCCGTGACTGAGGATCAAACCTAAGACATACAGTTTGAAATATCCGACAATAACCACTCGGCCACGACTGATTCCTGTTCGGAAGAGACATAATCTATTTTGAACAAAGCCCTGATCTCATCAGTTGAGAAACATATTCTGACACAGGGTTTCAACATGCTTAATTCGAAAATGTGGTCTCTAAAGTGTACAACATATTTTATTTTAATACGGCCTAGCGACCTGGTGATGAACATGTGATAACCCACACAATTTAGCTTACATAGCTTACCAAGACAAACATTCTGGGAAACTAACATTATTATACTGTCAAATGATGGAGCTTTACTCAAATTTACCCGCACACGAGTTCACTTTTATTGAAAACCGCAAGGCCTACACCGGGATACTGCTTGTTATTTTGCAGGATTTTCTACACGATCGCCGCTACAGTGCCTTCGGCGCTTTCACTATACAATGAAAATACAAATTGTAAGCAACTTTACGTATCCAGGAATAGTTTTCTCTACAGGCGGATCATTTATTGGCACATTTATTGCATTAAGTGGACAAGCATTAAAGGGTATTTTCCAGGTGAGATCATTTATATCCAAGTTCACATTTTCATCTATAAGAAACAAGTTAGACTTATTTGATAAATTAATATTACTTATACTTAATAATGGGGCAGACATATGGGGCTACTTAAATGCAAATAAGCTAGAATATGTTCTCTTACGATTTCTGAAACAGCTACTAGGGGTAAGAAACCAAACACAATATGATTTTATCTATGTTGAATCTGGAAGGTGTCCTTTAAGAAATGAAAGATTAAAACAAATGCTGAAATATTGGTTCAAAGTTATACAGCCAAGTGAAAGAAAATATATTAAAGCAACCAATTCGCTATGTGTTTTGAGTTGTTGAGCTACGATAATAATAGATCTAGAGCAACCAATACGCTATGTCTTTTGAGTGGTCAAGCTACGGTCTACGGCCTAGATCAAGTAAATCGTTATGGGTTTTACGTGGTTGAGCTACGACCTACATATGAGATCAACCAATACGCTATATATTTAGAGCCGTTGAGCTACGACCTACGACCTTAATTAACCAATTTGATATGTGTTTTGAGTGGTTGAGCTTCGATCTACGATCCAGATCAACCAATTCGCAACGTGATTTGGTTGGTTGAGCTACGATCTACGATATACCAATACGATATGATTTTTTAGCGTTTGAGCTACGATCGTCGACCCGGATTAACCAATATGCTATGTACTTTGAGGGGTTAAGGTATGATCTTCGTATTGTGTGTGCTTGAGCTACGACCTACGACCCTTATCAACCAATATGCTATGTACTTTGAGGGGTTAAGCTACGATCTGCGTATTGTGTGTGCTTGAACTACGACCTACGACCCTAATCACCCCATTTGTTATGTGTTTTGATCGGTTGAGCGAAGATCTACGACCCCGATCATCCGATTCGCAACGTGTTTTGAGTGGTTGAGCTACGATCTACAACACAGATCAACCAATACGCTAAGTCTTTTAAGTGGTTGAGTTACGATATACAACCTATTTTAACTATTCACTATGTATTTTGAATAGTTGAGCTACGATAGATGACCAAGGTCAACCATTCTCGTAGAGTTTTGAATGATTAAGCTACGACCTACGACGCAGATCATCTAAAACGCTATGAGTAGTTCAGTTACAACATACGACCCAGATCAATCAATCCGCTGTGTATTTTGAGTGGTTGAGCTACGAACTACCACCCAGACCATCCAATACGCTCTGTGATTTGATTGGTTAAGCTACGATCTACGACTCAGATAAGCCAATACACTATTTGCTTTGAGTGATTTAGCTTCCATATTCGATCCACATAAACTAATACGCAATCTGTTATGTGTTTTGAGTGGTTGAGCTACAATCTACAACCAAGATCAACCAATACGCAATATGTTATGTGTTTTGAGTGGTTGTGCTACAACCCAGATCAACCAATACGCTATTTGTTTTGAGTGGTTGAGCTTCGATCTACGACCCAGGAACAAATTTGTTATGTGTTTTGAGTGGTTCAGCTACGATTTACGGACCAGACAAGCCAATACGCTGTTTGTTTTGAGTGATTTAGCTTCCATCTTCTCTTCGATCCAGATCAACTGAAACGCCATGTGTTTTGAGTGGTTGAACTACAATCGACCCAGATCAACCATTTATGAGTTTTGAATCGATGAGCTACGATCTACGACACGGATCATTCAATACGCTATGCGTTTTGAGTTGTTGAGCTATGATCTACAACCCAGATCACCCAATACGCTATGTATTTTAAGCGGTTGAGCTACGATCTACGACCCAGATCAACCAATTTTGTATGATATGTGAGTGGTTGAGCTATGATCTACATCAATCAATACGCTATTTGTTTTGAGTGGTTGAGCTACGATCTAAGACCCAGGTCAACCTTTTTCTATGAGTTTTTAATGTTTGAGCTACGATTTATGAAGCAAGTCAACCATTCTCTATTTGTTTTGAATGATTATCCTACGACCTACGACACAGATCACCCAATACGCTATGTATATTGAGTGGTTGAGATACAATCTACGACCCAGATCACCCAATACGCTATGCATTTTGAGTGGTTGAGATACAATCTACGACCCAGATCACCCAATACGCTATGCATTTTGAGTGGTTGAGATACAATCTACGACCCAGATCACCCAATACGCTATGCATTTTGAGTGGTTGAGATACAATCTACGACCCAGATCACCCAATACGCTATGTATTTTGAGTGGTTGAGATACAATCTACGACCCAGATCACCCAATACGCTATGCATTTTGAGTGGTTGAGATACAATCTACGACCCAGATCACACAATACGCTATGTATTTTGAGTGGTTGAGATACAATCTACGACCCAGATCACCCAATTCGCTATGTATTTTGAGTGGTTGAGATACAATCTACGACCCAGATCACCCAATACGCTATGCATTTTGAGTGGTAGAGCTACGATCGACGACCCAGGTCAACCATTCACTATGAGTTTCGAATGGTTGAGCTTCGACCTACAACCCAGATCGACCAATTATGTATTGTGTTTGAATGATTAATCTACGATCTACGACCCAGATCAAACAATTCTCTATGATTTTTGAATGGTTTAGCTACGATTTACTACCCAGATCAACCAATTTGCTATGTGTTTCGAATGGTTGAGCTTCGATCTATGATCAAGGTGAGTTGCGATCTACGACCATGATCAACCAATACGCTATGTGTTTTGAGTGGTTGAGCTACGATCCAGATCAACCAAATCGCTCTATGTTTCGAGTTGTTGAGCTACGATATACGACCCATGTCAACCATTCTCAATGAGTTTAGAATGATCGAGCTACGATCTACGATGCAGATCAAACAATATAATATGTGTTCGAGTGGTTAAACTACGATCTACGACCAGTTCAACCAATACGCTATGTGCTTTGAGTGGTTGGGCTACGATTTACGCCACAGATCAACCAATTCTCTATGATGGTTGAACTACGATCTCTGGCCCAGGTCAACCAACTACTTTTTCCAATGGTTAGGCTACGATATACGACCTACGCGCTAGCTTCACACACCTTACTTGTTGAGCGTGTGTAAAAATAGATTTCCAAGGTCAGAAATTTAACTGAATAGTAGATTTATAATTAGATGAGGTTTTTGACCACGTTGAGAAAATATTTCAATAGTGCTCTTCTTTTGGACGCTTATTTTAATTATCTTGCAAGATTACAGTCATACAAGGTTTATCAGATCACCTGAACCGAAGGCTTAATGTGATCGATTCTGATCACTCTCTGTCCGTCGTCCGCCATCAACTTTTAGCTTGAAATAAAATCTCATCTTAAACCACAAGACCGATTTCAACAAAATTTAACAAGAATGTTCCCTTATTGGTCCTTTTTCAAAATTGTTCAAAGATATCAAGTATATGTAGAACTTTGTTTCCTGTGCCTTCAGAAAAGGAGAAAGCTGTCCGGATTTATAAAAGCTGTCCATGCTTGTCCTATTTTGGAACAATTCCTTGTTGTCACGTTCTCCCAAGGTATACTTTCAAATGAGGCATTCAGATAACTGGTGACATGCAGAAAAACAGCGAGCAAGAATAGCAACTCTCTCATGACAAATATTGGAGTTATTGCTCTTCGTCATTTGTGTGTCCCTGGGTCTTCTGAAAAGGTTTGTTTGATATAGACTAAAGTTTACTTAAAGTAACAGAAGCTGTGAATATTACAGCTTGCTAAACCCTTTCCTAAGTGTAGATGCGTCTTGAAACATCTGCTGCGAAAGACTTTAAATACATTGGGTTATAGCCGAAGTTTGCAATGATCAGCCATTTCTCCATGTGTAACAATTCTTTCGACTAGATGTTTTGAGCATTTTCTTCTTTCACACATTTGTTTTCCAAAGTAAGCATCGGGAATTTGCAACCGGACATCCAAGGTTCGACCCCCAGTCGCGGCATTCATGTTAATGTGCCCTTGGGCAATGCACATTTCCTATCCAAGTCACCGGTTTGTCTACACAGGGATCACGAATAAGTAAATTATATCTGTGACATGGTCTATGGAATTTCTTTTTTAATGTCAGCATAAAAAGTGGGAAAGGTAAAGTTTAGCAATATCTGTTTGGTTGAGAAAGAAAACCTTATGTAAGATTTAAGAATAGAACAGATTTTTATTACATGTCAACATTAAAATTAAAATATGTAGTGAGAGATATTCTTAAGAAGTATAACTTCGTCTTCGTGGAAGACAGTGGTGCAGAGGTAGAGCGTCGGCCTCTCACATCAAAGGTCCCTGGTTCGAGTCCCGTGATGAGCGGGTCCTGACTTTGGGATTTTTCCACACAATCGGCGCGAGTACTGGTTAAGTATCCAGGAAGCAGACATCGAGCGTGATTAATATAAGCTTAAAGCTAGTTTCGCAATCGATTTAAAATAAATAAGTTTAAACTAAGAAGTATAACTCTAAGTATAACTCATTTAAATGATAAACTTTTGTAAATTATTAAACTACATACAGTACAATATAATAATAATAATCAAATTGTTAATATATGAATTATTATCATTAGCGAATCCAATATATATATAGAACTGAACAGAGCATGTCAGTGAAAATGTCCTTCGTAATTGACCCGAACATCCCCGCGACACGCCATGCAACGAATACGCGCGCATATGGACACATATATATATGAAAATAAATATTATCATAGCAAACTATTGGACACAATATGTAAATGTATGATCAACAACATATAGCTAATCTTAAAAGCTTCTGATATATATTTGCTTAATATAAATGATTCTGATTTGTTTTGTGTATTTATAATTATACGAATTACATGATTAACAAATAAAATGTATTTCTACGCTGTCAACATGACTTGACCACACAAAACATGCGTAGACAAATTAAAGCAGTATGTGCATTCTTTATTCAGGTGTCATTCATAAACTGAATAAATTAAAGCAGTATGTGCATACTTTCCACAGGTGTAATTATGATTGCGATTTCAAAATTGAATTTAAATTGATGACTTTACATTTGAGATGGGAGAGTGCTGTGTATACTGTCTTAACTAATTAACTCATGAATGAAAGTATATCCACTCAAAGCCACACCTCTTAGTGTAACATATTGCTATATAACCCATGTTAATCTTTGTAGTATTAAATACTCTGGCGACGAGGTTGGGATTGTGTACCGCTATAAATGATTATGATTATGTTAATTGGGGTCATCGTGGACATTGGAACTTAATGGCTAATCACAATCGGAACAAATTTAAGCAGTATGTGCATTCTTTCATCAGGTGTATTATGATTGCGATTTTCAAAATTGAATTTGAATTGATGACTTTACATTTGAAGGGGAGAGTGTTGTGTATATTGTCTTAACACATGAACTTATGAATGAAAGTGTATCCACTCAAAGCGACACCTCTTAGTGTAACATATTTCTATATAACCCATGCATTGTAGTATTAAATATTCTACTAAGCTGTTCAGCTGTTCCTTCATTTGATGTTGTACACATACACAACACGACCCTTGTGTTTATAATATTAAGATTCATACGCATCGTGGTGCAACATCGCTAGGACGGTATAAATATCAATATAAATTGTGTATCGTGAACAACACTATATACAGAGTAAAAAGTACCACCGACCGATCTATAAGTACTTTCAGATCAACAATGAATATTTACACTTTTTCAGAATTTGAAAGAATTAAAAAAGAGCATGTATTTGTTCACCTATGTTATGGAAAAATAACATGTTCAGTTGTTTTGAGGCAGCTGTGACTGTGACTGTATAAAACCATGCTATACTGGATTATTTGGATTATTTTGTGTTAACGTAGTTTACTGTAAAATAATCTTCAGGCACGGATCATTTATTATTGTTCTATTATAGCACAATGTATATATTCTTTCGATTATAATTTGAATCATGTTAATTTCAAAAGTATTTTATATAAATTATTTCAAACACGGTAAAACAAATATGCAACCATTTTGTGTTGTAAGTAACCAGAAAATGAAGATACAGATTGTTTATTTTTTGTTTTTGATATATTAATTGGAATTTCAATATAGTTATCAATGTTATGCAGCTTTTTTTTTTTTTGATATAGCATGCATTGTGATTAATGCACTAATGTAAACTATGCAACGACCTCTGTGAAATACCGCCAATCAAATAAAAGTGTTTGTGATAGACCCCCATTCTGTGTATACAATAACTAAAATATTATTCAATTAACGGACAAAACAAGGTCTTCTTGTGAAGTGTATTTGATAAATGAAAAAAGAAGATCGGTAAATCCTTGTCCTAATATATTCCGTGATCTGCAGTCAGCCCCTTGCTGGCAGCACTTTGAGTGGTTTGATTTAGCATGCAACTTGTGCTTATCAAAAATCTATAATCACACAATTCAAAGTCAATTAATGTAAAATGTGGTTGTTATTTCATTTAAAGTATAGCCATTAATGAGACATCACACAATTAAGTTCATTCGTTGAGATTGAGATCCCCGTCACATTCTTTTCTAAACTAGTGTGTACACAACGATTGGATGAAAAGTGCGGCTTTTTATATGGCCACAAGGTTTTTCTTAATTATGATCTAAATGACCTACTTTCAAACCTTACTGGGGTTTCATGGGGATTAATTTTGTGATGATCTTTTATGAAGATTGAATGAAAAATGTGGCCTCAAATGAGGTCACAAGGTTTGGCTAAACCCAGTTTTTGATCCCACATGACACAGTTTTAAACAAGACTGGGATTTGATGGAGATGTTCTGAAGAATTGTTCATGAAGGATAAACAAGGGCGGCATATAGTGTGTTCACAAGGTACTAGTATTCGAACAATTGTTCATAAATAGTTGATACAAATGTGGCTTCAAATGTGTTCACAACGTTTTCCTACAATATTTAAAATACTTGCATAATTTTGGAATAATGAATCATGACCGAGCATTATGTAAACATTTTATAAGATAGCAAAGGCCAGTTTCTTGTTTAGCCTGCGTTGAGGATCGTTTCCCTGTAGTCATTTCGTCTGTTACGTACATTACGCTTTGATCTTATTGGTTATAGTTAGTAATATTTAGCAGATGGCACATGGTTTCCTTCAAGTCCTTTTGATTTCTTTCATCGGATGGAAGGATTTGCAAAGACTTATTTCTAAGGTTTACAAGAGAAAGTTTATGCAAGACATCAATGTCGCCGGAAAAGACTGCATTAATTTATTTGTTAACACACATGCATTCTTGACTTTCATTAGTCTAAACATACACATAATGTTTTCATTAAGGACAAATTCCAGGATTTTTGAAAGTCCACATACACATTTCAGGATTTCTTTTGGTCAGGATTTTGGAGTTTTTGTATTTGTCAATAAAACCACAACAATTACAGTTTGGGATTTAAATCTACATGCAATAAAAAGCTATTTAACCCTTTCCATGTCTGAAGCAACAATTAAAACTTTAAAACGTTTAAAACATTGAGACCAACGGTTAAATTGCTAAAGACATGAACTTCTTCCTTTTTAATAATAATTATAATAAGTATTTCACAGATGTTAAAATGTATCCTCATATGTTTAAAAAGTAGACCACACTTAAAACACCATATCAGCTAAATTGTTTATTAAGTGCATATGTATGGCGCTAGAGAAGTCCAATTACTATTTAAAACGTGGCAAGTATGAAATTAGTTGGGTGCGAAAGACCAGATTTTCTTTATTTCTAAAATTATTGTTTATCAGAGTTTGTTCTTTTCTTAATTTGTTTCAAGCCAAATGAACCTTTAATATCACACATATTTAATCATTTAACTATCTATCTGTAATATTAGGTATTTGAGCATTCTTTCGAAATGTTGACCTCTTGTCAAGATCGAATCTTTGTGACATCGAAGAAAGTGAAAAAAATCAGGCAAAGCTTTAGTGCATGTTTTATTCCACTGCATTCGAGAGAAAAAAGGTATTTCTATATTAACTTTTATGTGAATGTTCTCCTACATTCGGCCCTTGCACTCGTCTCGTGACGTGAGCGAGATTTTTTGTCTGTATGACTCGTCAATGTTATGGAAGCGTTTTGCTAAGTTAACATTTTACTTCCGGTTACTTCCGTTTATATTTTGGTCACAATACACCAAATAAATTCCTTCTTTGTAGAACACCATATATCATTGAAAAGAGATACTTCTTACCTTTAAAATAATCCATAGAAAATGTGGGGTCATGTATTATGCAAGAAAGAACTCGCTCTGTGAAGATGGGGACCGTCCTTTTTACCACAATCCAGCTAGGCTGAAAATGGGTTTACCCATACTCTACTTTCACTTTCACACAAGGTCAACATACTTAAAATGATCAAATCAAACAGTTCCAGTTCATCCTCTACATATTTACAAAGAATTTACACCCATTGTCACATATCCAATGCAGTCTGGGCCAGATGTACAACCATTTCTAGGCAAACTAAGTTTTGTTTACGCACTATTTGGCTGCAGATCAAAGGGGCCCGCGGATGTATTTAGCGTAATTTAACCTTTTGGCAATATGAAACTAGGTCACGAACTGAGGAGAAAGCGTTTTGACGTTCACAACCGATAAACAGGCATATATTTGAGACATATTTTCAAAATATTTCTTATTTTTGTTTATGTTACCAGTTTATGTTGATACTTATCTAAAATAAAATAATATTTTGACCACTCGCTTCTTCATATCGAAATGCACATGCGCGAAAATCGATGTTAAAGGTCACGAAACTAGGACACAACAGGATACTTTATTTAGCTTAGAAACAGTTCCTATATTTTAGATATACATGGATTAACATTATTAATGAATTATACACAGATCAAGACATCTCTTTGAACATGAAAATAAAATTTAGTAAGTTAAAATTGCCATTAAAAGGAGAATTCGACGTGATCTTTTATCTCGATATTGACATATAACAGTCTGCAGCAAATCTAACAGGGACTCTTTTGCCTTCGTAAATAAGGCAAAAAAACATAAATGCGAGTAAAAATAAAGAAACTGCAAATACTTAAAACATCGGATTATTTATTTCATTTAAGATATGTCATAACTAAGTGTTTTTAAACAAACACAATTGTAACATGTTCAAGACATGTTGTTCTAATAATAACTCGTCCTCCCATGTCATTCCCAAAAAGCTATTAACAATATAAGTCGCGGGCTTCTGCCTGGCGACTTATAAACTATCAACCTCATTGTCAAATAATCATAAAAAAAAATGTTGAAAAAAAAATGATATCTTTAGTTATTTAACGAGGGTTATATTTTTAAGATGTTTTTTTATGTTAACAAATCCCTTATCTAACATACGGGTCGCACTCTTTTTATCTTGATATCGTCAGCTTGTTACAACATTATTTATTGACTTCTTGCATCAAGGTGACCAAATGTTGATCCTTAAAGTATGGTTGCTAACTATCCGATCTACCTAACTAGAATGTAAAAACCTTTAAAGTAAAATATATCAGAATGTAGTTGAAATCAATTCACAGAACTAACAGTCAAATTGGTTTGTCCAAAACTATTATTGTCACTGGAAGTGGTTTTTAACTTTTATACGGAAACCCCTCACCTAACATTATACATGTGTGATCTTGAAGTATTTTCACAAACATTTTGGCAATGTTCCATTGGATCCCAGGTAAAAGGAAAACATAGGGCTTAGTTGTTTTACATTATCCTTATGAAATCCTTCTTCGAGTATGGTGATTTACTCACCATATACTAAGACATTTCTATAGGCGTATGTGTGCGTCAAACAAGAGGATATGTTGTCCCTGAAATTCCCAGCTATTCACATGTCATTATAGTAACCTTTTCCACAATAGAGACGGCACTGATATCGTAAAATATGACTTTTGACAGCATTGTGGGAAAAAGAAGTATTTACTCGTACCTCACACTATTTTAAACCCTGTATCATGGTTTGCATTTACTACTTTTTAGGTCGTTTTTCCCCGCTTTTATTCATTGTCGTTTGGAGGGCGATAAACGAGTCCCTTCGAACTCTCCTTTTTCTAATATTTCATGTGATGCTATAGTGGTTTTCCAACCGACGTTTTCAAAGCAGACGATATTACTTTCCTTATTTAAACACACTGTTTACTCGAACAGTAACTGTGTTACTTTGATCCAGAATACAGCACTGTTTACTCGAACAGTAACTGTGTTACTTTGATCCAGAATACAGCACTGTTTACTCGAACAGTAACTGTGTTACTTTGATCCAGAATACAGCACTGTTTACTCGAACAGTAACTGTGTTACTTTGATCCAGAATACAGCACTGTTTACTCGAACAGTATCGGTGTTACTTTGATCCAGAATACAGCACTGTTTACGCGAACAGTAACTGTGTTATTTTGATCCAGAATACAGCACTGTTTACTCGAACAGTATCGGTGTTATTTTGATCCAGAATACAGCACTGTTTACTCGAACAGTAACTGTGTTACTTTGATTCAGAATACAGCACTGTTTACTCGAACAGTAACTGTGTTACTTTGATTCAGAATACAGCACTGTTTACTCGAGAAGTAACTGTGTTACTTTGATCCAGAATACAGCAAAAATTATCAATTAAACAAAGGAACTTATTGGGGCAAATGGCAATATTTGAGTTGAAGTGAGTCGGGCGGACAAACAACGAACAAGTTCCTACAGGGCGACACAAATATTCAAAATCAGTTTATTTGTGTCATAAATGTGTTATTAATCGATCAAGATCTATTCCCTTAATGCAGTTTAGTAAATCTGAAATACTTGAATTAAATTCCTGCAAATATTAGGGTTTACTGGTTTGATTTTCATATCATTTTTAATTGAGCCACGAAACACGGATACCAATCTGCAGCTCTTTACTATCAGCTATCATCCCGAGGTGCAGTCTGATCAGGATCTGCCTTGTTTGCCATCTGGTTGTACAAGAAGCATTGAAGCATCATCGGACTTGTCATCACCAAAGACAAAGCTGACCATACTAGTTGCATTTTGATCGTAACTATGCCATTAATGTATTTATATATATATTAACTCCGAAGATGTGATTTTATTGTAGATGTGCCATTAATTTATTTATTCTTCGAATTTGTGTTTTGATCATAGCAATGCCATTAATTTATTTATCCTCCGAATATGTGTTTTAATCTTAGATATGCCATAAATTTACATAAACTCCGAAGATGTGTTTTGATCGCAGATATGCCATTAAATGATTTAATCTCCGAATATGTGTTTTAATTGTAGATATGCCATTAATTCATATAACCTCTAAATATGTGTTTTAATTGTAGCTATGCCATTAATTTATATAACCTTCAAAAAGCGACTCATTTTATGGTCCATCAAGCAAACTTTCGCATTTACATACCTGGACGACCCCGTTGCAAATAGCAAACCCATCAACTAAAACATGCTATGTCAAATATACATTTAAAATGCATCCATTACATGACTCCATAACTGTCATCATCTAAAATATTAACATTTATATCATTTTGCATAAACTCGTGAAGTTGATTCAAACCTCGAACGATATTTATGAATACACCCAAACTATTGACAGTGAATCGGTATCAGGCATGAATACACCCAAACTATGGACAGTGAATCGGTATCAGGCATGAATACACCCAGACTATGGACAGTGAATCGGCATCAGGAATGAATACACCCAGACTATGGACAGTGAATCGGTATCAGGAATGAATACACCCAAACTATGGACAGTGAATCGGCATCAGGAATGAATACACCCAAACTATGGACAGTGAATCGGCATCAGGAATGAATACACCCAAACTATGGACAGTGAATCGGCATCAGGAATGAATACACCCAGACTATGGACAGTGAATCGGTATCAGGCATGAATACACCCAAACTATGGACAGTGAATCGGTATCAGGCATGAATACACCCAAACTATGGACAGTGAATCGGTATCAGGCATGAATACACCCAAACTATGGACAGTGAATCGGTATCAGGCATGAATACACCCAAACTATGGACAGTGAATCGGCATCAGGAATGAATACACCCAAACTATGGACAGTGAATCGGCATCAGGAATGAATACACCCAGACTATGGACAGTGAATCGGCATCAGGAATGAATACACCCAGACTATGGACAGTGAATCGGCATCAGGCATGAATACACCCAAACTATGGACAGTGAATCGGTATCAGGAATGAATACACCCAGACTATGGACAGTGAATTGGCATCAGGAATGAATACACCCAAACTATGGACAGTGAATCGGCATCAGGGTATCTGATGCGGTTAAAAATAGTCCCTCATTGGCGTTTAAAAGTATTCGAAAACCCTGTAGATGGCCGACATGAAAGAGCCTGATCGGAGTGCGAATAACAAAGGTTTTTCTTGATCTTCACTTGTCGTTCAATCACGAATGAGGGTTTTCGTATGACATGACTATTTTTATTTTCAAATCATTGATCGAGTCATTGATCTTCTTTGCCAATACATTCTTTGAGCTTCACCTTGACCAAGAATACTTTATATTTACCTCGACAACAAATATTTCCCAGATCAATAAATAAAAGACCTTTACCTTGACGTTTACCTCGAAAAAGAAACTGCGACCTTGAGGAAATCGATGGTAAAATTGCAAGCACTGATGTCCATACACAGTTCTTGGTTAAAACATCGGACAAGAATTGCGTTTGGACAATCACCGCTTATTTGTCCCTGACCTTGATCTCTGGCGTTCTGTTCTTACTAATCGTTATAGTTGTATCTGCTCCATTTGTCTGCTCCATATGTCTGCTCCATGTGTCTGCTCCATTTGTCTGCTCCATTGTATCGTTTGTGTTTTAGTCAATTAAAATATAAAGTTCAATACCCACTATAATACGACCAGGCTTAGTCTAAAAGTAAAAATATAAACACGTCTTGAGATGACCATTTTTTAACATGATTGAAATGCAAAAACAATGTTGACAGAAATAAAAACTTTAACAAGCCAAATGGTCTACGGCAGCACATCAGTCATTTATTGTACTAAACGATCGTTTTGGTGTTGTATTTGTATGTTAACACCCAATTGTATGTTGTAATAAACGATCGTTTTGGTGTTGTATTTGTATGTTTACACCCAATTGTATGTTGTAATAAACGATCGTTTTGGTGTTGTATTTGTATGTTTACACCCAATTGTATGTTGTAATAAACGATCGTTTTGGTGTTGTATTTGTATGTTTACACCCAATTTTATGTTGTACTAAACGATCGTTTTGGTGTTGTATTTGTATGTTTACAACCAATTGTATGTTGTACTAAACGATCGTTTTGGTGTTGTATTTGTATGTTTACACCCAATTGTATGTTGTAATAAACGATCGTTTTTGTGTTGTATTTGTATGCTTACACCCAATTGTATGTTGTAATAAACGATCGTTTTGGTGTTGTATTTGTATGTTTACACCCAATTGTATGTTGTAATAAACGATCGTTTTGGTGTGTATTTGTATGTTTACACTCAATTTTATGTTGTACTAAACGATTGTTTTGGTGTTGTATTTGTATGTTTACACCCAATTGTATGTTGTAATAAACGGTCGTTTTGGTGTTGTATTTGTATGTTTACACCCAATTGTATGTTGTAATAAACGATCGTTTTGGTGTTGTATTTGTATGTTTACACCCAATTTTATGTTGATATGTAGTATTTATTGTACTAAACGATCGTTTTGGTGTTGTATTTGTATGTTTACACCCAATTTTATGTTGATATGTAGTATTTATTGTACTAAACGATCGTTTTGATGTTGTATTTGTATGTTTACACCCAATTTTATGTTGATATGTAGTATTTTCATACTAAAACCTAACATTTTTTAGGATGTCGTGGATAATAAACAACGACAAAAAAATATATACTTCAAACATTATTTGTACAATCGAATGTCTGGCCATCGAATGCTAAATTTTAACGAACAGATCATTCAAATAAATGATTTCCTTGCATCTTGTAAAACTAATACTGATTCCATCATCAACACTGCCACATACAGACGCTTTCGGATGCATCTGTAATGCGAGCTTTTGAAAACATTGCTGTTAAAGGAAACATGAATTACTCATTATGAGCAATTTCTCCTTTTGCTACTTTATTTTCATATCTATTCTACAACCACACTTTTATTCAAAGAGATTTCGCTTATGTTTCTCTTAACGATTTCAAGATCATCTGGTTGCGATGTGTTTGATGTGGGAAAGGTTAACCTGTCTCATCCTTTGTCGGGTTGTCTGGTTTAATGGCGTCACGGATACTGACGGAAATTGACATTTAAAAAGAAAGAGAAAATTGTTCAAATAGAAGAAAATGGTTTAACAATTGCAATTCATCATTTTAATGGCCGCTTTAACTCCATATGAATAATACAAATACAAAGATATTTCTTTTAAATTCTGATCGGAGTTAAACCATATAAGTACAAAGATCTTATTTTACATGTCGTGTGTACGATTGGTATGATTTGTATAGATTATTAATTTAATCCATATGAGTTCATCCATGTTTTCAACAGTCTCAAAATATATCACACATACATTTACAATCCATTTTCTGTGGTAATATAGGGAATACCTCTTAATAATGCGTGTAACAGCTGTCCAATGTTACAGACAAGGAAAGGCTGAGTGAGTGAATGAATGATATAACGAACAGGTCGTTCCATTGATTTGTTTTTCTACTCTCCAAGCGAAAGAAATGCACCTGAACTAGTTTACAGTAACTTTGTCACGACGTTAATATCATGCGATTTTTAGCAAGCAGACGATCAGGTCAATCAGAGAGAGAAATTTGGGAAAATATTAATTAATAAGTTTTCAATCCTAATTCATAACAAAACACCCACATGAAACTGTTGTCTGGAAAAAAGTAACGGTTGTATTACATGAATGAAATTAAAATGTTGGTTAACAATACGAGGGGTAAAGTAAAAAGGCTACCGTTCAATTTGGTTACATTTTCATTTTCGAATTATAAGTAATATTTCATTTATCTTTCTGGACTGTGTTTTCAATTAAACCTACCATAACACATAACTTATGAGGTAACGAATCACTAAAACTAATGATTATATCAAACATTAACTCCGATTCGGACGACGTCGGGTGTCTCTGGTGTCTCTGCAGCAGAGGAAGTGCTTACATAGAGGATATTATCTTTTTCAAGCAATTCTGTTCAATAGCATACTGTATCTTAAATATACATTAAGTTCTTCCACAAACGATTTTTGACCCAATTGTCACTTGAAGACGCATCTTGCAGTAGACGAAATTTTGAAAACATTTTGGGAAAGGGAATAAATTGTTAAAAATGAGAAAGTTTTATATTTGCCACAGTATGTTCAACTCAAGTTTCTCTTATATTGAATGTTAGAGATATTTTCAATAATCATAAAGTTTGAAGACGTTTTACAAGTCGACTGCTGTTATATGTAAGAATATAACATTACAATATAAGTCAACCATTTCCAACATACAGACGCTTTCGCACACGTTTGCAGCAGAAACCGTTTGAAAAGATTGTGGCAAAATAATAAATTAATCAGAATGAGCAATTTATCTTTTAGTAAAATAAATTTCAACTTTTTTCAGTAAGTGTTCTTTCATTAAAGATTTTCCATGTTTTTGCCTACACGTTTATAACGTCGTATTCTGCAATTGTGTCGTATGTGGGAAATGGTTGGACTACGCGAAGCCAGGCTGTGTAATCTATAGAGGTCATGTTTAGATGTTTGGCGATGACACTCTGAAATGAGAAATGAAGAATTATTTCTTGTGACTCGGTTAGTCTTTCTTTATTGGTCGAAATGATCTTATGAGACGGTATAAAACGCCTCATTCTCTATTGGCTGATGTTGTCGTCCTGGGTTACTAATGGATAAAAACCCGGGGGTCGATTTGAAATGAATAGAGAAGAGATGCATTAACCCTTATCCTCATACAATGTTCCCCTTTACCGCCTTGCCCTGCATTTTATAAACTAGTGTGTTAACAGGCATCAATCCAGTTATTCGAACACCTTTACCGCCATGCCCTGCATTTTATAAACTAGTGTGTTAACGGGCCTCAACCCAGTTATTCGAATAAATACATTTGTAAGGTATAAATACCAATTTTGAATTTTAAATCCTTATTTATCTGTATAATCCGCGGCATAGATTTTCAAGAAATTAAATTCAAATATGTTATGTATTCACATCAAGCTCACTGTATAAGCTATTTCCCACATATGACAAATCTGCAGCAGAAGACTCGAAAACTATCTATGCAAACATATGACAAATCTATATACATTTAAATGAAAGTATAATTATCGCAAAGAGTTGAAAACATTGTGGCAAAAGGAGAACTTGCTCATTATGTTTTCAAAATTCGCCTGCTGTAGAGGCGTTGGAAAGCTTCTGTATGTGGGGATGTATTAAGGTTTTTAAAGCTTGTTCAATATCACCACATTCTCACATCTAGTCATGCATGACAACGCTTTCTAACATGCAGAAATATTTGGATGTATCTGCAGCTGTCAACTTTTGAAAACATCGTGACAAAAGAGAAATTGCGCTATTAAACACTTTTGTCGCATATATATATTTTTAACTCTATTAAAAGATTATCAATATATTTTCATTTCGAGATATAATTATTTTATATTGTTTGTCTAGATTTTGTTTCAAAGTCGTCTGATGGGGTTTGTCCTCGGTGGGAGACGCTTAAGTCTAATTTGAAAAGTTTAGAAATAACACAATTCTATAACATTACACATTTCAGCTAAACAAATATAAATGTCTATTCCCTGTATATAAACAAAGGTTTAGCATATTAACAAAGTGATTTGCATTTTAATAAACAAAACTAAATTAAAAGACAAAAATTCATTTCGATTTACTTTGCATCCATCTCACATACACCTATTTTTGAAGTATTTGTAAGAGTAGACGATTACTGAGTAAATATATAGCGAGTAATTGTTGGAACAATATGTTCTCTTTCTCTTAGACACACTATGAATTGTTTACCAGACAGTCTAGAAGTAAATATAGATGGATAAATGTTACCAGACAGTCTAGAAGTAAATATAAGGGGAAAAGGTTTCCAGACAGTCTAGAAGTAAATATAGATGGATAAATGTTACCAGACAGTCTAGAAGTAAATATAAGGGGTAAATGTTCCAGACAGTGTAGAAGTAAATATAAGGGGTAAAGGTTGCAAGACAGCTGTAACTAACGATATAAAGTAGTCCCTGTATAGTGAGAGACAAGTACAACAATTTATTCAAAAAGCATAACAAAAGGTTGCGCGGTGGAGTGAAACAGTCTTTAGACGAATTAGACACATGTGTAGTAGACGACTTTTTAAAACATTGTGACAAAAGGAGCAATTTCTTCTTTTGCTGCAATGGTTTCAATTATTTTTCATCATTATACTATCATTTATAGATATTTCAATATAGATCTATTTGCATAGATGTTTCCAAAATCGTCTGTTGTCTTTGTAATTAATACATGTAGTACTTATATTATTAAAGTTGATGAGCTAGTAAATAATTGCGAGGCATTTAATAAATCGGAAGCCAATGTGACACAATCATGAATTACATTACTATTTTCTTCTAAATTGTGAATGTTCTTGAATAGGAAACGGACGGACAGGCAGAATTAATTAGAATAGCCCATCCTGAGTCTTCTGTTTAGGTAAAGATAACCCCACCCTGTAGCACGTGAACACATCACGGACAGTTTCTATGTATTGAAAGTGTATTCCTTTTTCATAAGTTAAAAGAAAAGTGAAACATGCGTAATCACAATGAAAAGGTGAGCATTGCAGCTAAAACAATCTCTAACAGATTTACTGTTCTGTATTGCTTATCAAAATAGCTTTTGTCAATCATCGGAAAAAAGTCATTGTGACTATCAATAATTCGTCTTATACCAACGGGTTTAAAAACTGCTCCAGTTTCCGGTATAGAACTGGTGCGAGAGGTCGTGATATGAATGGCGTTATGTATCAATATGCTACCGTAATCTCAATAGCTACTTTTAAACGATTACGCTACATTTGCCACATAGAGTGTCCATAATGTTAGTGTTTACTAATTGTTTTTGAAGTCGTCTGCTGCCGATTTGTTGTATGTTGGAAACGGCCAATACTGCCCGCATATGATATTTTAGAGTCGTCTGCTGTAGATTTGTTGTAAGTTGGAAACGGCCAACACTGCCCGCATAACGGCCAACACTGCCCGCATAACGGCCAACACTGCCCGCATAACGGCCAACACTGCCCGCATAACGGCCAACACTGATCGCATAACGGCCAACACTGCCCGCATAATGGCCAACACTGCCCGCATATGGTATTTTAGAGGCTGTTGTATGTTGGAAACGGCCAACACTCCCCGTATATGATATTTTAGAGTCGTCTTCTTAGAAAAAGACAAGTTAAATTTAAATTTCACTTTTACCACTCTGTTTAAAACAGTTTTCGTCCGTAAAGGTGTGAGCAGTCGTTTTCGTGCGTAAAGGTGTGAGCAGTCGTCTTCGTTCGTAAAGGTTTGAGCAGTCGTCTTCGTCCGTAAAAGTGTGAGCAGTCGTCTTCGTCCGTAAAGGTGTGAGCAGTCGTCTTCGTCCGTAAAAGTGTGAGCAGTCGTCTTCGTCCGTAAAGGTGTGAGCAGTCGTCTTCGTCCGTAAAGGTGTGAACAGTCGTCTTCGTCCGTAAAAGTGTGAGCAGTCGTCTTCGTCCGTAAAGGTGTGAGCAGTCGTTTTCGTCCGTAAAGGTGTGAACAGTCGTCTTCGTCCGTAAAAGTGTGAGCAGTCGTCTTCGTCCGTAAAGGTGTGAGCAGTCGTTTTCGTCCGTAAAGGTGTGAACAGTCGTCTTCGTCCGTAAAGGTGTGAGCAGTCGTTTTCGTCCGTAAAGGTGTGAGCAGTCGTCTTCGTCCGCAAAGGTGTGAGCAGTCGTCTTCGTCGGGGTGTTAAGGGGTACTATATATAAAATGTTACAGAACAGTTTACGGTCTTATGCATATCTGGGTGTGAACGATGTTTAGATCCACCAACATGTCCACATTAATCCTGCATACGAACACATGTCAAGCCATAGCAACAGACAGCTTTTAAAACATTGTGCGAAATTGTTAAATTGCTCTAATGAAGCAATTACTGCATTTTTCACGATGCTTTCCACCCTGTAACGTGGTAAAACTTCCCGTTTTCTAGATGCTACATTTCATTATATAAAATAGACGACTCTAAAAAATCAATCATATAAGCTAAATGGTTAATACGAAAATGTAGATTTGATCAATTGCCTTTGTATATGCATGTTAAATTTCATCTCGAAAACGAATACAATTTTGTCTATCTCAAACTTTCAGTTCTCGAAGAAGGAAACATATTGCCAGGAAAGAAGAACCCAATCAATGTAAGCAAACCATCAATTTCTCATAATAAAACATAAATAATTAGAAAATGGTCTATTGAATCGCGGAAAGGGATTAAACCGTGTTAAAAAAACCCATTACGACAGTAACAACCTCGTTCACGTATATTTTATGTCGTTTTTATTTCAAAGGTTGTTCTTAATTGAATCATATTGACAAATCAAAGTATTGATACTGCCGAACGAGGTAATCTAGAGCCGGATAAAGTGAACTATTTAAGGTACATATCCTTTATTTGTAGGGACGTAAAATTATGTTGCTTAACCCTTGCCATTTGAAACCTATTTTTAGCAATAAGCGACTTTTACAAATAATGTGTAACAAAAAGGAGATTTGTCCTGAGCATTGACCGTCAGCATTTTGTGACCAACGACTATCTAGATACATGTATATATGCGCTTTCACTTAGTTTGACTTCTCTGTTCGAGACCAGTCGTACAACCAGTCATACAAGTCGACAATCAGTCATACAATCAGTCATACAAGTCGATAACCAGTGTTACAATCAGTCATACACGTCGACAACCAGTGTTACAATCAGTCATACAAGTCGATAACCAGTGTTACAATCAGTCATACACATCCACAACCAGTGTTACAATCAGTCATACAAGTCGACAACCAGTGTTACAACCAGTCATGCACGTCGATAACCGTTCGTATAATCAGTCATACACGTCGACAACCAATGTTACAATCAGTCATACACGTCGACAACCAGTGTTACAATCAGTCATACAAGTCGACAACCAGTGTTACAATTAGTCATACAAGTCGACAACCCGTGTTACAACAAGTCATACAAGTCGACAACCAGTGTTACAACAAGTCATACACGTCGATAACCATTCGTACAATTAGTCATACACGTCGACACTTCGTATAACCATTTATACAAGTCGATAACCATTCGTACAATGTGTCATACAAGTCGACAATCAGTGTTACAATCAGTCATACACGTCGACAACCAGTGTTACAATCAGTCATACACGTCGACAACCAGTGTTACAACCAGTCATATACGTCGATAACCAGTGTTACAACCAGTCATATACGTCGACAACCATTCGTATAACCAGTCATACACGTCGACAACCGTTCGTATAACCAGTCATACACGTCGATAACCATTCGTATAACCAGTCATACAAGTCGATAACTATTCGTACACTTAGTCATACACGTCGACAACCATTCGTACAATTAGTCATACAAGTCGATAACCATTCGTACACTCAGTCATACACGTCGACAACCATTCGTATAACCAGTCATACAAGTCGATAACTATTCGTACAATTAGTCATACAAGTCGACAACCATTCGTACAATTAGTCATACAAGTCGACAACCATTCGTACAATTAGTCATACAAGTCGATAACCATTCGTACAATTAGTCATACAAGTCGATAACCATTCGTACAATTAGTTATACACGTCGACAACCATTCGTACAATTAGTTATACACGTCGACAACCAGTGTTACAACAAGTCATACAAGTCGTCAACCAGTGTTACAATCAGTCGTACAAGTCGACAACCAGTGTTACAATCAGTCATACACGTCGACAACCAGTGTTACAATCAGGCATACACGTCGACAACCAGTGTTACAATCAGTCATACAAGTCGACAACCAGTGTTACAACAAGTCATACAAGTCGACAACCAGTGTTACAACAAGTCATACAAGTCGACAACCGGTGTTACAACAAGTCGTACAAGTCGACAACCAGTGTTACAACAAGTCATACACGTCGACAACCAGTGTTACAATCAGTTGTCCAACCAGTCGTACAGCCAGTCGTACAACCAGTCGTATAACCAGTCATACAAGTCTTCAACCAGTCTTCAACCAGTCTTCAACCAGTCGTACAACCGGTCTTCAACCAGTCGTACAACCAGTCGTACAACCAGTCGTACAACCAGTCGTGAAAACAGTCATACACCCAGTCGTATAACCAGTCATACAAGTCTTCAACCAGTCGTACAACCAGTCGTACAACCAGTCGTACAACCAGTCGTACAACCAGTCGTGAAAACAGTCATACACCCAGTCGTATAACCAGTCATACAAGTCTTCAACCAGTCTTCAACCAGTCGTACAACCAGTCGTACAACCAGTCGTACAACCAGTCGTACAACCAGTCGTACAACCAGTCGTACAACCAGTCTTCAACCAGTCGTACAACCAGTCGTACAACCAGTCGTACAACCAGTCGTACAACCAGTCGTGAAAACAGTCATACACCCAGTCGTACAACCAGTCAAACAAGTCGCCAACCAGTCGTATAACCAGTCATA
Organism: Serripes groenlandicus; assembly: GCA_031761405.1. Lineage (NCBI taxonomy): Eukaryota > Metazoa > Mollusca > Bivalvia > Cardiida > Cardiidae > Serripes > Serripes groenlandicus. The sequence goes on from JASEVX010000002.1 coordinate 27,177,550, forward strand.
CAAGTCTTCAACCAATCGTACAACCAGTCGTACAAGTAACTTTCATAAGTATGACGTGTAGAACGGTAATCACCGATGTACGAATGTACAATTCATTTATTTTATATAAGTTAATGTTTTAGTCGATCAAATTGTAGAATTAGAACATGTCGATCTTTAGAAGTCTTTCCTAAGACATACATATCTGTAGAGGTTAAACGTTTCCTTATACACGATTATATTCAAAGGGTAAACGTTTCCTAATACAGACACATGTCAAGGAGAAACGTTATATATAATACAGTCGTATGACTAAACTGTTGAATTTAAAAAAAAAAAATAGCAATAAAAGGTAATGCGTGAAAGGCGTGCTGATGTTTAAAAATATCTCTTTCAATGAACAAGAAAAAAGAGTCATAATGCATAAGCCAAATGAATAAAAGTTAAACATAATGCTTAAGTTTTATTTTATTTCTAACGATATAGTCATTTACATAATGTCATATTATAATCTATCTTATAAAGGCATACAATATGAGAAATATTTGCCAGTAAAAATCAACAACTTAGATTTTTTAACTCTTCCAAAAGAAATTTACTATTTTTGAACAGTACGATTTTTTCTCATTTCTACTGCTACTGTCAAAGTTATAGGTCTTCTTTCGATATATTACGGAACACATTGACCTTCATATGTTAGACATTAAACTGATATTGCTTATATGCCACGTTGTAAAAAAAACCTGTTTTTCATAGTTGTGCAGCCAGAGCCAACTTGGACAGAATTCACACAGTCTGATCAGGAGATACACATCGGAAATTTTTCTGCCAGAAGCAGACAGATCTGATGTCAAACTTGGCTATTGTTAACATCAGGAAAGTACGGGTTTTTTCTGTGCCCTGTCACCATTAAAACCCATCCCCACACACAATACATATGCAGCAGACGACTTTGAGAACATCTTGAAAACAAATATTGAGAACAATTCATAATGAAAGCGTTATTAATGAATGGAGTTGAAAACATTATAGCAAAAGATAAATTGCTCATCGTGAGCTATTTGTTCTTCTGTCACAACGTTTTCAGAAACCGTCTGCTGCAGATGCAGATGCATCTAGACGTGTTTATATGTGGGAAAGGGTTATTGTGTACTGTTTACCACCTACTGTGTTCATCAGTAAACGTCCTTCAACCATGAATTATGCGTAGCTCATCGAAAAATAACATTATATCTTGTCTGGTTGAATCCTTCTTCGATAAAACAGAAATGTTCTCCTTTTACATTGAACACTCACAATGTGCATGTTTTAAATATTCTTCTGAAACGATATTTTAACATGACACACATGGACTCATTGAATAAAGGTTTACGTGACACACATGGTCTCATTGAATAAAGGTTTATGTGACACACATGGTCTCATTGAATAAAGGTTTACGTAACACACATGGTCTCATTGAATAAAGGTTTACGTGACACACATGGTCGCATTAAACAAAGGTTTACGTGACACACATGGTCGCATTAAACAAAGGTTTACGTGACACACATGGTCTCATTGAAGAAAGGTTTACGTGACACACACGGTCTCATTGAAGAAAGGTTTACGTGACACACATGGTCGCATTAAACAAAGGTTTACGTAACACACATGGTCTCATTGAGTAAAGGTTTACGTGATTCACATGGTCTCATTGAATAAAGGTTTACGTGACACACATGGTCGCATTAAACAAAGGTTTACGTGACACACTTGGTCTCATTAAACAAAGGTTTACGTAACACACATGGTCTCATTAAACAAAGGTTTACGTGACACACATGGTCGCATTAAACACAGGTTTACGTAACACACATGGTCTCATTGAATAAAGGTTTACGTAACACACATGGTCTCATTGAATAAAGGTTTACGTGACACACATGGTCGCATTAAACAAAGGTTTACGTGACACACATGGTCGCATTAAACAAAGGTTTACGTGACACACATGGTCTCATTGAATAAAGGTTTACGTAACACACATGGTCTCATTGAATAAAGGTTTACGTAACACACATGGTCGCATTAAACAAAGGTTTACGTGACACACTTGGTCGCATTAAACAACGGTTTACGTGACACACTTGGTCGCATTAAACAAAGGTTTACGTGACACACTTGGTTCATTAAACAAATAGTTATGTGTCACAAATGTTCTCATTGAAGAAAGGGTTACGTAACACACATGGTCTCATTGAACAACGGTTTACGTAACACACATGGTCTCATTGAACAACGGTTTACGTTACACACATGGTCTCATTGAACAACGGTTTACGTTACACACTTGGTGTCATTGAACAACGGTTTACGTTACACACATGGTCTCATTGAACAACGGTTTACGTTACACACATGGTCTCATTGAACAACAGTTTACATGGTCTCAAAGTTTAAGATAGCTGTGGACTATTTCTATGGTGTAAAGGTGTCTGTCCAAAGCTTAATATAGCTGTAAGATAGTTGTATGGCGTATATGTGTCTGTACAAAGCTTAAGATAGCTGTGAGATATTTATATGGTGTATATGTGTCTCTCCAAAGCTGTAGATAGCTGTGAGATATTTGTATGATGTAAAGGTGTCTCTCCAAAGCTTAAGATAGCTGTAGGATATTTGTATGGTGTATATGTGTCTTTCCAAAGCTTCAGATAGCTGTGAGATATTTGATGATGTATATGTGTCTCTCCAAAGCTGTAGTTAGCTGTGGGATATTTATATGGTGTATAGTTGTCTCTCCAAAGCTGTAGATAGCTGTGGGATATTTATATGGTGTATAGGTGTCTCTCCAAAGCTGAAGATAGCTGTAGGATATTTGTATGGTGTATATGTGTCTGTCCAAAGCTGTAGATAGCTGTGGGATATCTGTATGTTGTATAGTTGTCTGTTCAATGTTTAAGATAGCTGTGGGATATTTGTATGATGTATAGGTGTCTGTCCAAAGCTTAAGATAGCTGTGAGATATCTGTATGGTGTATAGTTGTCTGTACAAGGTTTAGGATAGCTGTAGGATATTTGTATGGTGTATAGGTGTCTTTCCAAAGCTTACGATAGCTGTGAAATATTTGTATGGTGTATAGTTGTCTGTACAATGTTTAAGATAGCTGTGGAATATTTGTATGGTGTATATGTGTCTCTCCAAAGCTTAAGAAAGCTGTGAGATATTTGTATGGTGTATAGTTGTCTGTACAAGGTTTAAGATAGCTGTTGAATATGTGTATGGTGCATAGGTGTCTGTCCAAAGATTAAGATAACTGTGGAATATGTGTATGGTTTATAGGTGTCTGTCCAAAGCTTAAGATAGCTGTGGAATATTTGTATGGTGTATAGGTGTCTGTCAAAAGCTTAATATAGCTGTAGGATATTTGTATGGTGTATATGTGTCTGTCCAAAGCTTAAGATAGCTGTAGGATATTTGTATGGTGTATATGTGTCTGTCCAAAGCTTAAGATAGCTGTGGGATATTTGTATGGTGTATAGGTGTCTCTCCAAAGCTGTAGATAGCTGTGGCATATTTGTATGGTGTATAGGTGTCTGTCAAAAGCTTAATATAGCTGTAGGATATTTGTATGGTGTATATGTGTCTGTCCAAAGCTTAAGATAGCTGTAGGATATTTGTATGGTGTATATGTGTCTGTCCAAAGCTTAAGATAGCTGTGGGATATTTGTATGGTGTATAGGTGTCTCTCCAAAGCTGAAGATAGCTGTAGGATATTTGTATGGTTTATATGTGTCTGTCCAAAGCTTAAGATAGCTGTGGGATATTTGTATGGTGTATATGTGTCTGTCCAAAGCTTAAGATAGCTGTGGGATATTTATATGGTGTATAGGTGTCTCTCCAAAGCTGAAGATAGCTGTAGGATATTTGTATGGTGTATATGTGTCTGTCCAAAGCTGTAGATAGCTGTGGGATATCTGTATGTTGTATAGTTGTCTGTACAATGTTTAAGATAGCTGTAGGATATTAGTATGGTGTATAGGTGTCTGTACAAAGCTTAATATAGCTGTGAGATATGTGTATGGTGTATAGTTGTCTGTACAAGGTTTAGGATAGCTGTAGGATATTTGTATGGTGTATAGGTGTCTCTCCAAAGCTTACGATAGCTGTGAAATATTTGTATGGTGTATAGTTGTCTGTACAATGTTTAAGATAGCTGTGGAATATTTGTATGGTGTATATGTGTCTCTCCAAAGCTGTAGATAGCTGTGGAATATTTGTATGGTGTATAGTTGTCTGTACAAGGTTTAGGATAGCTGTAGGATATTTGTATGGTGTATAGGTGTCTTTCCAAAGCTTACGATAGCTGTGAAATATTTGTATGGTGTATAGTTGTCTGTACAATGTTTAAGATAGCTGTGGAATATTTGTATGGTGTATATGTGTCTCTCCAAAGCTTAAGAAAGCTGTGAGATATTTGTATGGTGTATAGTTGTCTGTACAAGGTTTAAGATAGCTGTTGAATATGTGTATGGTGCATAGGTGTCTGTCCAAAGCTTAAGATAGCTGTGGAATATTTGTATGGTGTATAGGTGTCTGTCAAAAGCTTAATATAGCTGTAGGATATTTGTATGGTGTATATGTGTCTGTCCAAAGCTTAAGATAGCTGTAGGATATTTGTATGGTATATATGTGTCTGTCCAAAGCTCAAGATAGCTGTGGGATATTTGTATGGTGTATAGGTGTCTCTCCAAAGCTGTAGATAGCTGTGGAATATTTGTATGGTGTATAGGTGTCTGTCCAAAGCTTAAGATACCTGTGGGATATTTGTATGGTGTATAGGTGTCTGTCCAAAGCTTAAGATAGCTGTGGGATATTTATATGGTGTATAGGTGTCTCTCCAAAGCTGAAGATAGCTGTAGGATATTTGTATGGTGTATATGTGTCTGTCCAAAGCTGTAGATAGCTGTGGGATATCTGTATGTTGTATAGTTGTCTGTACAATGTTTAAGATAGCTGTAGGATATTAGTATGGTGTATAGGTGTCTGTACAAAGCTTAATATAGCTGTGAGATATGTTAATGGTGTATAGTTGTCTGTACAAGGTTTAGAATAGCTGTAGGATATTTGTATGGTGTATAGGTGTCTCTCCAAAGCTTACGATAGCTGTTAAATATTTGTATGGTGTATAGTTGTCTGTACAATGTTTAAGATAGCTGTGGAATATTTGTATGGTGTATATGTGTCTCTCCAAAGATTAAGAAAGCTGTGAGATATTTGTATGGTGTATAGTTGTCTGTACAAGGTTTAAGATAGCTGTTGAATATGTGTATGGTGCATAGGTGTCTCTCCAAAGATTAAGATAACTGTGGAATATGTGTATGGTTTATAGGTGTCTGTCCAAAGCTTAAGATAGCTGTGGAATATTTGTATGGTGTATATGTGTCTGTCCAAAGCTTAAGATAGCTGTGGGATATTTATATGGTGTATAGGTGTCTCTCCAAAGCTGAAGATAGCTGTGGGATATTTGTATGGTGTATATGTGTCTGTCCAAAGCTTAAGATAGCTGTAGGATATTTATATGGTGTTTATGTGTCTGTCCAAAGCTTAACATAGCTGTAGGATATTTGTATGGTGTATATGTGTCTGTCCAAAGCTTAAGATAGCTGTGAGATATTTGTATGGTGTATAGGTGCCTCTCCAAAGCTGTACATAGCTGTAGGATATTTGTATGGTATATATGTGTCTCTCCAAAGCTTAAGATAGCTGCAGGATATTTGTATGGTGAATAGGTGTCTGTCCAAAGCTTAAGATAGCTGTAGGATATTTGTATGGTGTATAGGTGTCTCTCCAAAGCTTAAGATAGCTGTAGGATATTTGTATGGTGAATAGGTGTCTGTCCAAAGCTTAAGATAGCTGTAGGATATTTGTATGGTGTATATGTGTCTCTCCAAAGCTGTAGATAGCTGTGGGATATTTGTATGGTGTATAGGTGTCTCTCCAAAGCTGTAGATAGCTGTGGGATATTTGTATGGTGTATAGGTGTCTGTCAAAAGCTTAAGATAGCTGTAGGATATTTGTATGGTGTATATGTGTCTGTTCAAAGCTTAAGATAGCTGTGAGATATTTGTATGGTGTATAGTTGTCTCTCCAAAGCTGTAGATAGCTGTGAGATCAGTCAATTCTTCAACATCATCTTGGGAGAATCGAAAAATATGGAAGACTGGTGTTCAACAATACACGAGCTAAATCTAATATCTGAACTTTTTGAAAAAAAGTATAATGTTTTGCTTTATTATCGTAATAATACGAATCGTGTGGTCGCATTGGTATCTATGGGTTGTGGACAGGCCAATCTGACACTTAAATCATTCTTAGAGGGGTCAACGCTTTTTCGAGCACGTTCAGTAAGGAAATGGGTAAGGTTGATTGTCCGGTAATTTTTTACAAAATGAGAAAGTGTAGGACTCATGTGGAGACGGCTGTAAGATGATAACTACATCAAGTGTGACGATGTCTGCCACTTGCTGGTTAAATGATGTGTGACGCGTGGATAGGCCGACCTTTTTGCCATTTAAAGTTGCTCACATTTCACAAGCCCAACACTATTTGTGGCATGTCACATAAAAAAACACCTTTCGAGATTTTTAAAATAATAGTTGTTACGGTAAAATTGCATACGGTAAATGTACTTTAAAAGGTTCGTTTGCATTACTCTTTTGCACAGGTATCGAAGATGTACAGTAAAAGAACCTAGATGGCGACCATGTCAGACTGTTCTTCGCTAATTGAACCTTTATGGCGATCATGTCAGACCGATCTTCGCGAATAGACCCTAGATGGCAACCATGTCAGACGCATATAACCTATATGGCGACCATGTGAGACTGTACCGAAACACACGTCAATCTAGGTTATCGGTGGTTCTCACGTTCATTTGATAAATCAATCACGGACCTAAACACTGAAGGGTTTACACTTCATGGGGAATTGATAAATCAATCACGGACCTTCACACTGACGGGTTTACACATCATGGGGAATTGATAAATCAATCACGGACCTTCACACTGACGGGTTTACGCATCATGGGGAATTGATAAATCAATCACGGACCTTCACACTGACGGGTTTACACATCATGGGGTATTGATAAATCAATCACGGACCTTCACACTGACGGGTTTACACATCATAGGGAATTGATACATCAATCACGGACCTTCACACTGACGGGTTTACACATCATGGGGAATTGATAAATCAATCACGAACCTTCACACTGACGGGTTTACGCATCATGGGGAATTGATAAATCAATCACGGACCTTCACACTGACGGGTTTACGCATCATGGGGAATTGATAAATCAATCACAGACTTTCACACTGACGGGTTTACGCATCATGGGGAATTGATAAATCAATCACGGACCTTCACACTGACGGGTTTACGCATCATGGGGAATTGATAAATCAATCACGGACCTTCACACTGACGGGTTTACACATCATGGGGAATTGATAAATCAATCACGGACCTTCACACTGACGGGTTTACACATCATGGGGAATTGATAAATCAATCACAGACCTTCACACTGACGGGTTTACACATCATGGGGAATTGATGCAAATAACGCTAAAATCGGCACTGTGCCACGCACATGTTTATTGGATGTTGATGGTAATAAGAAACACAGCTTTATCCAACTCTGATGATTCCCCACAACATAACGGTTTCATATATAAACTGTTAAGTTTAGTTGCTTCTTTCAAAACATGTTCCTGCTGAGATTTGAACTGATAATGTTAAAACAGGTGTTTTAAACTACAGTTTGGGTTTTAACTTTTAGCAGCAGTTCATAAATATGTGTAATTTCATTACCAGTATGTAATATAAAGTATAAGAATCAGGTGTACAATTATAGATTCCTATTACAATGTATACCAGTTGTTACCATGTTTATGTATAGATTAGACAATTTCACACAGAAAGTTATATCAGAGGAGAGAACACTAATGTGAGGTCCCTGGGAGACTTATTACTGAAATTAATTGTGAACTGCTTTTATTTTTTTTATAATATAGCCTTTTCTGTTATATATCATACCACTGATTCTAGTATTACTTTCATATTTTGATAAAGACTAGGTCATAGACATAGCTGCTTTCCCTGCTAAACTATACAATGTAAACAAAAATGATATTTTCTAATTTACTGCAATATATTGATACAAGTCTTAAGGTCAATAAAACTGCACAGTCGAGGATATGATATTTAAGGTGTTTTCTTGAATGGGGGCAACATTAGACAGGACGGTTTCGGATTCAAATGACAAGCTTCAAGGGTAAGAAACTACCGAAATATACCGGGTACGAAATTACTGAGGTACGAAGTTACTGTATTCCATACAATATAAGTAAAGGCGGCACCTATTTCGGGTTAACATTTATTAACTTTTGTAATCGGTAAATCATTCTCCGTGATCTGCAGTTACTATCTACATTGAATTTAGGTTTCTGATCCTATATATATCAGTTTTTGTGAAAATAAAGGTAACATTCCTTTATAAGTAAAATAAAAAAAGTAGTTCCGGCATACCTATATCTCACGCACAGTGTGGGTGATATGGAGTTTTATTTCACTGATAGAACACAGTATCTCATCATTGAGCATAACATAAATAGGCTTTATCTTAATTATCATATAAACATATTGAAAAGCGTTCTCTACTAAGAAAAAAGCAAACATACAAATGCGTTGTTATTTTGTTTAGTGTGACAATATGAGGATTTTCGTCCAAACTATTCACAAGTATTTTATAATTGAAACTTCTTTTTGATAAAACCCACGAGCGAGATGAAAGGCCTTTATAGGGACAAATTAAATTAGTTTGCGGTTTCGTTGTTATGGATACCCGGTAATTTTCCCCAGTTAAGATGCTGCCTTTTGACACAGTCGTGTATTTAAACTGTCGGCAAATTGATTCAAGGGGAATATTGATGGGTGCCATGACAAAATAACACACTTACGCGCTTTAAATTTAAAGATAATGGATAACAATATATTACAGACGAGGCAAACGATTTCGGATCTTATTGTATCACCGTTCTAATATTACATAATGGGTCGATATGTATATACAATCATTGAGCAACACTTCTTGTCACAAATTACAACTGCAGGCCTTGTACTACATGACCTAGTTCGGCAAAAAATTATTTCCGACGTTTGACAAAAGTCAATTCTTCTTCCTCAAATGGTCAAACTGTCTATGTGAGAGAACAGACAGTTACACTGTAAAGATTGTTGTGTAGAGAATTGTTGTGAGAAAGCCGGAAAATGGTGTAAATTCCAATCAATCAATGTATTACGTGCATCCGGATAGTTGGGCATTTGAAGAGAAAGTGCTCCCTCATAGAACAAGACAGGTCTCAGCCGGACAGTGGAACATTTGACGAGAAAGTGCCAACACGGAACAAGACAGGTTACAGCCGGGCAGTGGAACATTTGACGAGAAAGTGCCAACACGGAACAAGACAGGTTACAGTCGGACAGTTGGAAATGTTGACGAGAAAGTGCTCCCTCATGGAATAAGACAGGTCTCAGCCGAATAGTATAACATTTGACGAGAATGTGCCAACACGGAACAAGACAGGTCTCAGTCGGACAGTGGAACATTTGACGAGAAAGTGCCAACACGGAACAAGACAGGTCTCAGCCGGACAGTAGAACATTTGACGAGAAATTGCCAACACGGAACAAGACAGGTCTCAGCCGGACAGTAGAACATTTGACGAGAAATTGCCAACACGGAACAAGACAGGTCTCAGCCGGACAGTGGAACATTTGACGACAAAGTGCCAACACGGAACAAGACAGGTCTCAGCCGGACAGTGGAACATTTGACGAGAAAGTGCCAACACGGAACAAGACAGGTCTCAGCCGGATAGTAGAACATTTGACGAGAAAGTGCCAACACGGAACAAGACAGGTTACAGTCGGACAGTGGAACTGTTGACGAGAAAGTACCAACACGGAACAAGACAGGTTACAGTCGGACAGTGGAACTGTTGACGAGAAAGTGCCAACACGGAACAAGACAGGTTACAGTCGGACAGTGGAACTGTTGACGAGAAAGTGCTCCCTCATGGAACAAGACAGGTTACAGCCGGATAGTAGAACATTTGACGAGAAATTGCCAACACGGAACAAGACAGGTTACAGTCGGACAGTGGAGCATTTGACGACAAAGTGCCAACACGGAACAAGACTTCAGCGGAGCAATTGACGAGAAAGTGCATTATTGTGTAATAACCAAATGGGCTTTTACGAATTGACTTCTTTAATTCTGACTACTAATTTTATCATTGTACATCTCTGTTTTAACTCGATACCAATTCCCCTGTTGTTTATCCATAACGCGACTCTGCAGCTGACGCTTTTCGAAAATATTATGAGAAACAGCAGAAAATGCTACAAAAAAACACAATTTCTTTCCTTTTTCACGATGTTTTATCAAAACCAGGCGTATTTATGCCCAATTGGTGTTTACGAAGCATAATTCCCTAAAGATATCAAACAGTTGAGCAATCACCTGATATGCCGTTTTAATAATCTTATGTACACATTGAAAACATTCGGAAGAAAGAAATGCTAAACTCTAGTGAAGAGTGAATTAAGAATTTTATCATCGCGTAGTTTTATTATCGCGTAGTATGAAACATTGAAAGAATGGAATGTAAAACTCTACTGAAGTAAGAAGTTTCTCATCGCATACTTTGAAACATTGAAAGAAAGGAAGGAACTGCCAATCTTGAGTTCAGACTTTTTCAACGACAATGGGCCAGACGAAATTAGACGCTAGGAGGTTATTTCCAAACAATGGCGATTACAAATTAATTGCTTACATTTGTTGTTAGTAGTTAGTCATGATGGTTGTTAGTAGTTAGTCATGATGGTTGTTAGTAGTTAGTCATGATGGTTGTTAGTAGTTAGTCATGATGGTTGTTAGTAGTTAGTCATGATGGTTGTTAGGAGGCTCTAATGATGCCTGCACGACCCGGTAGTAAACCTGTAAGATCTAGATGAGTCGGAATGCATGCTGATTATGATCATCCTGGTATTACCCAGTAATAAACCTGTAAGATCTAGATGAGTCGGAATGCATGCTGATTATGATCATCCTGGTATTACCCGGTAATAAACCTGTAAGATCTAGATGAGTCGGAATGCATGCTGATTATGATCATCCTGGTATTACCCAGTAATAAACCTGTAAGATCTAGATGAGTCGGAATGCATGCTGATTATGATCATCCTGGTATTACCCGGTAATAAACCTGTAAGATCGAGATGAGTCGGAATGCATGCTGATTATGATCATCCTGGTATTACCCGGTAATAAACCTGTAAGATCTAGATGAGTCGGAATGCATGCTGATTATGATCATCCTGGTATTACCCGGTAATAAACCTGTAAGATCTAGATGAGTCGGAATGCATGCTGATTATGATCATCCTGGTATTACCCGGTAATAAACCTGTAAGATCTAGATGAGTCGGAATGCATGCTGATTATGATCATCCTGGTATTACCCGGTAATAAACCTGTAAGATCTAGATGAGTCGGAATGCATGCTGATTATGATCATCCTGGTATTACCCGGTAATAAACCTGTAAGATCTAGATGAGTCGGAATGCATGCTGATTATGATCATCCTGGTATTACCCGGTAATAAAGCTGTAAGATCTAGATGAGTCGGAATGCATGCTGATTATGATCATCCTGGTATTACCCGGTAATAAACCTGTAAGATCTAGATGAGTCGGAATGCATGCTGATTATGATCATCCTGGTATTACCCGGTAATAAAGCTGTAATATCTAGATGAGTCGGAATGCATGCTGATTATGATCATCCTGGTATTACCCGGTAATAAACCTGTAAGATCTAGATGAGTCGGAATGCATGCTGATTATGATCATCCTGGTATTACCCGGTAATAAAGCTGTAAGATCTAGATGAGTCGGAATGCATGCTGATTATGATCATCCTGGTATTACCCGGTAATAAAGCTGTAAGATCTAGATGAGTCGGAATGCTGATTATGATCATCCTGGCGGTCTGTTTTCGTGTGACGTGATCCAAACTGTTATTAAATATTCTGCCAGATTATAAATTAGCATACCTTTTCAGAGTCTGTATCCAGTTTCATACCATGTATGAATGGGTTTTGTACCTGGATAGCGGCTCTGCTTATTATCATGCTTATGCAAAATCCATGGCTTTTCTTTATTCATTCTGGTCGGTTTTATTCAAACTCGCTAGGGTGGAATGCCACGGAAATCAATGGAACACGCGCAATGCATACTAAATGTAAATATGCAAAGTGCCATTTTTCTCTACGTCTCTCTCTCTCAATCTTTCTCTTTTTCTCACACACACTCTCTATCTCTCTTTCTCTCTCTCTCTCTCTCTCTCACAACGTATATTTCACCTGAGTCAGGGATCGTGTTACATCTGGTCACAGTGGCGACTCGGACGAACATTTACATTCGTAGAGTCTCATCACCGCAATCAGTATCCGCTTGTATTGTAATACATGTACTAATATATCAGCTGGTTCCGCTTGTATTGTAATACTAGCATATCAGCTGGTTCCGCTTGTATTGTAATACTAGCATATCAGCCGGTTCCGCTTGTATTGTAGTACTAGCATATCAGCTGGTTTCGCTCCCCAAACGGGTTATTACATTCCAAAATTGGGATGCATGAGATTATATTTCGTCGGGCTGGGCTAAATTTTACATTTGTGATCATTTGTAGATAACATCAAATTGGAAAGGAGGAGAGCTTTCACCCCCAACACATCGGCAGCAGAGGACTCAGAACATATTACGGAAAATATGTGTGAAATGCTTGTATAAATGCAACCATAAATATTGAATGATCAATTATACCCTATTGATTAGAGCATTGTTATAATGAGTGGTAATTCTGAGGAATTATCCTTCTTTAATCACGTCAACATTTGTCTGTTGTGGAGCTATATAGCTCATTATGTACGGTAACGTTTATCGGAAATGATTAAGAAATATATAAACACTTTATATTAATAAAACTCTCTAATTATCAAACTGGGTCTTTATCAAAATTTAAAAAAAACACACACGGAAATTGTAGTGCAGTCCATTCTGGTGTTGAAGAGATCAAAATGTCTTATCAGAATAAAACATGGATAACGATCTACAGGTAAAGTGTGATTAAAGGACAATTCGATCTCTTCAACACCAGAATGGACAGCACTTTAATGTCTGTGTTTTTTTTGTTTTTTAAAGTCTTGATCAAAACCACGTGGTCGTAAATTTGATAATTAAAGTTTTATTAATATAACGTGATTTACTGAATTTCTTCCGTTTGTAGCCCAAATATACAAAGAATTTATAAAAAATAAGGTGCAATCTTTTTTAAAATTGATGTCAGAAGATGCAGTGAGGTCTTATTACGTTCAAGTGGACAGTGAAGACTCTGATGAGATTGTGTATATGCTTGCCTGAGTCTACACTACACATATACAGATGCAATAAGACACCAATGCGTCCAACGCGACACACGTATACAGATGCAATAAGACACCAATGCGTCCGACGCGACATACGTATACAGATGCAATAAGACACCAATGTGTCCAACGCGACACACGTATACAGATGCAATAAGACACCAATGCGTCCGACGCAACACACGTATACAGATGCAATAAGACACCAATGTGTCCAACGCGACACACGTATACAGATGCAATAAGACACCAATGTGTCCGACGCGATACACGTATACAGATGCAATAAGACACCAATGCGTCCGACGCGACACACGTATACAGCCATAAAACCCATCTGAATACAAGTGACTCAATGTACTGCGGTCCACACAATTATAATTGACTTTTTACCTTTAATGGATGCAAACTGAGATACAGAACAAACGTACTCTTTTTCATTGCAAATCCGTTATACTGTTTGAAAAAATACCTAAGTATGACCATGTGAAAACCATGTAAGTTCTTTAAATCGGAAGTTTGAAGGTTAAGGTCGCAATTCAATGTCAAATGACACAGACGTGTTTGCCGTTGACAACATGTCTATCGTATGGTACATTAGTTTCTTTGCGTTGGTTGTTATGTCATTCGTAAATAAATAAATAAATATATTGGCTAAGATGGGAACCAAAGAAAGGAAATTAAGAAAGAAATGCAGTTATTTAAGTGTTGTATAACACTGAAAACTACGTCATATTAACGAACACTTATTATTTTACATATAACTATTTTCCTCATAAAGCCGACATTTGGCGTCTTTCCAGCAAATGATCTTTGAAAAAAGCATGTGTTATATTTTCCTAAGCAGACTATTAAAATGTCATATCACACATACGGTTATTTTCCAACTCTTCCGTGTTGTACCATTCTATTTGAATTTTAAATGTTTAATGAAGTACTTAAAATTTCTGCGATACAGGTTTTGCCGCATCTGTTGCTAATTTTTCTTTTCCTTGCATTTTTTTGGGGGAAATTGCCTGCTACAGAGGCGTCCAGTGTCTTTTTTTTTCTCTCAAGGAACTAGTTAATGAGGTCCACAACTACTCGTACAGGTAGAGACCAATATAGGACTCTCCAGAGGTGATCTCGTTAATTATTTCAGTTATATCACGGCGACAGTTCACCTATTCATGATCCCTGGGGAAAAACAGCTCGTGAACGTGCCTTGTTCAAGGGCACTCCATCATGACCGCCGAGATTGAGGATCGAACCCGGGACACCCGGTTCCAAATCCCCGACGCCAACCACTCGGCCACGGCAGATTGCTGAATATACAAATAAGTATGTAGCAGTGCGTAGCCCTAGCTTTACCAATGTCTCGTTTGTTTCAGTTAATTGAAGAAACAGTAAAAAAAAAAACCTATCATGAGAAGAACCAATCACTGTTCGTGGTAAATGTTTGAGAGTTGCATGTCAAAAGTCAGTTTTGTTAATTAGGTCAGGTCATGTTTATCATGTTTAAATAATTAGGTCAATGGAAAATTGACCTCTGACATGCTTGACCGCTAACCCATTCCCACATACAGACGCTTTCTGACGCCATAACAGCAGACGATTTTTGCAAAAATTGTGGTAAAAGGAGAAATTGCTCATAACGAGCATATTCTTCTTTTGACATAATGTTTTAATTTCTATTTAATAATAACATTCTCATTCATAGAGATTGTCACGTTTTTGCCAATATGTTTTCATAATCATCTGCTGCAGATGTGTTACATGTGGGAAATGGTAAATCTAAATGACAACATAAACTTAATATATATATTATACAACATAACATAAACTTATTATATATCATACTACATAACATAAACTTAATAAATATTATACTACATAACAAAAACTTTATATATATTAAACTATATAACATAAACTTAATATCTATTATGCTACATAACATAAACTTAATATATATTATACTACATCACATAAACTTAATAAATATTATACTACATAACACAAACTTTATATATATTAAACTACATAACATAAACTTAATATATATTATGCTACATAACATAAACTTAATATATAGTATACTACATCACATAAACGTAATGTGTAGTATGATACATAACACAAACTTAATATATATATTATACTACATAATATAAACTTACATAACATAAACTTAATATATAGTATACTACATAACATACTATCAATGAATTTCAAATGTGACAGACTCCCATCAAATAAGAAGTAAAATTGCAGACGTTATCGTCTAAACTATATTGCTGTAACATGTAGACGTTAGTGGTGTGATATTATATATGGAAGTTAAAAAACTAATCTAGCACGAACACTTATTGTTCATGCATATCTGTAGAAATTCATTTCCCGTACATGCTGTAATATATTCTTTAGTATAGCCTATATTTATATATAACTATTTGCCAACAATCTGACGAAAACAACAATTCCCCCCATAACATACGCTTTTTATTGTGTTCATGTCTATGGCAATGTCTATGGTATATTAACATACGAGCCTCCTCGTGATCTAGCTTAATTTCTGGCGTCATTATTTTCGTCGTTTTAACCCATCACATTGTATAAGCAGTCAGTTGAAAAGTGTGTCACTATTTTCATCATCCTTTTGGTGGCTTTTGTTTTAGTTGTTCAACATTTTAAACCGGCTTTTCGTGTCAAATAGAAGTGTATCACTCCTATGCAAAAACATAACACAACACATTTATATGTGAAATTAATTTCACAAGAGTGTGTTATTTTTTTTTTTTTTAGAAATGTTCAAGAAAGTCTTATTTCTTTTGTATCTCCCCTCGTATAATTTAAATCGCCTATATTTAGTAGCATGTATCTCCACCACATATACACTAGCGAGGTATGTCAACATCGAAATAACTATTTCGCCCTCAGGCTAAAACTTTACTTTTCTATCTACAAAGCGAGAAGTTTTTCTTTTCTCTTTTCTCTTTTTAAATTAAACTGTTGTCATGGTGCAGGACTCTGAACGATACACACGATATGATTTAAAATCGTCTTCTTTGAAAACATCGAAGGAAAAGGTTTTTGACATTTTCAGTGATTTTGTTATATCAGGGACTCATATTTTTTTTATAGATATCTGATTTTGATACAAGGTAGCAAACATCTTTGTAAAAGGCGAAAAAACATTTGCATTCATGAGAACAATTTTAATTCAAAAGCGTCCTGTGCAAATGCGATAAATGTCGTCTATATATATATATATATATATATATATATATATATATAGATACGTAGGAAGTCTACTAGTACTATGCCTTCCTCGTGCTATTTTCATTATTTTGTCAACGTGCGTTCAAATGTTTCATAGCTTAATTAAGAAACAGTCTAAAAAAAATGACATCAAAACACTTCACACTGTGTAAGCTTACCCCTTTCATTGCTGTTTTATTTTTCCCTATATTAATACATGCAATTGTATTATGGGTAAAACAAAGTTAAAATTGAAAAAAATCGGTACCGGTATCTTCTCGAAGATACCGGTCTTAATTGCCTTTTAACGTTGAATGTGCCAGTTACACTTAACCGACTTTCGGATGGCTTTAACAAATGGATTAGGTTATTTTGAGATTAACGCCGGTTTCAAGAGTTCCCCCCGATATATCTCTGCGACCAGTTCACCAACATTCATCAAAGTTAACCGGCTACCTTATTCTGTAGCGCATTGTTTGGAGACGAATGATGATATCCCCAATAACTACTTTATAAGTGCCCTGGCATCTTCGGCACCCACGGTTGCTGAGTCCGCTATGCTCAAAACATGATGGCGACAACCGTGGGTGTCCGACGAACCGTCTTGTCAACAGGGAAGGTTCTGATCAGGCGGATTTCGATCTTCGACCCTCGCAAAATCCCGGAAGTGGGACTTCTGGATGTGACGTTTTTATAGAGATTTTCTTTATTTTTGCATAGACAGTTTCAAAGTCGTTTGCTGTTGATTTTATGTTGTATGAGGGAAATTACTAAGACATTAATCCATAAGATCAAACTAGAATTTCATTGTGAAAGAAAACAAACTTAGTATTATAAATAAATTTGCGCAACACAAAAAGCCTCTAAGATGATTTAATAAATTGACGGAGACGCTCTTAGGTGTGTCTGAATAAATTAGATTTATCTAAAATGAATGTGCCGCCCACATAGAAAATGTTTTTGTTTTTAAAATTAAGACTTTCCTACAAATAAAACATCTGAGGCAAAGGACGTCAAAAAAGCTACTCGAAACTATGTTTACTATCTATAATTGAAAGTTATAATTATTTCACTGAGTTGGAAATATTGTGACAAAAGTCGTCTGCTGCTGAAGTGTTAGAAAGCGTCTATATGGGCGGAAGGGTTTAATTAGCTGGTTTTGTCGACGTGTCTACATGAGTTCTAGTAAACAATCCATAGGATAGTTGTAAATAATGAGGATCCTGATCGAACTGCGCATATGTGCGGTCGTCTTATCAGATCTGCATGGTCCGTCACTTAGTCAGAACAGATTTATCGAGGTATTTCACAAACAGGGTACATTTAGAATAAAAAGGATAAATGCAAATAGTTATAACTTAAACTAGATGTGTCATCAATACGACACGACACGGTTGGTTGTCCTCGGGTATTGCCCATATATACAGTACATGTATCGCGTCTTTTGGTGTAATCTAAATATACTACAAATCCAATCTGACTGATAAAGTTAGTTTTGTGTGGAATTGTTTGGGTTGAAAATGTGTAAAACCTTATTTCATTTCAATGAAGATGTGTATTATTGTTGTATCTACATTACTACCTCCACGGGATTGAAATATTATCAATCATTTAGACATAGAATTTTTTTTTTTTTCATTTAAAAATCGATATAAGAAACCATGAGTTAATTGTTAAAGTACTTGTCATTGGGGTTTAAACAGAACAGAACATAACATATTTTAAATAGTAGAACATCAAATGAATCAGATTTTATAATTTTGACGGATTTCTAGATACTAATTTAACTATAAACACAAATGAAAATGACATCCCTAGAGAAAATAGAGATCGCATGCTCAACGCACATGGCAGACGGCTCATCGACCTATGCAAAACAACTAACCTATTAATAGCAAATGGGCGCCTACATGATGATAGAAGCATAGATGAATATAATTTCACCAATAGAAGTGGTATGAGCGTGGTCTATTATTTATTACTAAAAAGTTGCAATTTTCTTCCTGCATTTGAAGTCATGCCACCAACTGATTTATCTGACCATAGTGCTTTAATTGTTTGTATCGAAAGGTCACGACTATCTGACACCCAAATAGATAATAGTACCGCCCATAAATTATTCATAGCGTGGGACGATGCACAGATACCCACTTTTCGTGCACATTTATTAGACGATTTACACCTTTTAGATCAGCTGACTACTAATTTGAATAACAATAATATCAATGATATGATAGTCTCATTCACTGTTTACATGAAAAATAACGCCTTCAAACTTTTTGGAAAACCTTAGAAAGAAAGAAACTCAACATGTAGACGAAAAACAAAGACATATGGTTTAACAAAGAATGTTCGCATTTACCATAGTGTTTTGTAAAGTTATGGGATATAGAACTAAAATAACATGTAAATGGACAGTGAAGACACTGGTGAGACGGTTTTAATAGCTTCACTTTACGCATCCGCATTACAATCCCAAACCTATAGACGCAGTTCACGCTTGTATCATAGCATTTGTTTTCGTTCGTTATCGACATAAGCGTTTATCCTAAGGGGAAAGATTTCCAATCAGAACTCGTCGACTTAACCGGTAAACTCGAATCCGACCCCGGTAAACTCGATGTATACCCCGGTCACTGTCCATGGGTTAACTAAATGTTATAGTGAATCCTCAGATAAAACTCGGTATACTGTAATTATGTTTTTGTATGTAAGACATGTAAACAAACGTAACATGTCGACATTAATGGGCACATCGTGTTTAAGGCTTCCCCTTAATTATGTATGTTGCAAAGGTTTTTATCACAAAACTCCACACAATTCCTAGAGGTAAAAAGTGTCTCTGACGTAACCTAGACACAGAACCGATGTTTCAATTAATCAATAGTTATATTATGTTTAGACCTTCATCACACGCAACAGTTTCTGATTTAAACAAAGATTGAAATCTAAGTTTATCAAAATCGTAGACTGGTTTTACGTATTTGAAATATGACCTTCATCTAAAATGGACCCTGGCTTAGAGAACACAATGAAAAGCTGACTTTTGTCAAAGCATTGCCTTGGATTACACACAATACATAAACAAAATATGGGCTGTGGTATAAATAAAGACAAAAAACTGTCTTGTATCCAGAATGGGCCGAACATTTCTACATTCTAGCTATATGTAGTCCTGTGATATTCTCTTGTAGACGGTTGGAAATCTGAAGCACCACTAAGTCGATTTGACATCTCTTCAGTATGTTGATTCATTCTGTAGTGTGGTTATGGGTCCGTATCAGAGATTCCAATACTGCTCC
>JASEVX010000002.1:27197819-27232819 GCA_031761405.1 Serripes groenlandicus
AAACAAAATTTGAATTAAAAGAAAGAAATATCTAATCAACTTTTCTTTGAACGATATATTGATGTTTTGTGATATTACATATTTTAAGTGATATGAAAAACCTCAATGGGATTGATTTAATGAAAAACAATTATAAACAAGTTGACTCCTTACAAATAGCATTTACCTTAAGTATTTCTGTTTTACCATAATCAATCGTTCTGTATGATGTTAGTTCTTGATCCAGAATATATAGATCCATACCGTAAGCATGTACAAACAACGACTTTGAAAAAAAAAGATTTACTGAATTAAGGAGATCTCGCGAACTATATAGTTACACATTTTACATTTCTTTCGATCTTGCAAGTTCTATTCCAACCACAGCCAACTGCGTATTTCTACCATCAAGTTTAAGAAATGATTCATGATATAAACATATCTTTATTTTTGTAGTTAGAGCTGAAAGTTGATTACTGTCAACGAAAAGCTAAACATTGCAAGTGTAAATTCAAAATGTTTTGATTCAGACAATCTGATCTTCTTCCATAATGGCTGCAAACCTTAAAGTAAAAGTCAACAATTTACACTCCTATATGATGTTGCGATTATGTTTAGTATTATTGTTTAATGTGATAAAACGTCTGAGAGTCAATGCCCCTTTTAAATTGTTTATATACAGTTCACATACGAAACACCGTGAAACACCGTGAACATGACGGCGGTCAATTCAGTCAGACAGTTAACGCTGTCCACATACGTCATGCTACATCTACTAGTATATGTTGAATTTAAAATAAATTGATGTGTTTAGATCTATTCTGAAAGTTCAAGACGCACAGATCAATTTTAGTTCATAATAGATTAATGATGTTAATGATTATGTGTATAAGCTCACTGTCTCTAAAATCATGTTCCTACTATACAAAAGAGGTTTTAGCTATTTCTAAATAAATGAATGAAGGATGGACTAAGTTTTAAAGCCATAGTTTAACTAAGCATTAATGTTCTCTTTCTTCTGTAATGTGTTTGGTAATGACTTTACTGGACCCAAAAAAGACTTCCATTGACATTACATTTGTTCGATGAAAATTGCAAGATTAATAACGGTAAACGATTAATACTTACAGTTCATTGGTGACGCATACAGTACGTATTAGATCTTTCTTTGTCACGTCTGATCAATATATGTGTGTACATGGACAATGTCCAAATAAATGCTGGCCACCATTAAGTCCTGATTTCCTTGTTAAATTTTAACATGAACTTCATGAAATCATTATTTTGAATCAGTTTCTCGATGTATATATGAATATGTTTCCGTTTCCAGGCGAAAAGACAAAACAATACCAGTTAAACTGTCTTTATTAACATCAAAGCTGATATCTACCTAAAGTACATCACCATGTCCAGAATGGTCACTCACGGCTCCCCGCACACTTTAAAAATGTAGACTTTTGATATCGTATTTATAAATATTGTTCACTTGATTTTGTATCTGTATCAAATGATTTTCATTTCACGCGATCAGCCGATAAAACCGGAAGTGACTGTTTTGTATAAAATATGAATAATTTATTCAGAGCGTTACCCCGAACGATCCTGTTTGATGTTGTATATTTACAGATACACCCTCATTTACAATTTTACTTCACGCAACAAACACACACAACGTGTGTATAAACACATTGATCGTGTTTTGAAAACCACAAACAATCTGTTTTATCCGCATTTATATCATTGGATCATGTCACCGGGGATACAAACTCCGACCTTCAAAGGGAAAAAACACATAACCGTCCGATTGAAAATAATTCAATCGATATATGAACATTTTTCTTTCAAAGTTTATTATAAACAAGCTATAAAACAGTATTTACATACGTGTATAAAATATACCTATACAAGTGTACAAACGAACATAAACTATAGCAAACTTGTCTTACTACAAAGGATATGGACCGTTCTGCATGGCGAACAACGAACGAAACTGCAAACACAGCATTGCGAACAAAATGTCATACAAGATATCTACATTAATATCAAAGCATAATGTAAATGGATAAATATACGAGATGATAATGAAACATCAGCCCATCCGACATCATGAGTGGATGTAGGACGAAGATACTATAATAAAGACGAAGGTGTTACCTGGTATGGTCCGTGTCGGGTTACACTCTCTTCGTTCGTTCGATATGGCGGCTCACTTTCTAATGCAATAAATTATTATGATTATCACACGTTACGATGAGCGCGTTTCTCTTCACGCGAGAGTTTCAGTGATTTGACGAGAAGTCGTTTTTCAAAATGTTATTCATTCGTAGATGCATATCACTCTTGGTTATTAAATTCCTGCATATTTTGAAAACACTTGATAACGAAGGTTTAATTATATAGGTAATTTGTGAGTGGGTTTTTATGAAATCCTAAAAAGGCCCGGTCCTCTCAAAAGTTTTCAAAGTAATAACATTCATAAATACCAAGCAATAATTATTTTTTGGTTCAACAGTTTTAATGATTTATAACCCCTTTATATATATACATTATGTACTCTTAAACATGCTCTTAATTTGGTACATTGATTTTATTTACCTTAGTTATTTCTTTAATTCATGAACATACTTAATAATATCAAATATATATTGTTCATAATGAATTAAGATATACATCTTTAACAGAAAATGAGTTTTCTGAATTCATAGATCCAATTCTATTGAAAATTCATTGATATTGCATATGCTTAGTACTGTTGGTTGCACACACTTTAAGCTTTTGTTATATTATATGCAGAGTTACCAAACCTATAAAGATGATAACAAATAAAGATACACACAGCCAAAGTTCGTAGTCAAGAATAAATAAACTTATAAAAATCACTTTCAAAAAAAGTAAACAAATGTTTCAATATTCAGCCGTTAAGAGGATTCTAAAGTAATATAAATTTGATAACTAAAATGACATCTTAGCATATAAACGGAAAAACACGCAGCAATGCCTCTCTTCGTGCGCGACCGAACACGATGCTGTTGACACGAACACGACCTGTCTAAATCCCAACACTTTAGGATAGTGTAGACTAATACAGAGTTCAGAGCGCGAGCCACGCCCCTTATCTAAAGCTTCTCAGTGTACTACAAACTATTACTACCTGGCAGGTAAGTCATTTGGAGTATTGGCGATCAGTTTATATTCATATCGATCCGCGTAAATTGATTGATTTGTCTCTGCACTGTCTGCCACATTTTAACAGAAGGTTTCAAGATAATTCTGACAGTTATGATTATATTAAGATCAGGTTGCACAGACAGATCTAAATATACACTTGTCATATATGTATATACGCTAAGGTTGGTTTTCCTGTAGCGTAACTCGTATGAAAAGTGTATATACAGCATTCTGTATCCCATAAAGCGCTTATCCTCAACCAACCACGGCACACAAATAGAAAATGCAAAAAATGTGAAGTCTCCTACCTAATTTATATGCTTTCCACCACCGGCTTTACAATCCCACGTATATAATTTAAATATATACAAAAAAACAGCATGTACGTTCATGTCCCCTCACGGTTAAACCATATTCGGTATAATGCGTCTTAACTTCTTGAATTTGGGCGAGTACATTGTTATTTCATGAAACAATCATCCTGAATGTTTATAACAAGCAGACATTCGGACAAAGAGTAGGCTTGACGTATGTGTAAACGAATTTTAAACTGCAGGATTAAAAGCAGTCTTAAAAGGTGCGCAAAGAAAGATAAGGGATGAAAAAATAGCTTAAAAGTAGATCCACATTTTTCGAGAACCTTTTTCCGTTGCCCGTGACGAAAGGTCGGATATAACGACACAAATCCCTTACAGCCCTCATGTTATACCCTGTCACCTTAACGTACAACTTAACAATGTCAAAACTTCAACATATATTGTTGTTTTACGGCCATAAAATCTGGCCGCCATTGTAAATTTCAACGATAAATCATTTCAGGTTTTTTCCCGCGGCCCGTTATGTAAAGAAAACCCCTAGTGCACAGAGTATAAATGTATGAACCGTGTCCCGCGATGAGGGGTGTTCATGCAGTACAGAAAACGCCCAGGACGAACCTGTGGGCATCGTAGTCTTCACAGTCCCCTTACATACAGTGTAGATCCAGACGTAACTTCTGATTTAAAACACATAAATCAAGATGTAGTCCGGAGATGTAACAATACCCCTTATCGTCTGACGCGGTTCCTTACTCTTTCCCCCATAACACTCGTCTGCTGCAGACAACTTTGAAAACATCACGGCGAATAATGGACAATCTATACAAGGGAAAGTACAATTTCTAAATAGAGTTGAACATAGTGCGTCAAAAGGAGAAATTGCTCATTATGAGCAAGCAATTTATTCTTTTGTGGAAATGTTTTCAAGAGTCGTCTGCTGTTATGCGTCAAAATGCGTCTACAGGTGGGTAAGAGGTCGCCATGTATGTATTTATGTCTATGTATTCCATTCTATATAGTTTTCACTGTCCTGGTGACAAGGTTTTTGTGTCGTGGATTTAATTAAAACTTAACGAACCATGAATCACATTAAACCCCACCCACCTGTTAGCGTCTTTATCTCCAATGCAAGATGGATCACATATTTAGGATAAAGCCAGGCCGTCTCATAAGCAGCGCATATCGTAAGTAGCGATGAACGTTAAGCCAGACCAACCTGTACATGTACCGTCGGACAGTTTGAATTTCGCCATACACTCATTAAAGTGCCGATTCAGTTACATGACCGTGAGGAGAACTCGGGTTTGCATTTTTCTCTTTAATCTTACCTAACCTTTGGACATTTATTTGTATACAAGAAGAATTTTGATGAAAAGCATCAAAGACGCCGCGCATGATTTTGAAGCATGACTTAAAGGAAGCAGATGCAATTTAGTACATTTTAATAACCTGTGCAAACAGACAGGATGTAAATATTTTGAACAAGAAGGTCAAATATCTCTTTATTTTAAACTTTATTTTAAACTTTAGTTAAAAAAAAAAATCCTGAAATATTAACATATATTAACTTAAGGTTTGGTGCCTCTAGTTATAAGTTAAGTGTGACACAAGCTTTGGAAGGAAAGGGGGAAGTCTCAGTTTAGCAGAAATATGACAACAAAACGGGAGTATATAAACAAATCAAAGCGCCGTAGGCACTGTAGTGGCGGTCGTGTGGAAAATCCTGAAAAGTAAAAAGCAGTGTCTCGGTGTAGGCCTTGCGGTTTTCAGTGCACTCTGGTGCGGGTAAATTTGAGTAAAGCTCCATCATTTAACAGTAGAATAATGTTAGTTTGCCAGAATGTTTGTCTTGGTGATATTTAAGTTACGTTTTAAAAGGGTTACGTGTTCAAAATAAGGCCATACCAAATTTAAGAATAATCACTTGGTAGACCTACATTGTAGCTCAAGAACGATGGAACTTTATTAGAATGTTTGTCTTGGTTTTATATCTGGGCCGTATTAAAATAAAATATTTTGTACACTTAACAGACCACATTTTCGAATTAAGCATGTTGAAACCCTGTGTCAGAATATTTTTCTCAACTGATGACATCAGGGCTTTGTTCAAAATAGATTATGTCTCTTCCGATACAGGAATCCGTCGTGGCCGAGTGGTTATTGTCGGAGATTTCAAACTGTATGTCGTGGGTTTGATCCTCAGTTACGGCCGGCATAATGCCCTTGGACAATTCACATTTCAAAACCTAGAGTGTTTACCCAGGATGCATGAATAAGTGAACTGTAACTGAAATAATGTTGGAAAATGGGTGTAAAACCACAAAAAAATCTATCAAGAACTAAGTCACTATGCAACATTGAAGGCAACTCTTGTTGACTCTCAAGGAGCTGCAGGTGGAAGGTATTGATGTAGTGATAGAGGTGAACGTAACATGTCCAACTTGATCATCTTTAATACACCTTTGCTAATGGATGAACTTTCCATGTGAGTTTTGATGCCTCTGCAGCATATCTATTTTAGAAAACGATCAGACAGAAGTTAATCAATTCCCCATGTTTGCAACTCTATGGAGATCATGCTACCAAATTGTCAGATGCAACATCTTTTGAATTTTAATATTTTTTTCAGAGAAAATGACTAAATTATCATAGATAGGAAAGAAAACTAAAGTTTCCATTTGTTCGGTGATGTCTGTTCAATGTAGTTACTTCACATTTAGGATTTTCTCCCTAGAAAATTTAAACTGCTTTGAAAACATTGTGAGCTCACAATGCTCAAAAATGCTCATAATGAACAATTTCTCTATTTGCCAATTGTTCAATTGATACAAATATAGGCATATATATAATAATGCTCGATCTCCAACTCAATTGCGCTAGAACGTGTTAGAACGTACAGTGAGTGTTGCACTGAGGTGAGTGAGTCATCTCATTGTAAAAATATTCCAAAGTACAGGTTTATAGGTTAAACAATGTGACATATACATTGCAATGCTCAGGTGACCACAAATTGTAAACTCACAATTGAACACAGTGTTAAATATCAATAGAGAGACTGACGTGTTCTGAATTTTCATCATGGTTTAATTTAAATACCAATTGTGTCAGAATAAAAGTACGTACTCGTATATCAAGTACATGTATCAACATGCAGATATTAAAATCAACAGGACCAAGATCATCCTAATTATATCACCACCTAACACCTTAGTGATGACATAGTAGTTAATGGGTCCAGAAAACGTAAATAAGATGAAAGCTGTTGATTCTTACAAGCAAAGTGTCTCAACAAACCACTAAACTGTTAACAATATCCGGGCCGGACGACACACCACTCATCATGGTGCACTTTTGTGCCAATTTTCTTAGAAATCTTATTATGCATGGAGTCAATAAATGAAAGGTGCATGTGAGCTATAGAGGTAATTCGTTCAAGTTTCTCCTATAATTTTAATGGTAGCTGTGTTTCCCATATGTATTATTCTAATACGACGCAATATTAAATGTTTGTAAGCTTCTTTTTGGTCTTCGGGTTTTCTCTAGTTTAAGCCGTTTCTGCAAAAACATCGTCTGTCGCCAGCAGTTTATGGCTTGTACTTACTTGGCGTTTAGCTTGACTTGATGATCTTCCTGATATAGCAGGTGGTACAGAAATATAACCAGGAATTGAATTGAATCCACGCCTAATATATCATTGCCTGTCTCCTTAATTACATTATCGTCAGACGAGATCGTAGCTCAACCATTGAAAAAACGTAGATGGTTGACCTTGGTCGTAGATCGTAGCTTAACCACTCAAAACACACAGCGAATTGGATGATCTGGGTAGATCATCGTAGCTCAGCCACTCAAAAAATCCAACCCTTCTAACCCTACTTACAAAACCGTCTTTCACCCTCAATTCAAGCCCCTTTTTCTTAAATCAAAGTACAAAGTACTGAAGGTAGAATTGCGATTGTTTAAGAAGAGATACAGAAGTGCATATATATGCATAATTATTTTACCGGTTACCTTCAGGCAAAGTTTCAAGTGTGTAACCCTTTCCAGTGCTGAGATTTTGCCTCAACCTGAAACTTTAACCAAAATGTTGACGAACAGACAGACGGAGAGACAGACATCGCCAATCTATAGACCGGAATTGCTAGAGCAATCCGGCCAAAAATAAAAAAAAATCATCAATTTTAGCAGTAAAATCCTGCCAAGAAGTAATGAATTGAGAAAAAAATGTGCTGAGAGGTCCATAATTTCAAACTTGCTAAGATTTGGTCTGTGCAATGAATGTACAAATTGAAAAATGTATTGTTGACATGTATTTTCTACACCATCATTGTAATGTTGTTTATCATAAATAAAATTATTCCTTTTTTTAAATAAACTTTTAATCAAAATGTGTGTCTCAGTGTTGTCTTCTTCAGCAGTTTGACAGAAACAAAGCCTAAATCTGAAATTGTGTCAATGTGTTATTTGTCAACTCTGTCCCATAAGTTTTGCTTGTGATTTAAACTCTCATAAAAAAAGCACGGAGAGGGACAACTTTCCCAACTTTGATTAAATATGTTTTCAATTAAATTGTAAAAAATCTTTTTCTTGTTTTTTGAAAGTTTTGTCATTATTATTTAAGACGGACATTATATACTAGAATAGCCAACTGACTATCATTTAAAAAAGTGTTTCTTATTTAAACCTTTCCCACTTGCATACGTAATTGCAGCCGACGACTTTTGAAAACATTGATGCAGAAGAAGAAATTGCTCATAACAAGCTTTCTCCTTTTGCAACAATGTTTTCAACTATATTCAATGATTACACTTCCAATAAATGTGATTTTCTGTATCTTTGCTCAGATTTTTTTTAATTCGTCTGCTGCAGAGTTTTTATATTGTGGGGTGGGTTGTGATTTGTTAAAGGGCAAGCAGGATTGGGAATTGAGTGTTGCACTTATCCTAATGAAACACTCGCCTGCCTGTGCATGTTTTAGCTTAACTTAACTTGTTAATGTTCTTTCCATCATCAACTTAGTCATCTGTTAGTAATCAACTCTATGAACGAAATAATCGCGTCAAAATCATAACGAACAAACTGTCAAAATCTAATTTTGAACTGTGTAATACAAATTTAGAATAAAAGGATGAATCAGTTATGTTGTAACAACCAATATCCGCGGGCCATTTACCTGATTTTGGCCGAAAGAAATGATCGATTTCTTGCAAGATTTATTCGTTATTACATGTAGTTCTGCCTATTATAATCAAAGTATTAAAGCGCTCAAATCATTTGATGAAATTTGTTTCTTTAGACGCGGACCTTGTCGAAAGCATCTATCCAAAATGCAAGTCATTAATCGTTGTCGAAGGAATAGATGGACTGAGAGAAAGAGAAAGAAAAGGCTTAGCAATGCATACTATCTTTATGAATAAGGACATGAACGAATATGTATGGACTAGCGCCTAGAATTTCGTACTAGCCGATCCTTCATTCCACTCGCTTATGCTAGCGGGCGAGTGGATGTTTACATCTCTGCCGAGAGTGAAAAAAGGGTTACAATTTACAAAGGGTAATTGCGCGGTGCAGTGCTATATTGGCGTAGTGATATCTAAATAATTGTGTACACTTTAAATATGATATTTACACTTACAAGACTTGTTATTTTCTATTATAAGCTTGAATAATCGGATTTTTTTTCGTTACTCTATGTTTGCTTTTGTGAGCATTCGTAAATTAGTCAAACCAAAAATTGCACTTAATTGTTGGTGGTGAAGGGCATATACATCACGTGACTTCAAACTCACTATGACTATGGCAGCCTCTGCGCATGCGCAAGTCTACCAAAAAATCAAATGCAATACTAGTATCTGCCCATGGCATCTACACAGACGGCTCTAAATGCGATGACTATGTAGCATCTGCAGCCGTATGTGGTGATATCATTTTGAAATCTCGCCTTCATAATAAATCTTCTATTTGCTCTGCAGAGTTGAAGGCTATTGATCTGGCACTTGATATATAAGAATCACATCTGACCCGCTTTATCATTTTCTCTGACTCCCCTTCTTCTTTACAGGTCCTTTATAATCAGAAGTTTTAGAATCCTCTAGTTTGCGGATTACTTTAACGAATTTCATCCCTTTTGAAGTTTAATAAATTTGTTTTCTGTTGCCTAGTCATTTAGGTATAACGAGTAATGGAACCCCGTTTACAGGTCCATTCGTCGAGAAGAGGTTATTGTAGCGTTGCCGAATTCCGTTATCTAGACTTACACATTCTTGGCTCTTTACAATGGATGATTCACCTGAATGTAAACCTTGCTCTTCAAGCTATACCATTCAGCACAGTTTTAGCTCGACTACTCGAAGCATATGAGAGCTATTACAGTCACGTGTGCGTCGGCGTTGCAACTTTGGTTCAAGTTTTGCATGCAAGGCATTTTCAAAAACCACATATGCTATTTCTTTGAAACTTCACACACTTATTGGACATCATCAAATGACATTGCAGGACAAATCCCATAACTCTATATCAGATTTTGACACAATTATTGCCCTTTTAGGACTTAGAAATTTTGGTTTAAGTATTGCATGCAATTATTTTCTCACAAACCACAGATGCGTTTGCTTTAAAACTTCACACACTTATTGGACATCATCAAATGTTGACACAACTATGCCCCTTTTTGCAAGGCATTTTCTCAAAAACCACAGATGCTATTGCTTTGACACTTCACACACTTATTGGACATCATCAAATGTTGACACAATTGAAATTGTGGTTAAGGTTTTGCGTGCAAATGCATTAAGAGTCCATCTCTCTGTATTTATTTGATGCATTGCATTGAAACTTAATACAATCCTTCCCAACCATCACACCTATGAAGATGATCAAGTGAGATAACTCTATCCTACATTTACTGAAAGTTATAGCCCTTTTTCGACTTATACAAATTGTCTGTGTTTTTGCCAAGATGTTTCCAAAGTTTGGTTAAAGTTTTGCATGCAGCGATATTAGGAGTCCATATGCTACTTGATGCATTGCATTGAAACTTAATAGAACCCTTCCCAACCATCACACCTATATAGACAACCATGTTTGATAACTCTATCCAGCATATAATGCAAATTATGGCCCTTGTTTTACTTATAGTTTGCATGCAAGGTAATTTCATGGATATATCTCAGTAACCACTTATGATATTGACTTGAAGCTTCATTCATGTCCTCATGGGTGTCAGACAGTCAAGTAAGATAACTCTTGTATGCATAAGTACAAAACATGGTCATTGTTTGACTTGGAACATTTGGTTAAAGTTTTGCATGCATGGTACTATCATTCACATTTCTCAGTAACTACTCGGGGATTGATTTAAAACTTCAATATAGTCTTTAAAGATATCAACTAATCGCGTTAGGTAACTCCTGACTAAATTTATTATAAATTATGGCCCTCTTTAAAGTTAGAAATTTGGGTTAAAGTTTTGCATGCAAGGCCTTTTCTCACAGACAGCAGATGCTATTCAAACAAGGCGTATTCAACTTGAGCTATAGTTCTATACTATCAAACCACTATCTCAGTAACAACTGTTGTCTATAGTATCAAATGGACAAATAGTCGAGCATGCTGTCTTACGGACAGCTCTTGTAATTGATTGCACTGACTTTGCACCAATTCGTGCTAATTAGTACAGTATCGATAGTCTTTAAACACTATTTGACTGTCCCAATACATGCTATAATTTCTTTCTTAAAGGAGATTGCACTCTGCTATAAGCTGTGATACTCTGTCTACATATATATACAATGTCTTTAAATGACTCCTTAAATAATTTGTTTTTAGATGGACAGTCTTTGAAACAGAACACGATCAGTGACTTTTTTAGTAAGAAGAAGTGCGCTATTCTTCTACTGAACATACATGTACATATCCTTTTCATGTTATAGTTAAACAAAAACATCAAATAATAAATAACAATCAAGTTTGTGATTAAATTTATATATGTTTTATTTATCAACTTACACTTTTGCAAATAAATATTATTAATATTGAAATAAAATATAAAATTAGAAGAACAACACAATGTTTATTGTTATTTATTCTTTAATACCAATACATGTACATGTATAATGTAGTATACATAAGACCCAAAAAAAGAAAAATACATTTGTACCCCAATAAGAGACTACCTGTCTTAAGAGACCACTTATAGCATTTCCCTTGGGTGGTCTCTTAATACAAGTTTGACTGTATATATATACTCTTATTTACATAACTTACTACTTTGCATTCCCATCACATAGATTTTAGTCATATAACATTATACATTCATTCAGCGTCATCTTTGGTAAAATAAATTTCGTATACCGTCTCCTATTGTTGGAAGTTCCATTTATGGATAGGGACGGATTTTCTTGTATGACCATCTCATAAACATATATTCCCCCTATTTATATTATATCATAATTCTTTTCTCTATTACCTATAACTTGTTTCTTAGTCCGTCATGTCCCATTAGTATGGCCCTTGTTTTATATTTCATCTGCCTGAGTTTTTTTCTTTAGTTACCTTTCTGTTCAGTAGAGCTTTTGTGATCACCCGTTGTCTGTAGTCCAAGCAACCTCTGTGTAGCCCTTTGGACACTTCCGGAGGCTGCAATTCTCATCAAATCCTCATGAAACTTTATCAGTAAGTTTCTCTATATGTGCAACTATGGGTCAGTTTAGGTAAACAACGAGGTGACTAGGCCAAAATTAACATCATAAGTTTAAATATAAGTAAACTTTGGTCAAATGGTCATGGCAGGATCACTATAGGCCAATTTCAAAAAACAATTTGAAGGATACAGTAGACTTGTCAACTCTCTGGATGCTATTTTTTTGGTTTGGCATTTTGCAACTTTAAGAAACTGTTCTGATGATGTCTATGCTAAGTTTGAACATGAGTCAATATGCATCAAAAATGCTGTCACAACAGCTCACCCCGAGCGCATTGTGCTCAGGTGAGCTTAAAAAAAAATTGTTACTTTATTTTAATTTTACATATTTAATGTGTACTTTTCTGTGATACTTGTTTGTCGTTAGTTTATATATTTTTCATTTTTAGCTCACATGAGCACGAAGTGTTTGTGTTGAGTTTTGAGGATCGTTAAATGTCCATGGGACTCGTTTTCTTTATTTGGATTATAGTGACAACTTTAGTACTGGACTTATTCCAAAATAGTTTGGTACACAATTAATGTTCCTTTGTGATTCTCATCAAGATTGTTCAAAATATTCAGGTCCTTTGAAAAACATGGCCGCCAAATAATATTTCTACATGGTAGTCTGTGATTTTATTGAAGTTCTGTTAATTAAATCAGATGAGCTATACAGCAGCAGCATAGTACTCTTATTTATGGAGAGCTAAGTCATACGAAAAGTGTAGTTTATAGATTTTAAAATGGATGTCAATGACAAACAAAGTGTGTGGTCCGTTTTAGTCTCTCATAACCATTCTTAACCATTTCCCTACTGCTACAACCATTCTGCAGTAAAAAAACATGAACAGTCTCTACAATGTAAGTTTAATTATTAAATACGGTTGAAAACTTTGTGGCAAGAGGAGAAATTGATCGTCATGATATTCAATTAAGTAATAACACACACAAATTTGTTAACTTGTGTTTTAAAAACACTTTTTCTCCACATTTCTATTTTTTAGATCACTTGAGCCAAATGCTCAATGAGATCTATTGTTAAAATCTTCTTCTCTGAAACTACTACATCAGAAAGAGAAAAACAGTTCTTAACCCCGAAATCCATAATTCGCTTGTCTGAATTCAAAAAAATGATAAGTTGGATGAAATGTTAGATTTATCGAGAGGCACTGTGGAAGACAGTGGTGAACTGGAACATATAGAGCATCTGCATTTCATGCAAAAGTTGCCCGCTTTAATCTTGGCAAAAACACAGACAATTTGTATAAATGAAGAATGATTACGGGAATTTTTTTAAAACATTGTGGTAAATGGAGAAATTGCTCGTTTTCTCACCATGTTTTTATAAAGCCGTCTGCTGCAAAGGTGTCAGAAAGCATCTATATTTGGAAAAATATTCAGACCAGACTCTACCTTCAGATATTTCCAAACAAATGGCAAGAGCACAGGTACCAGAATTGTTGCCTATAAACACGTAAAAAAAAACATTTTACTATTACATTTAATGGTAAAAATAATCAACAAGATACATTTAGTTGTGTACGGCTATTATTTTAAAGTGTCGGAAACAACAACTGCTTTGAAATACCTCTACGGAATTTTCTTTTTCATAAAACATACCCTCAAAATAAACAATCTGCAAACTCCCTTGATTTATTTGAAAAATGTGAACAAATGTAAAGATACTGTTTCTCTACATCACGGAGGTGACAGATTTTGCACAAACCAGTAATATGTTGAGATTGTGGCGGTTTCTGAGCATTAATAGTAAAATGTGATTTTTGTTTTTTTGTTTTTACCTTTTAGACTTTGATACTTGTACTAGTTGGAAAGAGTACTAGTTAGGTCTCCAGGAAGCAGACATTGAGCTTTAACCTTTAAAACTCTTTCACAATTGATTTAGAATGTTAAAGTTTAGACTTAAAGGTGTCAAAGGAGAAGAGTAACAAACTGTATATAGCTATTGTGACTTTAATCAGCAGTAGTAAAACTTTAAATACTCTTTATTTGCTGGTATAAAGCTACATTTTAAATGTTTAAAATTGTTGAAAGGGGAAATATGCCTTTTATCTGTTTAAAATTGTTGAAAGGGGATATATGCATTTTGGTATGTTTAAAATTGTTGAAAGGGGAAATATGCCTTCTGTATTTTTAAAATTGTTCAAAGGGGAAATATGCCTTTTGTATACTCAAAATTGTTGAAAGGGGAAATATGCCGTTTGGTATGTTTACAATTGTTGAAAGGGGAAATATGCCTTTTAGTTTGTTAACAATTGTTTAAAGGGGAAGTATGCATTTTGTATGTTTAAAATTGTTCAAGGGGGAAATATGCATTTTGGTATGTTTAGAATTGTTAAAAGGGGAAATATGCCTTTTTGTATGTTTAAAATTGTTGAAAGGGGAAATATGCATTTTGGTATGTTTAAAATTGTTGAAAGGGGAAATATGCATTTTGGTATGTTTTAAATTGTTGAAAGGGGAAATATGCATTTGTGTATGTTTAAAATTGTTGAAAGGGAAAATATGCATTTTTGTATGTTTAAAATTGTTCTAAGGAGAAATATGCCTTTTGGTATGTTTAAAATTGTTCAAAGGGGAAATATGCATTTTGATTTGTTTAAAATTGTTGAAAGGAGAAATATGTATTTGGTATGTTTAAAATTGTTGAAAGGGGAAATATGCCTTCTGTATGTTTAAAATTGTTGAAAGGGTAAATATGCCTTTTGGTATGTTTAAAATTGTTAAAAGGGGAAATATGCCTTTTGTATGTTTAAAATTGTTGAAAGGGAAAATATGCATTTTGTATATTTAAAATTGTTGAAAGGGGAAATATGCCGTTTGTATGTTTAAAATTGTTGAAAGGAGAAATATGCATTTTGTATGTTTTAAATTGTTGAAAGGGGAAATATGCCTTTTGTATCTTTAAAACTGTTGAAAGTGGAAATATGCACTTTGTATGCTTAAAATTGTTCAAAGGGGAAATATGCCTTTTGTATGTTTAAAATTGTTGAAAGGGAAAATGCTTTTTGTATGTTTAAAATTGTTGACAGGGGAAATATGCATTTTGTATGTTTACAATTGTTGAAAGGGGGAATATGCCTTTAGTATGTTTAAAATTGTTCAAAGGGGAAATATGCATTTTGGTATGTTTAACATTGTTCAAGGGGGAAATATGCATTTTGGTATGTTTAGAATTGTTAAAAGGGGAAATATGCCTTTTTGTATGTTTAAAATTGTTGAAAGGGGAAATATGCATTTTGGTATGTTTAAAATTGTTGAAAGGGGAAATATGCATTTTGGTATGTTTTAAATTGTTGAAAGGGGAAATATGCATTTGTGTATGTTTAAAATTGTTGAAAGGGAAAATATGCATTTTTGTATGTTTAAAATTGTTCTAAGGAGAAATATGCCTTTTGGTATGTTTAAAATTGTTCAAAGGGGAAATATGCATTTTGATTTGTTTAAAATTGTTGAAAGGAGAAATATGTATTTGGTATGTTTAAAATTGTTGAAAGGGGAAATATGCCTTCTGTATGTTTAAAATTGTTGAAAGGGTAAATATGCCTTTTGGTATGTTTAAAATTGTTAAAAGGGGAAATATGCCTTTTGGTTTGTTTAAAATTGTTGAAAGGGGAAGTATGCATTTGGTATGTTTAAAATTGTTCAAACGGGAAATACGCATTTTGGTATGTTTAAAATTGTTCAAAGGCCTTTTGTATGTTTAAAATTGTTGAAATGGGAAATATGCCTTTTTGTATGTTTAAAATTGTTGAAAGGGGAAATATGCATTTTGGTATGTTTAAAATTGTTCAAAGGGGAAATATGCATTTTGGTATGTTTAAAATTGTTGAAAGGGGCAAATATGCCTTTTGTTTGTTTAAAATTATTGAAAGGGGAAATATGCATTTTGATATGTTTTGATCTTTGTGTCTATTCAGATAGTACAAAGTATGAGGACATCTTAACCCTTTTCTACAAACAGAAGCTTTCTGATGCCTTTGCAGCAGACAGCTTTTGAAAATATTTTGGCAAAAGGAGAAATTGTTCCTAATGATTAATTTCTCCGTTTGCCACAATCTTTTCGTCTTCTGCAGATTTGTTGTATGTGGGAAAGGTTAAACCTATTTACTTCTCTTATACTAGCAGATTAATTTAATTTATAATTAACCATATTGACCCGTCTGTATCAGACGACTTTTGGAAACAATATTATCAACTAAATTAGAAATGTTTATTTTGAAGAGAGTTTCCATAGCCTTGATGTTTTCAAAGTCAAAGAATATTTGAAATATAATTATAAGTATTTATGATATTAATAACCCTTTCCCACATTCAATTTACAACTTTTAAAACATCTGGGGGGAAATATGGAAAATTTCTATAAAGGAAAGTAAAATTATTGAATAGGTTTGCAAACATTGTGGTAAAAGGAGAAATTGCTCATCATTAAACAATTTCTCTTTTTTCAACAATTTTTCAAATACTGTCTGCTGCAGATTCTTCAAAATGCATATATCAGTGGGAAAGCGATAACGGAAAATTGTGGAAAAGAAAAAATTGTTTATAATTATGAGCTTTGTGTTCATTTTCTACAATATTTCATTGTTTATTATGAGCAATTCCACCTTTTCTCACAATGTTTCAGAAAGTTCTTTGCTGAATCTCTTTAATATACAAACGTTATTGCATGTTATCCTACTTTTAGGCTCATAGCAAGTAAATCTCAAACTGTCATTTCTTTAACCCTTTCCCTCATCTAAACGCTTTCTGATGCTTCTGCAGCAGACATCATTTTGAAAACATGGCGACAAAAGAAGATATTGCTCAAAACGACCAACTTCTCCTTTTCTCACCATGTTTTCAATTCTATTCAATTGTTGTACTTTTATTTCAATTTTGTTTCTGATATTTTTTCTGCAGCAGAATTGTTGTATGTGGGAAAGGGTGTTAGTATGCAAACTCTATCGTATTTTCTTCTACGTTGTGATGAGTACTCACTCCGAGTGAATCTCAGCCTGGATCCATCCATTCTTTTAAAGCAATTTATTGTTATTTATTTATTAATTATTTATTAATTATTTATTTATTATTAAATTATTAAATTCTTGTTGATTGTTAACTTGTGTAGATTGTGGAGTAAAAAACATATTTTGTTTCTGTATATAGTTGTTTTGAAAAAAAAAATCATTTAGTAATTCTGTGTTACATTATTATGGTTCTAACCTGTATTTGCCAAGGTGTAGACCGCAATGGACTCAATCGTATAGTGTATTCCGTGAGCGCAGCTTGCACTTTTCCACAGAATTACCCCCACTGGCTTTTTAGCTCATCAGAGCACGAAGTGCTCAAGGTGAGTTTTTGTGATCGCCTTTTGTCCGTCTTCCGTCGTTCATCGTCAACATTTGCTTGTAACACTCTAGAGGCAACATTTTGCATCCAATCTTCATGAAAGTTTATCAAAACATACATCTGCACCAAATCTAGGCCAAATTCGAAATTTGGATATGTGGGGGTCACAAACTAGGTCACTAGATCAAATTAAATGAAAATCTTGTTAACACTTTGTAGCCGCATTTTAAACTTGAGCATGTTGAAACTTTGTCAGAATGTTTGTCTTATTGATATTCAGGCCAAGTTCGAATATAGGTAATGCGGTTAAAAAACTAGGTCACTAGGCCAAATTTAAGGAAAATTTTGTTAACACTCTGAAAGCCGTGTTTTTAATGTGAACATGTTGAAACTTTACTAGAATGTTAACACTAAAGAGACCTACGGAAGCGTCCTAGTGCCAAATCATAATGTTCTATAAAAAAGAATAACTTCTACGTAGGAGATAAAAAAGCCTAATTAGGAGTTTGTAACTCCTACGTAGGACTTTGTAACTCCTACGTAGGAGATAAAAAAAGCCTAATTAGGAGTTCATAACTCCTACGTAGAAGAAAGCCTAATTAGGACTTTGTAAGTCCTACGTAGGAGAACGAAAAGCCTAATTATGAGTTTATAACTCCCACGTAGGACTTTATAACTCCTAATTAGGCTTTTTTTTTTTTTTATCTCCTACGTAGGAGTTATAGGACTTTATAACTCCTACGTAGGAGATAAAAAAGCCTAATTATGAGTTTATAACTCCTACGTAGGACCATTTTGATGACTAATTTATAGATTCCGTCTGATCTAATGCATAACTAAAACCAAATGACAGTCTGTCGGAGCGAGAAAGACCATTTTGATGACTAATTCAGAGGTTCCGTCTGATCTAGCGAGAAATACCATTTTGATGACTAATTCAGAGGTTCCGTTTGATCTAATGCATAACTAAAACCAAATGACAGTCTGTCGGAGCGAGAAAGACCATTTTGATGACTAATTCAGAGGTTCCGTCTGATCTAATGCATAACTAAGACCAAATGACAGTCTGTCGGAGCGGAGTTATAAAGTCCTACGTAGGAGTTATAAACTCCTAATTAGGCTTTTTTTATCTCCTACGTAGGAGTTACATAATCCTAATTAGGCTTTTTTATCTCCTACGTAGGAGTTATAAAGTCCTACGTAGGAGTAATAAAATCCTACGTAGGACTTTATAACTCCTACGTAGGAGATAAAAAAGCCTAATTAGGAGTTATAAAGTCCTACGTAGGAGTTACAAGCTCCTAATTAGGCTTTTCTTTCTCCTACGTAGGAGTTACAAAGTCCTAATTAGGCTTTTATATCTCCTACGTAGGAGTTATAAACTCCTAATTAGGCTTTTTATCTCCTACGTAGGAGTTATTCTTTTTTATAGAACATTATGATTTGGCACTAGGACGCTTCCGTAAGAGACCGCTTTTTTTACTTGAACAGCTTGAAACTTTTTCAGAAAGTTTGTCTTGATTATATTTAGGCCGAGTTCGAATATAGGTCATGTTGTGTCAAAAACTAGGTCAATAGGCCACATTTAAGGAAAATCTTGTTAACACTCTGGAAGCCACATTTTTGTCTTGAGCATGATGAAACTTTGTCAAAATATTTGTCTTGATGATATCTAGGCTAAGTTTGAATAATGCAAGATTATCATAGCTGCGCTGAATGTAGATCAGTTTTGTCACCATGCCATGGAATTTAATCATGCGCCCGAATGTCCCTGTATTGGAGCCACTGGTGTGAGCTGTTGAATCTTTCATACGAAGTAGATTGTCATGTAATATACTGATACCATTATACGTACGTTTGATCCGTACAGAGCTGGTGAATTATATCCTGTACCGGATATATTTAGTAATGTGCTGCCATCTTCGCAGTAAATCGATAATCTATAAACTTGATTGTCGTTTTTAATTGAAATACCCTTTTCAGTTCGATTGTTTTGAGAATAGCGACTTTCCCTTAATACATGCTTCGTGAACATTTCGTAATTGTTGCATTATATAAAGCGTCTAGATGATAAGACTGGTTTTCAAACATTCTTGATCTTAAGGTGTAAATCGTTGATGTATCATTGTTTAAATTGACAATTACAATTATTCTCTGAATCTTGCGGTATGCAATGCAAGTCTGTATCGGTCAAATTGTTTAACAATGTCATGTGTGTCCCATCTACCTTTAATCAACAGGCTTAGTTTATCCTATTACCGATTGTGATGGGAGATTAAAGGACACTTGACACCTACTGTGAAAAACAACACGGTTACACACGCTCGAGTTTTTATTTTCTTCGCTATTTGCGCCCAGGAAAATGAAAGCTGCCGGTTTTCAATGTTCACTCAATCCGAATTGATGTTAAATCGGTGTGAATATTTGACTAAGTGACTTGTAAAATCAGGGACGTAGATAACATAAAATGATTTAAATCAATTGTTATGTATATGTCTTATTACTAAAACATAAATTATAACCCTTTTCCACCTGCCATTTTGATGCGATGCATGTTCAAGATATAAATGTTGTGGTGTTGTGGTAGAACGTCCTGCTCGGTGGTGTTGTGTTAGAACGTCCTGCTCGGTGGTGTTGTGGCAGAACGTCCACCTCGGTGATGTTGTGGCAGTACGTCCACCTCGGTGGTGTTGTGGCAGTACGTCCACATCGGTGGTGTTGTGTTAGAACGTCCTGCTCACAGGTGTTGTGGTAGAACGTCCACCTCGGTGGTGTTGTGGTAGAACGTCCACATCGGTGGTGTTGTGGCAGAACGTCCACCTCGGTGGTGTTGTGGTAGAACGTCCACATCGGTGGTGTTGTGGCAGAACGTCCACCTCGGTGGTGTTGGGTTAGAACGTCCTGCTCGGTGGTGTTGTGGTAGTACGTCCACCTCGGTGGTGTTGTGGCAGAACGTCCACCTCGGTGGTGTTGTGGTAGAACGTCCACATCGGTGGTGTTGTGGCAGTATGTCCACATCGGTGGTGTTGTGTTAGAACGTCCTGCTCGGTGGTGTTGTGGTAGAACGTCCACCTCGGTGGTGTTGTGGCAGTACGTCCACCTCGGTGGTGTTGTGGTAGAACGTCCACCTCGGTGGTGTTGTGGTAGAACGTCCTGCTCGGTGTTGATGTGGTAGAACGTCCACCTCGGTGGTGTTGTGGTAGAACGTCCTGCTCGGTGGTGTTGTGTTAGAACGTCCTGCTCGGTGGTGTTGTGGCAGAACGTCCACCTCTGTGATGTTGTGGCAGTACGTCCACCTCGGTGGTGTTGTGGCAGTACGTCCACCTCGGTCGTGTTGTGGTAAAACGTCCACCTCGATGGTGTTGTGGCGGAACGTCCTGCTCGGTGGTGTTGTGTTAGAACGTCCTGCTCGGTGGTGTTGTGGCAGAACGTCCACCTCTGTGATGTTGTGGCAGTACGTCCACCTCGGTGGTGTTGTGGCAGTACGTCCACATCGGTGGTGTTGTGGCAGTACGTCCACCTCGGTGGTGTTGTGGTAAAACGTCCACCTCGGTGGTGTTGTGGTAAAACGTCCACCTCGGTGGTGTTGTGGCAGTACGTCCTGCTCG
This sequence comes from Serripes groenlandicus, assembly GCA_031761405.1. Taxonomy (NCBI): domain Eukaryota; kingdom Metazoa; phylum Mollusca; class Bivalvia; order Cardiida; family Cardiidae; genus Serripes; species Serripes groenlandicus. Next base: position 27,218,924 of record JASEVX010000002.1, read on the forward strand.
GTGGTGTTGTGGCAGTACGTCCACCTCGGTGGTGTTGTGGCAATACGTCCACCTCGGTGGTGGTGTGGCAGTACGTCCACCTCGGTGGTGGTGTGGCAGTACGTCCACCTCGGTGGTGTTGTGGTAGAACGTCCACCTCGCTGGTGTTGTGGCAGAACGTCCACCTCGGTGGTGTTGTGGCAGAACGTCCACCTCGCTGGTGTTGTGGCAGAACGTCCACCTCGGTGGTGTTGTGGTAGAACGTCCACCTCGCTGGTGTTGTGGCAGAACGTCCACCTCGGTGGTGTTGTGGCAGAACGTCCACCTCGCTGGTGTTGGGGCAGAACGTCCACCTCGGGAGCGGGAGGTCGTGGGTTCGATCCGTGTCCGGTAATACCAAAGACTTTAACATTGGTAGTAGCGGCTGCACTCCTAGGCAATAATACTTGGTTGCGGGGTTGCGGGGTTAGCATTACTGACTGGCTGGTGTTAAGATAAATTGACTAGTAGAACTGGTAACTTACCGAGAAAAAGCCGTAATATAACTGACATTTTGTTAAAGTGAACACCAATTAATCAATGCCTTCACACTTAGGGGAGGCGTCTCACACAGCTCCACGTATACTGGGGAAAGGGGCAAACGTCGTTGCGTAGACCTGAGGTACAACCTGGATACGTGTAAACTGCACGTGGCGACCAACTATAAGTACCAGACGCCTACATGTATCAACAGCCAGTTGAAAAGCTGCACAGGACCCGGTCCGAAACAGTGGGTGGTTTGTATTTATAAATATAGCATTACAAATAGATACATAATATATGGGAGTGACGACCCCCACAACATAGGGGAATCTCAATTCAATTTCTTTATCATGAGGTATATACAAATAAGCATTACAAATGGTGAAACAGAATACCACACACACATATATATACACCTGTGCATATATATATACACCTGTAGTTGAAAGCATTGTTGGGAAAGAAGAAAATGCTTGCTTTTTGCAACTTCTCTTTTATCACAATGTTTTCAAGAGCAACCTGATGCAGAAGTGTCAGCATTTGGGAAGGGTTAACACTTTTGATATTGCATATTGCATATTGTATAATTGTATAATTGTATAAGTGCATGTATATAGACTTTGATAAGAATAGTTTATCATCTTAAACATAAAACGAGCTTTACTACATAAAGACTGACATTCAGACATCTTGTGTTTCTGTATTCAGCATCTTGTCTTTCTGCATTCAGAATCTTGTCTTTCTGTATTCAGGAATTGCAACAAATATAAACTTCTAAATAATGACTTTGCTTGTAAGAATACTTATAACTATATAAATTGATCTTGAGAGTTGAATTATTAAACTTTAAACTTTAAAGCCTTGTGCAGCTGTAAGAGACATCAAACAGCATTTGCTTTTACTACTTTACACAACTGTAAATAGTATTTGCATACATTGATGGAGAAATGTGCTATAACATTTCAGACGATAACACTTAATGCAGGCATCTTGCAGTATAAGAGTTTTACTCCTGAGTGTTGGTTTTCCTGTGGTTTGTGTCATCTAAGCTTTTTTTTTTTTTAAATTAATAAATCAGCCAAACAGTTTGTCATCCTATACAATATTGCATTTGTAGTATTATATTACATCATGTGCATGTCAATCAAATATTTGAAAACAATCTACCATTTGATGGTTTACAAGACAAGAACATTACTGATCTGTCTTTAGATATTGTTTTCTGAAATGAGTTAATGAGTATACTGTTAGGTTTTTTTAAAATTCTAACAAGATAACCCTATCTTTTTGTTACAAAAGATACCAATGCTGTATCTCTTGCTAAGGGGTTTGATACTTTCGTCCTAGTTTACAATGGCTAGCAATGATTTGTCTTACTGACAATAAGTAGATGGTCAACCTTTAAATCACAAATTATGTGTTTTTAAACCAATTAAAGTAATGCAACTACATACAAAATGTAGTGAATATTAAGTATTATTTGCAAAAAGATAGTATGTCTATCGATGAAAAAGGCTATTGATGCTATCAGTATGATATAGTTGTAATATTCAAATATTTATTAAGAAAAAGATATTGGTGCTCTTTCTTAATATGATTATATATTTGATGCTCTTTACATACAATTAAGATATTGATGCTCTATCTATTTATTGCTGAGCTATTGATGGAAAATTCTCTTCATATTTTTGACTAAATAGTGATGGTCTATCTTTATTTTATTACGATACGGATATTCTAGCTTTATATGGTTAATATATTGATATTCCATGTTATGTGGTTTTGCTATGGATTAGTAAGATATTGCTGCTCTATGTCTATTTGGTTACAATATGCATGTTCTATCTTTATATGTTACATAATGGCTAAGATTTGGTATTCCTTAGTATGTATTTAATATATTGATGCTCTATTTTCATGTGTTTAAGATAGTGATGCTGTAACTTCATGAGTGTAAGATAATGATGCTCTATCTTCATGTGTTTAATATAGTGATGCTCTATCTTCATGTGTTTAAGATAATGATGCTCTAACTTCATGTGTTTAAGATAGTGATGCTCTAACTTCATGTGTTTAAGATAGTGAAGCTCTATCTTCATGTGTTTAAGATATTGATGCTCTATCTTCATGTGTTTAAGATAGTGAAGCCCTATCTTCATGTGTTTAAGATATTGATGCTCTATCTTCATGTGTTTAAGATATTGATGCTCTATCTTCATGTGTTTAAGATATTGATCCTCTATCTTCATGTGTTTAAGATAGTGATGCTCTATCTTCATGTGTTTAAGATAGTGAAGCTCTATCTTCATGTGTTTAATATATTGATGCTCTATCTTCATGTGTTTAATATAGTGATGCTCTATCTTCATCTGTTTAATATAGTGATGCTCTATCTTCATGTGTTTAAGATAGTGATGCTCTATCTTCATGTGTTTAAGATATTGATGCTCTATCTTCATGTGTTTAAGATATTGATGCTCTATCTTCATGTGTTTAAGATAGTGATGCTCTATCTTCATGTGTTTAAGATAGTGATGCTCTATATTCATGTGTTTAAGATAGTGATGCTCTATCTTCATGTGTTTAAGATAGTGATGCTCTATCTATGTTGGTCATCTGTTCTGTTAAGATAGTATCATATTTATAAGAACGTCTTTGATAAACAATATTTATAAAATGTATTTAAATCTTAAATGTGTGTGAACTCATTCAATCCAAATTGTTCTCCTTAAATCCCTCAAACAAACATCAACATACTGCATAACATTAGGTAACCAAATGGACTAAAAGGTCTTCATGGGTACTTACTTCGGTATTGTTGATATGAAAACACTTGAACTGATGAATTGATGCCAGTGGTATGATAAAAACACAGTTGAATACAAAACCTATCTATAAACCAAACAGAAGGTATTGTTGACTACTGCTTAATTCTCATTAAGGAACCAATTAAGGAACCCATCTAACTTGACAGATGATACCAGTTACTGGAATTCCGCAGGATAAGGTTTAACTACGTTGATCGGACGAAACAATGACATTAAAGTTGAGTGAACATTAATAGGGCCACTTCAAACGAAAACCGATATACGAAGGTTTGACACTTGAGGACAATTATTTTCACCTCCAAAACCTATTCTGTGGGTACTCAAAAGAATCGTTTTGAGTACCTACAACATAGGTTGTAATAAGTACTAAAGAAATATATTATATAAAACAGTCCTAATTACTCCTCCTTATATAGTGTTCTGCCTTTAACAAATACAACAAATTAGCTTAAGAGAATTTTGGAAACAAATCTAGGCAAATTTGAAAAAAATAAAATAAAACGTAATAAAACAAAGTAAGGTTATTGAATCAAGTTGAAAGAACTGTGGCAAAAGGAGAAATTACTCATTATAAGCAATTTCTACTTTTGCCAAAATGTTTCCAAATGCCATCTACTGTAGATGCATCAATATACGTCTGCAGGTTGGCAAAGGATAGACTGTGTGTGTTCCTAGCCGTTAATGAGATGCTGGTACGACTCGGTAGCGGACTGTGTGTGGTCATAGCCGTTAATGGGATGCTGGTACGACTCGGTAGCGGACTGTGTGTGGTCATAGCCGTTAATGGGATGCTGGGGTACGAGTCGGTAGCGGACTGTGTGTGGTCCTAGCCGTTAATGGGATGCTGGAACGACTCGGTAACGGACTGTGTATGGTCATAGCCGTTAATGGGATGCTGGTACGACTCGGTAGCGGACTGTGTGTGTTCCTAGCCGTTACTGGGATGCTGGTACGACTCGGTAGCGGACTGTGTGTGGTCATAGCCGTTAATGGGATGCTGGTACGACTCGGTAGCGGACTGTGTGTGGTCATAGCCGTTAATGGGATGCTGGTACGACTCGGTAGCGGACTGTGTGTGGTCATAGCCGTTAATGGGATGCTGGTACGACTCGGTAGCGGACTGTGTGTGGTCATAGCCGTTAATGGGATGCTGGTACGACTCGGTAGCGGACTGTGTGTGGTCATAGCCGTTAAAAGGATGCTGGTACGACTCGGTAGCGGACTGTGTGTGGTCCTAGCCATAGGTTGTACGATCTGTTCCTGTATTATTGCATAGTTGTACGATCTGTTCCTGTATTCTTGCATAGTTGTACGATCTGTTCCTGTATTCTTGCATCGTTGTACGATCTGTTCCTGTATACTTGCATAGTTGTACGATCTGTTCCTGTATACTTGCATAGTTGTACGATCTGTTCCTGTATTCTTGCATAGTTGTACGATCTGTTCCTGTATTCTTGCATAGTTGTACGATCTGTTCCTGTATTCTTGCATAGTTGTACGATCTGTTCCTGTATTCTTGCATAGTTGTACGATCTGTTCCTGTATTCTTGCATAGTTGTACGATCTTTTCCTGTATACTTGCATAGTTGTACGATCTGTTCCTGTATTCTTGCATAGTTGTACGATCTGTTCCTGTATTATTGCATAGTTGTACGATCTGTTCCTGTATTCTTCCATAGTTGTACGATCTGTTCCTGTATTCTTGCATAGTTGTTCAATCTGTTCCTGTATACTTGCATAGTTGTACGATCTGTTCCTGTATTCTTCCATAGTTGTACGATCTGTTCCTGTATTCTTCCATAGTTGTACGATCTGTTCCTGTATTCTTCCATATTTGTTACTTGCATAGTTGTACGATCTGTTCCTGTATTCTTCCATAGTTGTACGATCTGTTCCTGTATTCTTCTATAGTTGTACGATCTGTTCCTGTATTCTTGCATAGTTGTACGATCTGTTCCTGTATACTTGGATAGTTGTACGATCTGTTCCTGTATTCTTGCATAGTTGTTCGATCTGTTCCTGTATACTTGCATAGTTGTACGATCTGTTCCTGTATTCTTCCATAGTTGTACGATCTGTTCCTGTATTCTTGCATAGTTGTTCGATCTGTTCCTGTATTCTTCCATAGTTGTACGATCTGTTCCTGTATTCTTCCATAGTTGTACGATCTGTTCCTGTATTCTTCCATAGTTGTACGATCTGTTCCTGTATACTTGCATAGTTGTACGATCTGTTCCTGTATTATTGCATAGTTGTACGATCTGTTCCTGTATTCTTGCATAGTTGTACGATCTGTTCCTGTATTCTTGCATAGTTGTACGATCTGTTCCTGTATTCTTCCATAGTTGTACGATCTGTTCCTGTATTCTTCCATATTTGTTACTTGCATAGTTGTACGATCTGTTCCTGTATTCTTGCATAGTTGTACGATCTGTTCCTGTATTCTTGCATAGTTGTTACTTGCATAGTTGTACGATCTGTTCCTGTATTCTTGCATAGTTGTACGATCTGTTCCTGTATTCTTGCATAGTTGTACGATCTGTTCCTGTATTCTTGCATAGTTGTACGATCTGTTCCTGTATTCTTCCATAGTTGTACGATCGGTTTCTGCCCATTACAATATCGGAAGCTTTTAGTCGAAAGGGGCGAATGACAGATGTGTTTGATCCAGCTACACTGTTTTCAACTAAGTGGTCTTGAGACTTTTAAAATGTTACAATTTGATTCCCCCTTGACGACCACGGTTGCAGCGATAGCACTACGATGGATGCGCTAATGTAAGGTTTAACTGACCAGCAGTAGTGGTTATTTACCCGGGGAAATCCCCGACATCAATGTAAAGTTTAACTTACCAGCAGTAGTGGTTATTTACCCGGGGAAATCCCCGACATCAATGTAAGGTTTAACTTACCAGCAGTAGTGGTTATTTACCCGGGGAAATCCATGACATCAATGTGAGGTTTAACTGACCAGCAGTAGTGGTTTTTTACCCGGGGTAACCCCGGACATCAATGTAAGGTTTAACTGACCAGCAGTAGTGGTTATTTACCCGGGGAAATCCCCGACATCAATGTAAGGTTTAACTGACCAGCAGTAGTGGTTATTTACCCGGGGAAATCCCCGACATCAATGTAAGGTTTAACTTACCAGCAGTAGTCGTTTTTTACCCGGGGAAATCCATGACATCAATGTGAGGTTTAACTGACCAGCAGTAGTGGTTATTTACCCGGGGAAATCCATGACATCAATGTAAGGTTTAACTTACCAGCAGTAGTCGTTTTTTACCCTGGGAAATCCCTGACATCAATGTAAGGTTTAACTTACCAGCAGTAGTGGTTATTTATCCGGGGAAATCCTTGACATCAATGAGATACTGTTGAAAGCGTCGTAAAACACAATTGGTCATGGTGAAGTGCTCGTTGACAAGGCCCATTTCCTAGCCTAGGACTGTTAACCGATGGATCATGAATAAGACTTTGTTCTGTGACCGTGATATCAACTGAAATAATGTTAGAAACGGCGTAAAACCTATTTTTTTTAAAGCAAATATCAGATCTTCCTGGCTTTATCGATACATTGCACATGAATCGATGAAACATTTTTCCATACCTTGAAAATTAGAAGCAAAATGTCTATACAAAGTTGAAAACATTGAGGGAAGATGTTTTTTCAAGATTCGCCTGAAGTATATGGAGTGTGAAATCGTGTGTATCCGGGTCAGGGTTAGTCCTACATGCCCGATGTGAGAAGTCCTTCCAATGACGGGGATGTACTACAGCCACCAACCAGGAGGGTCTTGCTCCATCCTTGGGCAGTGTAAATACGCACAATCTCATCAGAGCGTTCACTGTCAACCTACTATATATAATATTCATAGACCTGGAGGAATGAACTGATAGAACGTGACTTTATCACATCCATGCACCGTTGACCCTTTACCAATTACAACAAATCTTTAGCAGACAAATTTGAAACAATCAGGCAAAAGTATTGAAACCTATAACTGAAAGAACATTTATTGAATAAAGTTGATTGAAATCATCGTGGCACACGGAGAAACTCATTATGGGAGAGAGAGAGCTATTTTTCCTTTTGCCACAATGTTTTCAAAAGTATTTTTCTGCAGAAACGCCCTAAAGCGTCTGAATGTGGGACATGGATAAGGAAACCCGAAGTTGAGACACCATATCGCTTTACACGGCTCATTACAGGGCCACTCCATGGACACACAGACTTTCGCTTGATGACCAAATTGTAAACTCATATAGTCGGGCCATTTATTTGAAGCTTCTAGAATGCTTGTCCGATGAGAATGCGAACAGTGTAGGTCCTGGTCACACTAATCTGGAACTTCGCTTAATGCATATTCCGGCATTGTTTTCGCACAACGACGGTATTTATAGCTCGTCTGTTTTTCGAGGGGGGAAAAGTTGGGCTATTGTGATATCCTAGGTGTCGTCGTCTGCGTCCGAGTCGTCACAAAACTTTAACCGTTCCTCATAACTAAAAAAACCGTTCAACATTTTCAAATGATTCACGGTACACATGTTCCAAGGAACAATACGCATGTCTATACCAAGTCACGTCAATCTGGCTGTAATACGCATGTCTATACCAAGTCACATCAATCTGACTGTAATACGCATGTCTATACCAAGTCACGTCAATCTGCCTGTAATACGCATGTCTATACCAAGTCACGTCAATCTGGCTGTAATACGTATGTCTAAACCAAGTCACGTCAATGTGTCTGTAATACGCATGTCTATACCAAGTCACATCAATCTGACTGTAATACGCATGTCTATACCAAGTCACGTCAATCTGGCTGTAATACGCATGTCTATACCAAGTCACGTCAATTTGACTGCAATACGCATGTCTATACCAAGTCACGTCAATGTGTCTGTAATACGCATGTCTATACCAAGTCACGTCAATGTGGCTGTAATACGCATGTCTATACCAAGTCACGGCAATCTGACTGTAATACGCATGTCTATACCAAGTCACGTCAATGTGACTGTAATACGCATGTCTATACCAAGTCACATCAATCTGACTGTAATACGCATGTCTATACCAAGTCACGTCAATCTGGCTGTAATACGCATGTATATACCAAGTCACATCAATCTGACTGTAATACGCATGTCTATACCAAGTCACGTCAATCTGTCTGTAATACGCATGTCTATACCAAGTCACATCAATCTGACTGTAATACGCATGTCTATACCGTGTCACGTCAATCTGGCTGTAATACGCATGTCTATACCAAGTCACGTCAATCTGGCTGTTATACGTATGTCTATACCAAGTCTCGTCAATGTGTCTGTAATACGCATGTCTATACCAAGTCACATCAATCTGACTGTAATACGCATGTCTATACCAAGTCACGTCAATCTGGCTGTAATACGCATGTCTATACCAAGTCACATCAATCTGACTGTAATACGCATGTCTATACCAAGTCACGTCAATCTGACTGTAATACGCATGTCTATACCAAGTCACGGCAATGTGTCTGTAATACGCATGTCTATACCAAGTTACATCAATCTGACTGTAATACGCATGTCTATACCAAGTCACGTCAATCTGGCTGTAATACGCATGTCTATACCAAGTCACGTCAATGTGGCTGTAATACGCATGTCTATACCAAGTCACGTCAATCTGGCTGTAATACGCATGTCTATACCAAGTCACGTCAATCTGGCTGTAATACGCATGTCTATACCAAGTCACGTCAATCTGGCTGTAATACGTATGTCTATACCAAGTCACGTCAATCTGGCTGTAATACGCATGTCTATACCAAGTCACGTCAATCTGGCTGTAATACGCATGTATATACCTAGTCAAGTCAATATGGCTGTAATACGCATGTCTATACCAAATCACGCCAATCTGGCTGTAATACGCATGTCTATACCAAGTCACGTCAATCTGGCTGTAATACGTATGTCTATACCAAGTCACGTCAATGTGGCTGTAATACGCATGTCTATACCAAGTCACGTCAATGTGTCTGTAATACGCATGTCTATACCAAGTCACGTCAATCTGTCTGTAATACGCATGTCTTTACCAAGTCACGTCAATGTGGCTGTAATACGCATGTATATACCAAATCACGTCAATCTGGCTGTAATACGCAGGTCTATACAAAGTCACGCCAATCTGATTGCAATACGCATGTCTATACCAAGTCACATCAATCTGACTGTAATACGCATGTCTATACCAAGTCACGTCAATCTGGCTGTAATACGCATGTATATACCAAATCACGTCAATCTGGCTGTAATACGCAGGTCTATACAAAGTCACGCCAATCTGATTGCAATACGCATGTCTATACCAAGTCACATCAATCTGACTGTAATACGCATGTCTATACCAAGTCACGTCAATCTGGCTGTAATACGCATGTCTATACCAAGTCACGTCAATCTGGCTGTAATACGTATGTCTATACCAAGTCACGTCAATCTGGCTGTAATACGCATGTCTATACCAAGTCACGTCAATGTGGCTGTAATACGCATGTCTATACCAAGTCACGTCAATTTGACTGCAATACGCATGTCTATACCAAGTCACGTCAATGTGTCTGTAATACGCATGTCTATACCAAGTCACGTCAATGTGGCTGTAATACGCATGTCTATACCAAGTCACGTCAATGTGGCTGTAATACGCATGTCTATACCAAGTCACGTCAATGTGTCTGTAATACGCATGTCTATACCAAGTCACGTCAATCTGGCTGTAATACGCATGTATATACATAGTCAAGTCAATATGGCTATAATACGCATGTCTATACCAAATCACGCCAATCTGGCTGTAATACGCATGTCTATACCAAGTCACGGCAATCTGACTGTAATACGCATGTCTATACCAAGTCACGCCAATCTGATTGTAATACGCATGTATATACCAAGTCATGTCAATCTGACTGTAATACGCATGACTATACCAAGTCACGTCAATCTGATTGTAATACGCATGTATATACCAAGTCATGTCAATCTGACTGTAATACGCATGACTATACCAAGTCACGTCAATGTGACTGTAATACGCATGTCTATACCAACTCACGTCAATCTGGCTGTAATACGCATGTCTATACAAAGTCACGCCAATCTGATTGTAATACGCATGTCTATACCAAGTCTCGTCAATCTGACTGTAATACGCATGTCTATACCAAGTCACGTCAATGTGGCTGTAATACGCATGTCTATACCAAGTCACGTCAATGTGGCTGTAATACGCATGTCTATACCAAGTCACGTCAATGTGTCTGTAATACGCATGTCTATACCAAGTCACGTCAATCTGGCTGTAATACGCATGTCTTTACCAAGTCACGTCAATGTGGCTGTAATACGCATGTCTATACCAAGTCACGTCAATGTGGCTGTAATACGCATGTCTATACCAAATCACGTCAATCTGGCTGTAATACGCATGTCTATACAAAGTCACGCCAATCTGATTGTAATACGCATGTATATACCAAGTCATGTCAATCTGACTGTAATACGCATGACTATACCAAGTCACGTCAATCTGATTGTAATACGCATGTATATACCAAGTCATGTCAATCTGACTGTAATACGCATGACTATACCAAGTCACGTCAATCTGTCTGTAATACGCATGTCTATACCAAGTCACGTCAATGTGACTGTAATACGCATGTCTATACCAACTCACGTCAATCTGGCTGTAATACGCATGTCTATACAAAGTCACGCCAATCTGATTGTAATACGCATGTCTATACCAAGTCACGTCAATCTGACTGTAATACGCATGTCTATACCAAGTCACGTCAATCTGGCTGTAATACGCATGTCTATATCAAGTCACGTCAATGTGACTGTAATACGCATGTCTATACCAAGTCACGTCAATCTGACTGCAATACGCATGTCTATACCAAGTCACGTCAATGTGTCTGTCATACGCATGTCTATACCAAGTCACGTCAATGTGGCTGTAATACGCATGTCTATACCAAGTCACGTCAATGTGTCTGTCATACGCATGTCTATACCAAGTCACGTCAATGTGGCTGTAATACGCATGTCTATACCAAGTCACGTCAATGTGTCTGTAATACGCATGTCTATACCAAGTCACGTCAATCTGGCTGTAATACGCATGTCTTTACCAAGTCACGTCAATGTGGCTGTAATACGCATGTCTATACCAAGTCACGTCAATGTGGCTGTAATACGCATGTCTATACCAAATCACGTCAATCTGGCTGTAATACGCATGTCTATACAAAGGCACGCCAATCTGATTGTAATACGCATGTATATACCAAGTCATGTCAATCTGACTGTAATACGCATGACTATACCAAGTCACGTCAATCTGATTGTAATACGCATGTATATACCAAGTCATGTCAATCTGACTGTAATACGCATGACTATACCAAGTCACGTCAATCTGTCTGTAATACGCATGTCTATACCAAGTCACGTCAATGTGACTGTAATACGCATGTCTATACCAACTCACGTCAATCTGGCTGTAATACGCATGTCTATACAAAGTCACGCCAATCTGATTGTAATACGCATGTCTATACCAAGTCACGTCAATCTGACTGTAATACGCATGTCTATACCAAGTCACGTCAATCTGGCTGTAATACGCATGTCTATATCAAGTCACGTCAATGTGACTGTAATACGCATGTCTATACCAAGTCACGTCAATGTGTCTGTAATACGCATGTCTATACCAAGTCACGTCAATGTGGCTGTAATACGCATGTCTATACCAAGTCACATCAATCTGACTGTAATACGCATGTCTATACCAAGTCATGTCAATGTGGCTGTAATACGCATGTCTATACCAAGTCACGTCAATGTGTCTGTAATACGCATGTCTATACAAAGTCACGCCAATCTGATTGTAATACGCATGTCTATACCAAGTCATGTCAATCTGACTGTAATACGCATGTCTATACCAAGTCACGTCAATCTGGCTGTAATTCGCATGTCTATACCAAGTCACGTAAATGTGGCTGTAATACGCATGTCTATACCAGGTCACATCAATCTGACTGTAATACGCATGTCTATACCAAGTCACGTCAATCTGGCTGTAATACGCATGTCTATACCAAGTCACGTCAATCTGGCTGTAATACGCATGTCTATACCAAGTCACGTCAATGTGGCTGTAATACGCATGTCTATACCAAGTCACGTCAATCTGACTGCAATACGCATGTCTATACCAAGTCACGTCAATGTGTCTGTCATACGCATGTCTATACCAAGTCACGTCAATGTGGCTGTAATACGCATGTCTATACCAAGTCACGTCAATGTGTCTGTAATACGCATGTCTATACCAAGTCACGTCAATCTGGCTGTAATACGCATGTCTTTACCAAGTCACGTCAATGTGGCTGTAATACGCATGTCTATACCAAGTCACGTCAATGTGGCTGTAATACGCATGTCTATACCAAAGTCACGTCAATCTGGCTGTAATACGCATGTCTATACAAAGTCACGCCAATCTGATTGTAATACGCATGTATATACCAAGTCATGTCAATCTGACTGTAATACGCATGACTATACCAAGTCACGTCAATCTGATTGTAATACGCATGTATATACCAAGTCATGTCAATCTGACTGTAATACGCATGACTATACCAAGTCACGTCAATCTGTCTGTAATACGCATGTCTATACCAAGTCACGTCAATGTGACTGTAATACGCATGTCTATACCAACTCACGTCAATCTGGCTGTAATACGCATGTCTATACAAAGTCACGCCAATCTGATTGTAATACGCATGTCTATACCAAGTCACGTCAATGTGGCTGTAATACGCATGTCTATACCAAGTCACATCAATCTGATTGTAATACGCATGTATATACCAAGTCATGTCAATCTGACTGTAATACGCATGACTATACCAAGTCACGTCAATCTGTCTGTAATACGCATGTCTATACCAAGTCACGTCAATGTGACTGTAATACGCATGTCTATACCAACTCACGTCAATCTGGCTGTAATACGCATGTCTATACAAAGTCACGCCGTCAATCTGACTGTAATACGCATGTCTATACCAAGTCACGTCAATCTGGCTGTAATACGCATGTCTATACCAAGTCACGTCAATCTGACTGTAATAAGCATGTCTATACCAAGTCACGTCAATGTGTCTGTAATACGCATGTCTATACCAAGTCACATCAATCTGACTATAATACGCATGTCTATACCAAGTCACGTCAATCTGGCTGTAATACGCATGTCTATACCAAGTCACGTCAATCTGGCTGTAATACGTATGTCTATACCAAGTCACGTCAATGTGTCTGTAATACGCATGTCTATACCAGGTCACATCAATCTGACTGTAATACGCATGTCTATACCAAGTCACGTCAATCTGGCTGTAATACGCATGTCTATACCAAGTCACGTCAATCTGGCTGTAATACGCATGTCTATACCAAGTCACGTCAATGTGGCT